>RHPI01002823.1:602398-675321 GCA_009103225.1 Chlorokybus atmophyticus | reverse complement strand
GGGGGGGGGGGGTGGGGCTCTGCATGTGTGCGTGGGTGTGTAGTGTGCGTGCATGTGCATGACTGAGTGATAACATCAACGATTGCTCGTATCACTTGAGGCAAGTGCAGCTGTGGAGCTTACCCTCTTCGGCCTGGTTTCCGCATTCAAGCGGATGCCGAACAAGTAGTCGAGATACTTTCTGAGTTCGTTGTCGTGCGACCATAGTGTGAACGGCGGCGGTGAGGTGCTTGGCAGAATCGCAAGCGCTGGGTTGTTAATGTATATCTCATCCATGAGAACGAGATGCGGCGGCCTAAGCATGCACAAAGTTGATACTTTGATGCATGCGCATGTGTGTGCATGCGCGCATGTGCGATTGCGTGTGCATGTGTGTGCGTGGCATTAAAATAAAGGGTTTGTAAGCAAGAATTGCATAGAGTTGGTACTTACAATGCCACCGAACCAAGTGTTTGCGCAGCAACATCACAGATCTTCACACCGCGCGTCGACCACAAAGTCCCCGACCACGTCGCGCCTACGCAAAACCATTTACGTCTAGTATGCACGATGATATATAAGTTACTGCATTATCGCAAGTGAATATATAATAAGCATGGTATAATGTGTTCCATTATTCCACAAACATTCAACTAAACAATTAAATGTGTTATTATTTACAACGAAAGCATTTACCTACGTAATGCATATAACTCTCTTACGATGTTTTGCACAAATGTATCATATATATTCCTCTCAGTAGTTTTCGCGTGTTTGTGTACTAACTAGATCATAATAGTATAATATAATATAATATTACATTGGTTGTACATGTGATTAACATTGTTCGTAACCAAGCATAATGTAACCCCGTTTGTAGTCATTTTATGCAATAACTTTTGTAATATAATATATATATTAAAAAGTGTCCTCAAAAACATAACGGTTGTTATTGGTATTAAACTCTTTAATACTGTTAACATCAACTATAAACTGCTAAGGATAATGCATTGGTTGTTATATATACTTGTATGATTATATATACTATTATAACGATAAAGAGGTGGTACAATAATTATGCATTATATGCGTTTCGTAGCCTGATATGCACAGGACTATCAATACAATATTTGCTGATAATATGGTTGTTGCAATAGCGTGCATCAACTATATGTTTTATAATCGCACATTATACTTGTCATATACATATTACATATTGCAGTTTCTTGACATAGTGTCATGTTGTAGTTGTATTTTAAATTGGTAATTCGACAACATGTTGCGCAATGCGTAAACAAAGCAAATGTGACCAAATAACATATCTATGTTATTACGCTCAACATATGCAAATATACGATGCAACGCAGCAGAATAAGATGCATTTGATTATAATAAATGTTAAAAACATATGTAAACTCAAATCAGATAATCAGATATCATATGTTATATATAGAGATATATGACCTATAAATATATATGTCATATGTATATATCTATGACATATATATGTACATATATATTTATAGATATGTATTTGTAAAATTATAAAACACTACATACACATAATATATGTATAACGTAATTAACAGAATGTCTATGTACGCACATTCATGTATGTAAGGGTATTGGTAGTACATCATAACATAACGATAATAATACAATCAAATGCATACCTGACAAGCCGGACATCGTGAACGTTGAAGCTTTGATAATAGTGATAATATCACCTTTTAAAAAGTTGCACCTGCAGTATGACATTATTACTACATTAATTATATCACGTAAACTATAGATAAATAAACGGCATTGTTTACAATATACAACAACGAAATTCTGTATTCAAACACGAACTTTTATCAAATTATTATATTAAAATGTATATGGATATAAACACATATATACAATTATACATGCGTACGCATATATATATATGTACATATATATATATATATGTACATATATATATACTATTATATATGTATATATTATTATATATATGCATATACTCATATGTATGTGTGTATATATACACATATATGTATATGTATATATGTGTGTATTACGAGCTATTAAATCTATATGCAACGCCGTACATAATTCAGCTCACATGCGCCATTACATTATAACATAAGAATCAGTATCTAACGACGAGTATTACTTAGCGTACAATAACATATGCGAAATTCATTTTACTGCAAATTAATCATATTACGAATTACAATCATTATCGCAACTATAATTGCAACGCTCAAATCATAATGATAACGATGCACAACACATACAACGATAATACATATGTATAAAAAATGTGAGAAGGGTATGTATTTATCTCTTGCTGATAGGATCGAATTATTAATTGTAATTCACATAATACATCTCTTTACTAATTTCATACATACTTTTATAACATTCATGCATTGTATTACATTTGTTACTTTTACAATGTTCAATATTAGTATACACGCAAATATTAACATGTAATCACTGTGGACAATTATTGATTACACATACGGTACGCTACTTTTGTACATATGACAAAAAGGGTAGTGGTAACTTATATTTATTACTGTAATGTGAAATCGAGCGAGCGCAAACAAGCATCAATTACACAAACAGTAAGCTGCTTTTTTGTATATGACACAATAGCTTATACTTTTTGCTTTATCGTAAAATTGAGTATGCGTATGGAAAATTGTAATATGTAAGTTATAAAATGATATACTTGCGAAATAAATATCGGTTAATATGAGTTAATTTGTTATACTTAGCTTACATTATACAATTGACACGCATACGCAATTTCCCATTATAGCATTGATTACAACAGATATCGCATTTTTGTAAAACAGATGTTAAATATTACAATTACTCACATCAATTGCTTGAACACAAGTTCTACTACTTCAGAAATGGTTATTTCACTTCCCAGAATCTCTATTACAATTAGTAAAACAACACATACCAATTGGCGCCGAATCAAACACCTCCGGGATGTGTAAATCTTGTGCCAAACACCCCCCTCGATTGCGAACTATTGCCCGCTTGTGATTTGACGCATGCATCCGCGACCTGCTCACAGTCAGCCTTGCTCAGCTGTCGCCTTCGTACGCACCCAAAATGTGCCTTGGAGCCTGTGGAAGCAATATATACTTCATATATGCTTCTTAGTGAATAGATTCTGATCGACGGACGCTGGGCCGCCACCCAGCCCGTCAGTTTCAACAATCGCCGCGGCTCTCACAGCTCAGATGCACGCACGCGGCGCCTCGGAAGTAGAGATACGCCGTGTGGGTACCGAGAATCTGGGTCCGAGATGGTGCCCTGCGCCGAATGAGTAAATGGCCTAATCATTTGACGACTATGTATACAAATATAATAATAATACAGGGCCGCACGGAGCGCGGGAACCGTTCTTTGAAGGACAGCGTGCTGCATCAACGGCGTTTCGGCGATGTAGTACAATTATGTTGTAATTGACCATGTTTACGGCAAGAAAAAGCACGGAGCCACCCATCTTACCTAACTACTGTAGTTGGCTGCTGTCAACTAGGGGGGATGACCTAGTATGGCTACTGCTAGCATACAGGAGTTGCATTATTAATAAAACCCGGTGAATATGTGCACATATTACTGCATGCATAACATATCTACCTCAACGGAAGCTCCCATAGTATACAAGCCCCTGAAAAAAAGGGGTGGTGGGGTATATGAACACATATAAGCCCCCCGATCGGTTACAAGCCTCCGGTTAACTCAATGGGCTCATTTTTGCTCATGTCTTACGCCTGACGCGCGTAGGTCACACTGTTATGTTTTTTGAGTTACGCGCGTCAAGTGCAAGTTACACTTAACGCACACGACGTGCACAAAATGACAACGTAACTTGCGCCAATTTGGAGGCCCCTTTGGTGAAATACAAGACAGACCCCCACCCCCCACCCCCCGCGATATAAGCCCCCCAAATAAAAAGGGGGACTTTATGAAAAATCGTGGGGCTTCTGTTCGATCAATACGGTAAGTGGATATCATCGGTGACAAAGGTATAATCGGCGGCTCGTGGGCTCACTTGTAAACGGCCCGAAACCGCGCCTCGTCTACAAGTATGTTACTTGCAAGTACTGTACGACTTTTGACTTGTGGACTACGAGATGCATAACGTGTTTGATCACACAATAGCTAATGCTCATTGCATCTCCCTGCGTGCGTAAATGGAGCTTGTGCTAACGTGCACAGGCAGCAACAGTTATGGGGCTTCTGGGAGTGATTGCGTCTCTACTGGTTGCTCACCGTTTTTGTTTTGAATCCGAGCCGGTCATGGAGCCAGTTTGCTATATGACGGCTGCATTTGGTTTTTTTCTTAAATGGTTGGAATAGGCGTGAAACCCATGAAATATGTGTGACACGCTGGCGCCTGCAAATTGTTGTTCGAGGGCAGCAGGCTGTGTCAGCTGCAATTATTGCAACGAATGTTTTGGCGGCTGCAATGCAAGGCTTCAACTTTCAAAACATGTTTGGAAGCTGCAATTACGGCGAATTCACAATAAGACACAACAAGATGTAGCACACATCCGCGCATTTACCCAATCATAGCAGTTGCAACCATGCCTATGTTTATTGACGCAACAATTGAAACTGCACCTCGCACGTTGAGTATGCTACAACATCTGCGCATGCTAACCCACAGGTCATAATTGCAATTATTGAGAGGTTGTTAAACGTGGCTTACATTAGGCTTGTACCGACGGAGCCATAAGAGACAGTCACTCTGACAGCAGCGGGCTGATGTAATACGCGCGGGGCGATGGCGAGTAGTGATGTGCGGTTGTGTGTGCTTGTGCGCGGTGGTAGGTACGATGATAGCGCTCGTAACCAACTCTTGTACATTTGCCGTAATAAGGAGTCGATGACAAAGCTCACATAACGTACGCAGTGTACGTACCAGGAGATGACAGATGCTTGCGGGCGTGAATGAGTGGATAGTTGACACCGTTGAATTTGACTGATTCTTCGAAGCAGCATGTCTTAAGTTAAAGCAAATGCTGTGCTTGCATGTACACATGCGCGCGCACGCACACATGCGTGCGCACACACATACACGCACGCTGGCTTTAAAAGAGTACATGTGCAATTTTCGTGCGAATGTTCACCTGAGCGTGGTGTTTGTGTGTGTTGACATGTGTGAGCTTTACCATACCTTTGTGACAAGATTGAAGGAGCTTTTATACTTGCACCTAGCGAATTTTGTGTGAAAGTCATGGCAAAATATTTTCCCTGCCGTCTAACTAATTATGAGCAACGGCCGTGCACCTGAGGATACTCATGTTTATTGACGCGGATCAGTCTATCTGAAATCTCGATACGGAAACCTGTGTATAATTTCCATTACTATCAGACCCTACCCGTTACAATTCAGTCTTTAACAGTCGACTATGCCTACTTAACAAGCACATGTAAGTTACCTATCATGTCAGAAGGGGGGTGCTACCGCCCTCTTTAATCCCCTACCCCAACACCACCACCACAGCAGCGTCGCCGCCGCCGCTGGCAGCTAGGGGATCGAAAGATTCCCTGGCTATGGCGGTCGCTGCGTTAGCAGCGCCGCCATGCGGCCGATATCGACTTGAGACTCACGTCTCAAGTCGATATCGGTGTTACATAACATAACACCTTATTAGGGCTTATAAAGGCCCAACTACGACTCTAATGGCTGTATTTATTGCATTGGGACCCTTGTTTCTCATTAAATTAAGCGCGGGGAACCGCATAGCGGTAGCACTCCGTTTCATTCCCCCCAATTAGGTTTCAATGTCCTCATTGAAGGGTTACCAAGGCCCCACCGTAAGCACTGAAAACCTGAGTGAGAAAAGAACCAGGGCCGAAGCGGTAAAAATGTCTGCCAGCACCCTTTTACCGTCCGCGTGCGGACACATCACTCCTGTACGCCCGAAGAATCTCCTGGCAGTTGGTAAGATTCCTTTTGGGTTTCCACGTGTTGTGTTCAACACCATACCCTTTCCATTTCACCAAGTAAGTCGGCGCGCGTCCGCGTCGGGGCTTACGGTGACTCAGAATTTTTTTCACCTTGTACTCAAAAGTATCATCGCCATCCACTGCGACAGGGGGTGGAGGAGGTTGAACCCGACCGTCTGGACGATACGGTTTTAATACACTCACATGAAACACGTTATGTATATGTATGGATTGTGGTAACTCCAATCGATACGCGTGAGTGCCGACCTGATCAACCACTTTGAAGGGGCCTATCCAGCGAGGGAAAAACTTTCGGGTACCCACGCCCTTGATGGACATGTTTTTGGTGCTCAAAAGCACCAAATTGCCCACATCATAGTCGGCCTGCTTACGATGCTTATCAGCTTGGGCTTTCTGTCTGTCTTGTGCTGCGCGCAGACAGCTCTTTGCCAAAGCTAACCTGTCTTGCATGGCCGCAGCCATCTCGTGCGCTGCAGGCATGCGAGTCAAGTCGTTGGCCGGCAACTTAATTCTCACAGGATTTTGTGGATGCACTCCGTAATCAAGAAAAACGAAGTTTCCTGCACACTCTCTTGCCATGCATTATTAATCGCGAACTCAGCCATTGAAAGATAAATATCCCAATCAGACTGATTCGGACTGACATAATGCCGAATGGTTCCTTCAATCACTTGATTGGCGCGTTCAGTCTGACCATCAGTCTGCAGATGACAAGCGGTACTCATGTGCTACTGTATCTGCAGGAAGTTGCATAGCGACGTCCAAAAATGAGCCACAAACCTCAGGTCATGATCAGAGACAATATTGCGAGGCAAGTCATGCAACTTGAACACTGATGCGACAGATCGCGGGAGCCTATCTCCGTACGGCAAGGAACAATGTGAACCTTTTTGGTCAAACAATCCACAAATACTGCAACCGCAGTATGACCCAACGATGTCTCGGGGAGCTCAGTAATAAGGTCCATACTCACACTTTCCCACTTACTGTCAGGAGCTGATAACGGCAGCAGTAGCCCAGCGGGCTTTTGAAGTAACGGTTTGTCACGTTGACATTTGTCACACGTGTCCACATACCGCTTCACATCAGCAGGCAACGATGGTCACCAATACAACTGTTGAGCTGCCTCAATGGTCTTGCGACTATCAAAATGCCTAGCGTAAGGTGGATCGTGTATATCCGCTATTCATTTTACATGCAGGTCAGCATGGTCAGGTATCACCAAACTGTTGCTCATGTAATACAGATTGTCACGTTGGTTAAACTTTTGTAAGTTGTCTGCAATCAAAAACCACGGGTCCAAAGTGTACCCCTGTACAACATTTTGCACAAACTCATCAGCGGGAGTCAATGTGTTGCGTGTCGCAAATAAGTAATTGCACGCGCATCACCACCAGTAATGACGGGCAGCAACTCAAAGGGTCAGCCACATTGGTTCTGCCCGGCCGATACACCCAATAAAAGGTGAACCTGGACAAAAACTCATTCCAGCGCGCTTGCCGTCTCGACAAGTTTTGTGTTGAGAAGTACACCAACGGGGTTGTGATCAGTCACAACAGTGAGCTGAACACCCTCTAAGTAACATCTCCATGTCTCAAGAGCATGAACTATACCCAATAGTTCTTGCTCTGTTGTAGTGTAGTTCACCCCTGCAGGAATGAACTTCCTACTCTCATACGCACAACGTCGGCCATCTTGCAACAGTACCGCACCACACCCTAGTGTTGGAGCGTCACTGACCACTGTGAAGTGTTTGTTCCAATTTGGCAGTGCTAACATTGGCGCCGATGTTAAAGCCAACTTCATCTTTTGCATAGCAACTTCTTGTGCTGTTGTCCAAGTGAACGGGGCATCTTTACGCAACAGTTTGGTATAAGGCATGACAACTGTCGAGTACCCCATCATGAACTTGCGAAAGTAGTTTGCCAACCCTAGAAACGACCTTGGTTGATGGACATTTTAAGGTTGGGGCCACTCTTTCACAACCAGTACTTTGCGAGGGTCAGGCTTGATACCCGCACCACTCACAATGTGACCAAGAAAGGGCAACTCCGTTTTACAAAAACCACACTTGGTGAGATTTGCCAACAAACGATGTTTGCGCAATCTTGCAAACACCGCTTCGAAGTGTTGTATATGATCCTCCTTTGTTTTGCTGAAGGCAATGATGTCTAAGTATATCATGACATGTTGACCAAGCATATCACCGAAAATTTTATTCATTTCCTTCTGAACCACAGCGGGTGCATTAGTCAATCCAAAAGGTAACACTTTGTATTGATAATGGCCCGTAGGTGTCTTGAATGCTGTCTTATAGACATCCAAAGGATGAATCCGGATTTGATGATAGCCACTTGTTAAGTCTAGCGTACTCAAGTACGCATTGCCTGACAACCTGTTAAACACATCATTAATCCTTGGCAACGGGTATCTGTCTTTTATCGTGATCTTGTTTGGAGCTCGGTAATCCACACACATGCGCAACTTCCCTTTCTTTTTCATAACAAACAAGATGGGTGCGCCACAGGGTGAAGAACTTGGTTCAATCAATCCCTTTTCCAATAACTCTTTTGTCTGTGTTTTCATATCCCCCCTCTCACGAGGGCTCAACCTATATATAGGTAAAAATGGAGGCTCACTATCTGGAATTAAAGGTATTGTGTGCCCGACACCGTGATCGACGGGCAAGCCCGGCAACTCATTTTAAAACACATCATAAAACTTGTCAATGATGTCCGCCACACCTTTTGTATTGCCAGGCACTACATCATCACTCGACGTTAAGTGCATTAAAAAAGCAGGTGTGTTTTGACGTAACGCACGCTTAACTTGAAGCGCCGTAAGTTACGCGGGGTCTGTTTGCTTGTATTCCAAGCTATGCGACCCCTGCACGGACAAAGTGATGCGCTTACGCCCCTTCTTTACTGTGCACAACCGTGCAGCAGTATCTAATGTCATATGCACTTGATCTTGATATTCTTGGCCAAATACCACATCAACACCAGCTATGTCAATGGGTACTACGATGAAAGTTAAATTGGCTTAATAATTACCAATCTTAACTTTCAACTTCATTTCACTTTACTGATAACGCACTTCCAGCACCAGCAGTTGAGAAGGCTGAGGGTTTACACGCTATCTTATTGCGCATAACCCATTTATCTTCGACGGATCAATAGGAGTTATGCATTGCCCCGGTGTCAACCAAGAACGAGCTAGTAATACCCTGTGCCATGCCTGTGAAGGTCCACAATAAAGGTACTACTCGCCCTTGAAAGGTAGCCAAGATTCCGTGACTAATGCGTGGGTTAATCAATACTGCTTACAACCGCACTGTCCCCGTCTCACGCTTTGTGAATTGCTTCAACACAGTTCCCCCCCGAGTATGCTTTAGCCACGATCCATGATACTTGGGCACCATGACAACCACACTCAGTGTCGTGTGTTTATTTTGTAACTTACACAATGTGCGCAAAACTTCTGTTGGCATGTTAAACTCTACATGCACGAGCACACAAGCATTGTCATCCACTTTTTCACTAACAAAAAGTGGCAGCTTATCATGTGCTTGCCATGCATGTATCATTACATGCACACGAGACAATTTATCAAACAAGTTTGCTGTATGCAACACTAGCAACTGGCCACCAGATGAAGGTACATTAGTCACGATGTAATTCTATTCAACCTTCTTGGCCTTGCCCTTTCCCTTGGTTGGGCAGTTCTTCGCAATGTGGCGTGGTTGATGGCACACGTAGCAGGCGCGTGCTGCAATAGGCGTAGCACCACTGGCAGGTGCGTATGAGGTCTTGGCCTTTTTTGCCGCATGCGCACTTGGTGGAGGGAACCGCTTCCCCCCTCCCCCATGTGGCTTGACTGAAGCCACCACCTGTGGCTTGTCCTGCACAGCCGCAGCATCGTTGTTGAACAGATACACACTCAACCTCTACAAGGTTGTGAGGTCCGCGGGAACCCACGGTTGCCCCGTCGACGTGTTGTATTGCAACTGGTCGCGCAAGCGCGCATCCAAGCCGCGCTTGTACAGGTCAGACTGTTCAGCCTTGTACATGGGCATGAGCCCACTGTTGACACGGCCAATAAGTGCCTGAAACTCCTGCAAGTACACTGAAGCCGCCCGACCATTCTTTCGCAGCTTGGTAAACTTGTTGCGAGCAGCAGTAGCCGGGTCCATGCCACCGTAGCGCTCCACCAAGAACTGAAACTATGCCTCCACAGTCTTGGGAGCACCATCCTCTGTTTGACGTGCCCTTCGGCCAAAGCGTCAGGTGGCATGAGCAACTTAGCAACAAATGTATGCTCACTAATTGGTCGCTGAAGTGCAGCCAAGTAGGGATTTACATTCACCACCCTATCATGAATGTTCACAGCCCCATTGGGCTTGAACTTCTCGGGCTTGTTCAGCGCTGTGACGGGTAGGCCAACTGATGTCCCTGCTACAGTTGTGGTAGCCCCGGCCACCTGTTGGCGTAATGCCACCAACTCGGACTGCATAGCATTGAGGCGTGTAGTCAAGCGCTCTTCTCGACCTAACTTCTTCTGCAGATTAGGCCCCAAGTACCAGAAGAGGTCCGTGCAACGCTCCTTTTTTCACCGTCAATAACGTGAGAGCCTCGAAAGCCATTCTCTGCCCTGGATACGGGCCTGGTTTGTCATAAGTGGCCATAAGAGCGGCCACTGCTGGATCTGTGCGCATGAGTTGCGGTACATTACGCATCAACTTGTGTTCAATCATGCGAATCACCATTCCCTTGCTTGCGCGCGGGAGTGCCGCAAAGTCCGTCTCATATGCGTTACGAACTTGCTGCGCCCACGCATCCCACACTTCTTTGCGAAGCCGGGGGTGTGCAGCAAGAAGAGCCTCACGGTTTAATGCGTACTTTGCTATAGCCGCCCCGATGGTGCTCTGAGCGTCCATAGGTTGTTTGTTATGAAAGGACTTCTTTGAAGTAGCTTCACCACTCTTAGACTTGGCTTCTTCCTCCTCACTGACATTGTAACTACCACTCGTTTCCGAGTGCTTCACTTCCTCATCACTTGATGGCTCCTCCATAAAATGAATCCTCAGGAACGGGATACATCCCACCTTCCTCTCCTTGGTAAGTTATCTGCCCAAGGAGACCGTCAAGAAGTTTACAAATGCACGAGTGCACAAGCACACGAGTTGTGCACTCTAAAAGTGTCAAGTTTTGTTGTTTCTTTCTCGTTGATTTCAAAGTGCTATACTTGGGCCAAACAGCACGTAAAATGACTGCCCAACACCTCTCAACAAGACGCTCGCTTGTAAACAAACCGTACGTAAATCCATGCGACGATTCACAAGCTACAACAACAAAATTTTTAGTTTGTATAACCCTACTCAACTCACAAGTGTACATGACACAAAAGGTGCCAAACTCTCGTTGAATCAGCCCTACAGGCTGATATCGACAAGTTGTGAGTTGAGGGTTTGATATCAATCGCGCAAAATGAATCTGGCGGCCCTACCGCACTGAATGGCGGCCAAAACAGCCCAAGTTGACATTAGACGGCTTTCTTGGGGTGGGAGAAGTGTAAACAACTACAACCCCCCCTTACACCACCACGAATCCACGTGGTGGCAGCCCCAACCACGAGCACACTCACAAGTAATAATGTGATGATTACAAGTGATGTGCTGAGATGCACTACTTGAGGTGAGGCTGCCTGGGTGGCCGCCTCCCCTTCACACTAACAAGCTAGGCTAGGCAAGGCAAGCTAGACTAGGCTAAGCAAGCAAGGCAAGGCAAGGCTAGGCTACACCAACAGCAGCACTATACAACTGTATATACAACTGTACAACAACAACAACTACCACTACTCACCGTAGTGGGTAGCGGCTGCTAGCTGCCGCCGCTGCCGCCGCTATCAGGCCGCCGGTCTGACGTCGGCAATGAGCAGCGCCGACTGCCGCCTCTGCGCCCCGCCGCCGCCAAAGCCGTCGCCGCCCCCCCATGTGTAACGGGAAGGTACATTAAATTACCACAAATCGGCCATAAAAGCACCAAGTCTTTTGTGGTCGAGTGGGCTGTGACATTGGTATTGGAGCTTGAGACCCGGGTACGATTCCTGCCTTGCACACGAATTCCGCGGTCGTTGTTTCTCGATCCAATAATCGTAAATGGTCACTTTATGAGTGCCATCATCGATGGGTCGCGACTTGCCTAATGGCAGTCGCGCCGAACTGACCAGTTCAGTCGGCGCGGCAGGGCGCGACCTGCCTATCGCGGCGACGCGACCTGTGGGGCCGGCAGCGGCGCGCTATGCGCGCGCTGACCGGTATGGGCCTAAATTGGGCGGTCCTTGAATGGTGGGGCCGGTGACCGACCCTAAATCAGACCCCTGGGAAGAAAATTCCCCAGCTGATGAGAGCGCCAGCTGCCGAGGACGTCAGCGTTCTTAAGTGGGGGGGAATGTAACGGGAAGGTACATTAAATTACCACAAATCGACCATAAAAGCACCAAGTCTTTTGTGGTCGAGTGGGCTGTGACACCAGGCCCCCACGCCTTAGCTCCGATACCAAATGTACGAAGGGGGGTGCTACCGCCCCCTTAATGCCCTACCCCAACACTACCACCACAGCAACGTCGCCGCCGCCGCTGGCAGCCGGGGGATCGAAAGATCCCCTGACTGTAGCGGTCGCTGCATTAGCAGCGCCGCCATGCGGCCGATATCGACTTGAGACTCATGTTGAGACATGAGTCTCAAGTCGATATTGGTGTTACATAACATAACATCTTATAGGGGCCTATAAAGGCCCTAATACGACTCTAATGGGTGTGTTGATCCCGTTGGGACCCTTATTTCTCACGGCGGGGAACCGCATAGCGGTAGCACTCCATTACATATCAGGCCGTAACGATCGTCTATGCCTAGTTAACAGGCATCTATAAGTTATCTATCAGGCCCTAACAGTTGACTATGCCTAATTAACAGGCACCTACCCTTTACCTAACAGGCTTTAACAGGTGACAATACTTAATTAACGGGCACCTTTCAGTTATAGATCAGGCCCCAATAAGTGACTACACCCAATTAACAGGCATCTACAAGTTACACATTGGTGTAACTCAAGTGACTCAGCCTATTTGACAGGCATTTGCAGCTTACACATTAGTCCAGCGCATGTGACTTGTTTTTAATGAACAGGCACCAACTAGATAGTTATTGTAAAATTAAGGCATTCTTCAAGCAACTGAAGGTGATTAATGCCTACCTGTCGTCATATATCGTTGCTTAGCATAACTATATGCGTCTGTCACTGATTGCCAGCATCGTTATGTGCATGTGTTGTGGACAGGTATCTGAGGTGTGTATAGTGACTCTCAGTCACTTGCCAAGCCTTACAATTCTGTTGTTTGGCTTGCTTTGCCCGCAGTGCTGTTGTATTACGTAAAAATGTAGCTGTTACATGCATGAGCATAATAACGATTAACTGAGCTGGTTTGAAATACACAACACCAAGTGATACGAGCATTGCAGCTTTGCACACTCCCAGCTAAGTAGATCTGAACTACCAATCTGGACTACCAACTTCGCTACTCCTCTCGATTGCTGTCCGTCATCATAGAACAAAGCACGCGCTAGGGAACGTACAGGAGACGCCGGAGCTTGCTCTTCACCGGTAGAAATGGGTTTTGGCAAATCAGGTTAGGTCCGCAACTTTGTAATGGACAAAGCCTGTAACAAAGTTGGTGTTACACTTGCTTTTAAGCTACGTTTCTAGCCCTTTTACCCCAAAACAGCCCTGTTTAACAGGCCTGACGCGTTATGTTTATATAAAGTCCCGAGTCGCCGGGTTATTCCTACATCGAGGGCGCACGTTGAAAAGGTCACGCGAGCGTTATGCGCTGACATTTGACCACCGTTGACAGTTTCTATGCGCCGACGCAGTTCAAACAGCTAATTCACGTGTTTTTGAGCATGTGTTCGCGGTGGAGTCAACATAGTTGACTTCTACAATCATAGTGTAGCCTCTTAGGCATATAAGTAGCTAGTATACTGCTATTAAGGAGGTTGGACCGAGTGGAAATTAAGTTATTGCCCTTGTTGTGGACGGTGTGTGCGTGCTTGCGTAGTTTGCATCCACGGTGCGTGTGTGCGCATGGGTGTGCTTTTGCTACAGCTCTTGCACGGACCGAACTGCCCCCACAAGCTTTGAGGCGCCTACATTGCCCTCAAGGTGTTCAACCCCACGGTGCGAATACTGTTGTTGATTGATTGCGAGTAGGTGCATGTGTGATAGCGCCATTAGTGTGCTCAGTTGCATCCTAACTCGTTCACCAGGCTGGTAGCTCTGGTGAGGTGTTCAGTCAGCACGAGCATCGTTACAAAGCCGGACACTATTGCGGATTTCACAAAATTTATGATGGATCCGAAAATATGTTGTAGCTGCAGCCGGAATTGTATTGCAACCTGTCACAAACGGCAATCCGCAGGTGACGATCGTAAGTACCGGATCCCCAACAATGTTAAGGACTCGGTGTATACGTAATTAAGGGTTCATGCCGTGAGAAAGACTTGTGTAAGTCGCAACTACAGTTGTGACCAATCCATTAACAATGCGTCTTTACTCCTTAACGCAATTGAGGACTCGACTATAACATTAGATTGCAATCAGGTTGCATGCTAAAGCTGTACACATCATCATTAAAATTGTGACCGGTTCCATCAACGATACGAGACTTCATACTTAACAATTTCGGAACGCTAGGATCGATCCTTCCATTGATACAAACCATAATAATTTTACGATCTCATTATTGCCAAATTGCCGGTTCAACCCCGCGGCCTATTCATGGCTTGCCCTGCGGCCTGCTAGTAGCAGGCCGCGGGGCAAGCGAGTAGAAGGCTGCGACTTGCATGTATAATCATTGGTAAACCGTGGTAGCACATGAGGTACACATGTAAAGACTTGACCAGAACTTCGCAACCAACCTTGCGCCAACAGGTGACGCAGAGCGCATAATGCAAACATTTGCCGGTAATCTCGCGCTGTGATTGGATAAAACGGCAAGTCGAACAAAGTCTCCCTCCCCAAGTCACCTTTATAGTGGTAAAATCCACCTTCACCTTTATCTTATTGATACAAGTGGTATATATATAAATAAGTAAATAAATACCGCAGTATATATATATGCATATACCAAATATATTTATATGTATGACTACATATGTATATGTATATATATGTATATGTATATATACATATACTGGTAGTGCCGTTGTATGCAGCTGTTGGTGCATGCGTGATGCATGCATTGCGGCACGTGAGACAATTTGAGGCAGCCGATATAGCCTAGATGCTTTACACCCGCGTAACAGGTGTCTCGTGTCGTCGTAGTCTAGCTGGTCCGTTGTTAGGTCATGTGATGTTGCTTGGTAACACAACAGATGCTGCCGCGCAGGTTTGAAACTCGAGCGACTGGAGCGACAAAGTCTCGTATTTTGTGGCTCTTTTAGTTTTTTCGCCGCAAACTGCGGCCATAATGTTTTAGATCACGCATTAAGATTAATCTCCTTAATACACGATCTATCAAAAATTAATTTAGGATGTGGCTATTATTAAGTTCAAAAAAAGACGGGTATCAAACTTAATTCACACCAGCTAGTTGACCTGAATGGCAGCTCGATACCAAACTAAGTTGTGGCTGCAGCCGCAAAAAGTGCAAAAATGGATATGTTGCTTGCATATGGATCCCTAAGTAAGTTATAGCTAGCTTTTCAATCAATTTGTGGGCAAGGCCGAACTGTTGGGGGGCCATTTCTACCGGTGCTTCCTCCTCCTCAAACGGTAGCATCAGCCACACGATTGCCGCTTCTGCCTCTGCAAGCAGGTCACGAGCTGTTGTCTCGTGTGGCCGGCACCGATTGGGATCTTATAGGTATTTGACACAAGATGCAGTGCGGCGTTTCACAAGGGTGAATGGCTGAAGGGCTACCGTTGCCTCATATCCCGCTTCATCAATAAAATCATGGTGTTGATTTTGCAGAGGTACTTTTCATGTGCGTCGATGCTAACACCTAGCAGAAGGTCTCCATCCTTGCCCCTTAACATGTGTCCACCTACGTGGTTTACAGGCATGCTTTGATGGCATTGAAAACCGCAATTCACTGCAGCACGTCTGCAAGCCCAAAGTTTGGGGTTACAGCCTTTCGAAAATGCTAGTGATTAAGTTCAAAGTGCGCACCGTAAGCAACAGGTATGCGAGGTGGTTGAGTGTCAATTGCTGGCAACCAGATGTAGTGACGGCGTAGGACCAGCATTGCACGATCATTGCTAGATGATGGGATCGCCACATTCATTGATGTATCTTCTACGCTCCGGGTCTGCATTGTCGGTCATTATAGATTTGCGCCATGGCTTGTCTGCGTCATACCAACAAGGCATTGGTCACAATATACATAGTTCAAGTTAAGCCTACGCTAAGCCAAAATAGTGCCCGTGACTTACTTTAAAGCGCGTCACGCATCTGAGCTTTTGGATCTCGGGGTTCATAGGGGCGTCGATGTGCCTGATTGATTCTATTACAATAGGCGAGATGCGTACGTGTGTATGGAGGCTAAGTAAGAAGGCGGTGTTGCATAGCATACATGGTGGTGAGGGACCCAACTCACTTGCGCTTGTTGGTGTTCTAAACAGTACCAGTGTCCACCGGAATGCTTTTCAAGGACATGCTTGATCTTGGTGACGTTCTTGGACCGGACGTGCGAAGCTTTCTTCAAGGCAATATTGCAGTGGAAGGAGCACGCCTTGAGCGTTCAATACACCTCATGGAACTTGGCCGCATCGGCCTCGTCGTCATGGTCAAAGCGAACTACCCGGCAAGGGTAGGTTGGTCAGTGTCACGATGCAGTGAGGTTATGAAGCATTCACAGCCCCTGACTCATGACATCACGAATAGCGTCGTCCTTGGGGAAAACGTGGCTCTCTACCCAATGGCCGTTTATGATTGCAGCAATGGCATCTCGCAAATGCTATCCACACAATCCGTTACACATTACTACAGTGTCACACAGTGCTTGCATCGTTGCCAATCTTCTACTTGCTTTGGGAGTTGAAGAGGTGCTGACGGTCGAGGTTGCTACGTCGTTGCCAAACGCGTTTGGGTCCGGGGTTTTTATTGACCCTCTGCAAGCACAACCATGCGAGTCACTGTGCCAGCCATAAAAGATGCAATCCTCACAATTGAGCTAACAGCAATGTGCTCAGTGTATCCAAAGCGCATGCAGTGAGTCACTTGGCCAGTTGTAAAAGCAGCAAGCATTAAAGTTAGCAATTGAGCAAGAAACAATGTGCATCAAGAACGCGTACATTATAAGTTGCCTTTGAGATTGCGGTGTTAGGTGTAGTTGTTGTGATGGGCTGGGTGTTAGCGCGGGGTCTTGCTGCGATTGCCAATAGTCGGCTGAGATTGGCTGCTGCTGGTTGGCGATGGTTGCTTAATTGAACACGGGGGGCAATGTAAGTTTGGGGCGCCAACCTCCACAACGAGGTCCACCTACATATGGACCACGAGGCTTCTCTCTAATTGATAGTTCGGTGCCGCCTGTATAGCTGATGATAGCGCTGCCGCCGCCAGTTGGCCCGCTCAAAAGTATGAGGCGCGGAGATAAAATTTAGGCGGTTAGAAACGTCAAGTGCCCCGCACGAGAGTCGCACGCGTAGTGCGTTCTTAGCGCCGACTGTTGATGGTACGACTTATGCATTTGTACCATCAATGCTTCGTACAACTAGCGGTAACAATGGCTGTGTTGTATTACTGATGGTACAATAGAGGCAACTCTCGTCCAACCCCAATTATTGGCGTATAATGGCTATGTCGTACCATGCATGATTCAATCAACATCGCTCCCAACCGACCAACCGCAATGGGAGTTAGTGTGCACTCACCCAAACAGCTGCATTGATGGCTGGATTATAGCACGCAAGGGCGTTAGGTCGATGACGGGGCGAATGTTAGGCATGGTGGACCTGGGTTCGACTAGGCGGCGGAGTTCGAGGAGGCGGCGGCGGTGGTGGCGTGGCACAGCTTGCGAGAAGTATTGGTCGTTAGAGTTCAACCACTGCATCAAGCAAGCAAAAATACCGGGCGCCACGGCATGGAGTAGGGTAGGCGACAGCAATGGGGATGTCCAACATGCATCACCAACATTGGACAAACCAGTAGGCAAGCCATAAAAGACCATCTTCACATAGAGAGCTGCTTGGTGGCTCGCTTTTCTGCATTAAACAGTGGACCAAAAGCTGCAGTCTTTGGAGCCCCTTGTGAGAACCATGCGAGATCAATTGCGAATGTGGGAACACGCACGAAGGAATGCAAGCGTACGCTCAACATGCACATGCATTCCTTTACACATTGCAGTTTGTTTTGGGGCGCAGCAAATGTGATACATGTAGCCTGGCTGCAGGCCTCCACCATTCACACCCTACACTCAAGTCAACATTGCGAAAGCCAGAGCACATAGACAGCGCTGGACGGCGATATGTTGTTGCCAATTTTTACATGAATGTTGATTGCATGCACCTCCAATGCATGCCTAACTCTGCATAATAGGATGTACGTGAGCTTGCGACGTCGCGTGCCGAATGAAGTAGGCTGAGTATGAGCACACCATCGTGTGGCAATGTGTCCAGCATTCAACCATTCGTGCATCCACCAGCAATGCCGCAGGTGACTGTTTGAAGCAATTCACTAATGACGATGTGACCATGTTGATTGTTGTTGTTGTTGCAATATCCCAAAGCATGCATCTAATGCACATCTTGTTGGTTAACAGCACCACAGTGCACTAGGCCCTGTTGGAGGTCCCATACAAGCATGGATGCAATCCCATCAACTGGTCCTTTAATTACACTTGATGATGGGCGCTGCGGTATACCAACATTAATTTCGCATGAGCTGTGGCCTGCTTAACCCCGCCATGTCCATTGGGGCAATGGCGCATCCTGTGCCTATGGCTCACGAGCTCCGCGAGGAGACTATTGTTGAGGGTGGCGGGGAGAGTGCTGCTCATACCATCTTGTTAGCCCTTATTGAGGTAAGTGGCTGGCTTTTATAATTATGCTTTTGTAACAATTCATTGGCACATGCATTTGCTTACGTTCGTCGTATTCCACAATGTGAGCCATTATTCTGCTTCTATATAGCCCCGCTTGCTGCATGCACAAGTGGTCTCACCAGCCGCACCTGCTCCCCTCCCAACCAGAGCACATCCACCTTCCGCTGCACCAGGCCTTCATGCCCCTACACTGCAGCTCCTCCAAAGTAGCACAGATGTGGGCGCCTAACCAAGCCTTACCCGTAACATGGGACACCCAGCACCTGTCAGCCACAGATGTGGCTGCTGCACTTATCGTAACCCACCCACCACATGCTCGAGCAAATAGTCCACCCCAACCTTAGGTATTTTGTCTGTAAATTTAAATGTAATTCTTGCCGTCCACAGCTGGACACTCTGCTTAATAGCTGTATGGCATGCAGCAGAGGTCACCAGCTGCAACTGAGGCATTAGAGGAGCTGGCGCCGCGCGTACAGCCGTTAATTTTTCAAAACGGACAGCTCGCTTCATGGGATTACTACAATGCGCCAACGGACGGTAACCGCTTCCACCATTGCGTATGTCGCGCCAAGCCGTCCATACCACAAAGTGTTCTGGATGCACACAACTGCCCAAGCTCGAGCAGATTTTGGGTCATGCTGGATGGCATGGGCGATGACGGCAGGGGGGACACTTCCCGCGAAATCACCGCCAATGCCGTCGATGAAGGCATGGCGCGTAGGATCCTATATATATTTTTGCACAGCTACTGATGATGCGAGAGAGATGGTGCAGTATTACGATGAGATGCCTTCAACCATGCTGGCTGATGTCAATTGCAACATTGCCACGGCCATGTACAAGATGTGGCAAATCGTGCAGAAAGAGAATGTGTATGTAGAGCACTTGCAAATGATTATGTTTGCCAACAAGCTCGGGCTATTGATTGGCTGTGTGACCGTTCGGCGGGACCATCATGAGTGGGTCCCACGGCAAGGCCGCCTTCCCTGCGGCAGCGCGGTTTGGGTTGACAATAGAGAAGAAGCGAACGCTGTCTTGGTGGTGGGCAACACTGCTTCATATCAGCTAGTAGCACACTGTTTGCTCCTCAAGCATCAAAGCACCGACCAATGGTTGTGGGCTATGCATGAAGTGCCATTAGAGGTAACAAAATTGATTGGAGAGTGGTGGATTAATGTTGCCAATCCCCCGCTACTGTAGGCCACTCCCCAGGCTGTTGCGCAAACGGATCAGGCCTTGCCTTCGTGTGCCTTGCAACAAGTGCCCGAATATTCAGCACATCCTGCCTCCCCTCCACCACAGCCACGTACTCGCATAAGACTTCCGCACGAGCCTCTCCTGCCGCGTAGACTCCTATGCCAACACACTTGAACCATCCTGCGGCCTCTCCGACAATTGCCCACGCTACTACGCCCTCTCCAGCTCGTCCCACCCCAATGTTCTCAGCTGCTCTTAGCGGTAAATCAATTGACTCAAATTTAAAGCTTATCGTTGCCATGAAAGAAGACCCGTGATGGTGTGTAACACCATGGATGAAACGATGACATGGGCGGAGTGGGAGGCAATCAACACACATTATGCAAGCATGCACTGGAGCAAGACGATAATGCCTTACCACCTTAACAGAGTGACAATGGCACGCAGAGCGCCTCCCAGCGTGTGCATGTCCTCCAAAACAAAAGCATAAGGTGGTTGCCATAAGGGACGCTGACAGGATGAAAAACACAAAATTAGGCATTATAAACTTGCCAGCACAATGTGTACAGCAACGGGCTGCACAGGTCGGGGCTGACTGTGTGTTTCGAGTAGGCAGTTGAGGGTTAACAACGTCATGTGGATGCTCAGCATTATCCACCGCTCAAGCAAGTGCAGCATCCGCCGCCGCTTCTGCAACAGGCGCAGCGCAAACTGGCATGGCCTGACAGCGAGGCAAAAGTTGTTGATCGGGAGCCAATTGAAGCTAGACGCGTTTCATTTCCGCCTGCGGCATGCAGCGAGATGGGTGTTGAAGATATGCAATGAGTGGAAGGAAACCCAAAAAGTAAGGTAAAAACAGACCTCTACACACCGCTTGACGTTGAAGAACCATGAATGGTCCGTGCCTTCGGGCCCGGATTTTGCCCTGCTTAGTGAAATCGGTGGATCATGTATGGTCCGGCTGTCATTGACAGTCGGACCATGCATGGTCCAAACCTCACGTGAACGGTCCCATGTTTTTTTGGGGTCGCACCATGTCTGGTCCGGCCGGTTTATAGTCGCGTCAGGATCGGGTACGAGCCAGCGGACCAGGGACTTAATTAATCATGCAAATGTACTTTAATCCATTACTGGTCCGGTCAGCGGACCATCGACCGCATGAATAATTCATAAGCATCAGATGTTATTGCAAATGACGGAAAAGTGCTCTATATTAAACCGACGGTACCAGCCACGCCCGGCCTGCGGGGCCGCTGGTTGCAGCGCACGAGGCCGCGGCGTCTTACACACGATTGGTCATGAACACATGTGCCCACCGAGAATCGAACCCAAGGCCTTTGGAACACAAACAGGACACCCTAACCACTAGGCCTAAGCTACATGTGCACGTACCGGTAAAAATGGTGTAATACTTGCGTTACAGACTGTACCGACGGCCGCTTGGCGACTGTCGGCGGCGGAAATTGCACAGGAAGTCGGCGTTGTGAATTGACAGGCCCATAGGCAGTGCATGCGCTATCAATGTGCATAGGCTGTACCAGTATTCATCAACGGTATTACGTTATTTTAGGTCATTATTGATGACACAGACAGCCGCAACTCGGCGGCTGCCAAGGTTTGTAAACTACAATGCTTTGTTGGGGGCTGTCCATGAGTATGTAACCTTGTGAGGGGTTGTCAACATCCTGCTTGCGTGCGCATACATACATCTACATGTGTATATATGTAAGCATTCGTGTATATAGTATTTATATCATGTAAACGTATATACACGTTTACATGATATAAATATTAAAACCGCATAACGGCACCAACGTAGTTATTTACTGGCTGGTTGGACACAATGCTTGGTCGAGGCTGTCAATCATTCTGCGGTCTCATAAGAGGCTATTATTATTACAATGAGTGACGTCATTTATGTATACTTCTTGTACATAGTTTTATATCAGACATACCTTGTATACGGCTCAACCTAAATGCTATTGATATAACCATTTAAACCTGCGTATCTATGCGAATAAGATTGGATTCATTTGTGCACACGCTAACATTTATGTATATATATATTATATATTATATAATATATATAATGCATTGACGTATACACATGTATAATGTTTATATATACGTAGATACTTAGATAAACGCATAGAACATGTTAATGGTGCATACACATACGGTACTATGAAGTATGTTGATTGCATAAACAGCCCCTTACAGCTTGATTGACAGCCGGCCGGCTGTCAATCAGCCGCCGACCATTTGCGGCTATCCACTTGCGGCTGTCCACGTGTGTATAGCCGACAGTCGGTGCGGCTTGTTAATTAAAACGTGCACTTGTGCAATCAGGCATTTAGGCAATTTATTGTACCTTACGTAGGTTGTTGCTACCTACTCATGATAGCGGCAGGGTCGCGGTCACTGGTCCGTGCCGCACCGTACATGGTGCGGCGCGGACCGTGCGGCACCATGTACGGTGCGTGCTACAGTCTACCTATAATATGCTCTTGAACGTTAAGAGCATATATATGCTATAGGCGCGGTTTCATCACGCACATCACGTACATTACGTCACGCACATCACGTCACGTCTATAATGCCATCACGCTCATCACGCTAATAACGCGTTACACTTTACCCATCACGCTTATCACGCCTTATGCCACACCCGTCACGCGCTACTCCCTCGATGTTAGGAATATGCACACTCAAACTTACGACTTTTTCATGGAAAAACATTATGCTTTTCGCGGTTAGTCATAGTCTCTTCAGACGTATAATCTGCCTGTACAACGTTTGGTAATCTCATTACTTATGATACTAACAGGGTTATTCTCTTGAAACGAATTCTTTTGGCGGGGGTAGACTGTAGTAGGGCCACAGGACTGCGGGACCGCACCTGGTCCGCATTCGAGGGCCAGCGTACATTACCGGTCCGTGCCGCACCATGGATGGTGCGGCACGGACCATGCGTCGCCGCGCCAGCCATTCACGGGCAGCGGGGCCCCGAATGGACCAGGAACGGCCCGTCCCCCGCGGACCAGGCAGTCCTGGCCCGCGGGATGCGGAACATGCATGGTCCGCGGGGTCCGTGAAAGGACCATGCATGGTCCTTCAACGTCAAGCTGTGTGCTAGGGATCGGCCGTGGTCGGAACCAAAATACGACAGGGCCATCCGTAGCACGTTGTTGCCCCTCGACATTCTGGACATGATGGTGGCGTTGTTGCCAGAGCATCCCCACGACGTCGCACACCTATCCGCGGAGCAGAACCGCGACCTGCTGCAACGGATGTACATGTTGAAGTCATCCCGTGCGGGTCGCAATACGTGCCACTTCCTGAGTACGAGAATTGGGTGGCAAGTACACCCATTCAAGATGTACTTAGCTTGCTCTGGTTGGACATGGCTGTATGTCATTAGGCACGTGGAGGCTTTTGTTAAAGGCATTCGAAGATGAAAATGAGAGCGAGTACACGAGTGATAACAGCGCTGTCCGGGGCCTTGTTGACTCCTGGACGACACCACTAAGACCAGCCGGTGGTGTATAGAGGCCGAAGGATGTGTCACGATCCAGTACGCAGTGAATTGGTTCACTGCTCCGCTTGGATAACAGGCGATGCGTATGCCACGCGATCACAAGGTATAGTGGCAGAGTCTGCTCAACCTCGTAACCCATGCGTGCTAAAGTACATTCGTGAGGAGCCCCTGGCGGATGGGGAGACGCCCCGTTGCGACAAAGCTTTGTGCCATGGATGTTTCATCAATCACCGGAAGACCCTGGCGTGCAAATCACAGCGACTACAATTATGTCCATGCTGCAGACAACCTCCCTTGTTTTGGTCGCCACGCCTCTAGCTTGTTTTTCAGTGTGTCGGATGTGATTTGGCCCCCTTTATAAAAGTAACTTCTGCATATATATATATATATATATATATCATATGTACGTGTACAGTGTATACATTGACAGTTCAGGCATCAACATGTTGGACCAGTGAGGTGCTGTGCATAATCGCAATGCATGTATGATAGCATCATGCATAGCCGAGAAATGGTGCATGTGAGCATGAATGACATGGAGTTGCAGTACCATCAATGGTAATGCAGCATCATCCATTGTACTGCAGTATTTTTTATGATCCTGCAGTATTCTTGATGGTACTGCAGTACCCTCGATGATACTGCAGTACTCTGAATGGTGCTGCAGTCCCTTTAAGGGTCCTGCGGGACCATAATTGCATACCATAAATGCCATAGAACCCAGCAAACTCACTGAGGGTTTGTCATTTGGCAACCCTTATATGATGCGCATACCCCTCAAATGTGTCGCGTAATGGGCACACGATCAATGCAAGTGATTATGTGCGTAGCCGGGCGGAATGACGGCGTGCATAATGTTGGCGGCAACAGTTGAGTCACTTTCACCGAGGAGAGCATGCTTGGTGTGCCCACAATGCAATGCGTAAGTTTGTGCCGATGGCCGTTAGCAGCAATTGACAGCACACATGACAGTATGCCAGCGAGTGCAGACAGTGTGCCATGGATCTAGTGCAGCTTGCTGGCATCACACCATACACGATGTCGCCATGTTTGGCTGCCACCTCGGCAAAGTGCTGTGAAAGGAACCCGAGTTGTTTCATTACGTTTGCAAATTATGCTCGCGCTATTGCTTCGAGTGGCGAGGGGAACCCATGCGCTTCTTCACATGGACCACACCGGCACATGTGGTTAGTGGACATGTGGTGGATGTTGTGGTGATATGACAGAGTCGGCAGCGACATCTCACTGCATATTATATTGGGCGTATGCTTGAAAGATGCATGTTGAAGCTATTTTCGCATAGAGAGCAGCATTCCACTATGTGGGCGTGGGTATCTTCACTCTCTGGCCATTCTCGAGGAGGCAGACCATAAATTGTTGTACAGCGCACTGCATTGGCTGAGACGTAGTTAAGTTGGGATGCGAGCAGCTGATTGGTGTGAGTGTCATGGCGCATTAGCCACTGAATGGGGAATGGTTTGCGGGCGTTGTGAAATCATTCGAGCAAGCATTATGTCATCATCGCTTCATGGCGAGCTAGATTGAGGCATGACCACATATGCATAGTGCAAATACAAGTGGCTTTGCAGAGCAACACCGTATAGTTTTCGATGACGGTGATCGACCACAAACCATAAACTTCAAAGGGCACAACGTATTCGCATACACATCACTAAATGGGGAACGCCTTTTTCTGCACGTTGGAGGGGAGAATGACGGTCGCAAAGTAAGCCTGAAAGGCATCATTGTTGGTCCCTGGCAAACACTACGGCCAGCCTTAACCACGTATACGCCGTTTGACAACAAGCTTAAACGCACACGTAGACCAAGGGCACTCGACCTATTCTGCGATGGCGGTGCCAGTGTCGGTGTATATCGCGCTGGATTTGACATAACCGGAATGTTTATAAGTTACAACACTGAGTACCCTCTGCCCTTCATACACCGTGATGTATGCGACTTGAGTGCTGGAGAATTGAGCGAGTACGAGCTCATATGGTCCCGTCCACTATGCCACACACGGCTTGACGTTCAAGGACCAGGTATGGTCCTTTCACGGACCCCGCGGACCATACAGTCTAACCTCGATAAGTGCATACCATCGGGAACGGGCTTATGTATGCACTTATCGCGTTTATGCATCCTCGTTAAGTGCATAAATTATGCACCCGCTTTAAGTGCGTAATATATATTATGCACTCAGGCTTGGCATAAATGCATAACCTATGCATTTATTGAGTAAACCTGATCCTGAGTTACGTTGTAATGTGTACGATCGTAGCTATAATACATTATAATCGTAATTTGTCTGTAACTCAAGCGTAATTCACCTTAATAAATGCATAGACACATTAAAGGTTAAGCATCTCATAGTATGCACTTATTAACAAATGCATATGCTCTTAACGCACAGGTCTTCCCCCTGAAAGCGTCGGTGATGGCCGTAATTTTTGCGGTAAACGCGGATATGCACTAATCAAATATGCACTTATTGAGGTTGTACTGTGTATATATATATACACATGTATATATATACATATATATATCCACATGCATACATGTATACATCTATGTTTGCATTTTTTGTTGTGATCATCTGTGTATGGATGCAATTTTATTAATCAAAAACGGCCTGTTATTGACAGCCCCTAACAAAAATTACCGGCACATTGGGACAGCCCCGGGCTGAGCCCTTTTATACGAATGTTGTATTTTAATTACCCTCGCAACCGTTGAGTTACGACTGTCCATTCATTTTCGAAATTGCTTAAAGCATTACTGGTACAGCTTATGCATGTTTATGGCATGCACTGCATGGGCTCAGGCCTAAGGGCATATCAATCGACAATCGCCAAGCGGCCGTCAGCACGTTGCAAACTATATAATGCAACTATTTCGTCGTCCCTACCCGTACATGCACTTATAGCTTAGTGGTTAGGGCGTCGTGTTTGTACAAAGTTAACATGTTAACTAAAGGCACTGCATTCAATTCTCTAGTTGACGCATGTATTCTTGGCTAATCATTTTAAAAACGCCGCGGCCTCATGCGCAAAAAGGCGAGTGTGGCGGGTGTGGCCGGTGCCGTCGGCTCAAGATCAAGCCACTTTTAGTGCATTCACTCTCAAATTCCAATTATGAAGTATAAATGTTTTGTTTTGTAGTCCGCTGACCGGACCAATGATGATTGAAATTTTGCAATTCTACGATTCGGTCCCTGGTCCGCTGTCCGGACGCTACGTGGTCAAACGCGATCAAAATTGACGGGGCCATACATGGTGCGACCTCAAAACAAACATGGGACCGTTCACGTGAGTTTTGGACCATGCATCATGCATGGTCCAACTGTCAATAACAGTCCGACCATATAAGGTCCGCTAATCTTGTTAGCAGGAGGAAATCCCGGTTTAAAGGTACGGACCATTCATGGTTCTTTTACGTTAATCGGTGTGCCAGACCTATTCAGGTGCCATCCCAGCACCTTAACGGGCGGCACATGGCACATCTTAAAGACACCAAGATATGCTACAGCTCGTCCAACAACTGCTGCTTGCAAGCCAGGTCAAGTTTGTGATTGAGAATGTGCCCGTAGCAGCCTCTTCATTTATACTCAATTTGTTACTTCGTAGCACGATGCTTGGGCTATCAACCTTCCGACCCCGGCTGTTAGAGACACAACCAGTGGTGGCTACCCCACCAGCACACTGCTTACACGCGGGCAAGGCGGTAGGTTTGCTCTCAGTGCACATTTTCGCTAGCTCGAAAAAGACAATTGTGACCACAAACGCGCCACAGCAGATGTACCCGGTCTATGGCCTCCCAAGCACCAGCGGCGGAATTTTTGCATGGCAATAGCGCTGGCAGTGATATGGATGACCTCGGCCGCTACCATAGCAAATGCAGTTCCTCCCGCAATGGCGGAGTGCATAGGGCGTCTCATGCTTGAAACAATGGATATGCGCTGTGACTACCCTCCTGTGTCATGGAACCATGAGGCTTAAGTGTGGTGCACAATAGTGAGGCTTAATTCCACACTTTGAAGTAATTGATTCAACATTTAATTGTAGTAACAGTGGTGCAGTGATAGCGGCCCAATATTGTACACGTCCACATGCAAAAGTTTTAACAATCCATTAGCAATGCCTAGCTGACTGCTGTGCTCCTAGCTCAGAGTAATGAGACGAGTACATGTGTCACGTGGTGCAGTGCAATGAACATTCCCCCAATACTTGCCCTCTTGTACACAGGCGCTGTCCTTGTCAAACATGGGGAGCAGCTGGATAATGCCTTGTACTTGCTCCAAAGTCACGCCATCGAGATGTGGACCCGTCGACGCTTTTCCCATTCCAGAGCAATGCATTTTGTGTCGCTCTGGACGTCCAACACCATGAACCAGCGGATAAGTACGACCTCTTTCCACATGTGCTCGCCGTTATCACCCCACACCATCACGTCACGTTCACACCATCCTCATCACCTTCCAGCATAAAGGCAGAGAACAAAGGCCGCCCATAGAACATTCCAGCAGCGCGCGCCATGCTAACTCCTGATGTCATGTACACCGCTGCGCCTTCGTTTATCACACGAACAGCACGCCACCCATTGACCAACTCCAGTTGTTCCCTCCTCAACCAGCTGTCCAGGGTGGCAGGCAGCTTGTCGGAAAATGGCATCGTCACGACGACTTGGCGACTACGCGCAGAACCGCTCCATTACGGGCTGGACTTCCTCCTCATAAGCGCATCAATCCGTAGCAATTTTTCCGTCTTCTCCATTACATTACAGCATTGCTGCGGCGCCTGCGCCTTGATCACTCGCATCTCGGGATCCACGACCATTCCATCCTCTCTTGCATATTCCGCACAGCTCCATGCCTTCAGGATGCGCGCTTGGTAATCCTGGTCGTTGCCACCACGCGCCCATTATCTGATATTTTGGGCGTGAATCTGCACCATGCGGTTGGCGCTTAACCAATTTGGATGTCCATTGCTGATAATTGCTGACCTAAATGAGTGAGCTAATGCAACTTCTCGATCTTCCAACCAGACTTCTGTGTAGAATATAATGACAACAGCGGATGAAACACTGCAGACTTGAAGATAGCCAGCTCGTTGTCGGCTGCGGTCAGGGTCTCTTTTGTGTGTTCATGCGCCTTGAGCAACTTCTTGTTCCACTGGGCCAGCAATGCTGCAGCAACTGAGAAGAAACAGTTGCCCTCACCGTCAAACAGCAAACCGTCTGTAAGAGCATGCAGTAGCTGCAGCACCGCCACTTTCTCCACCACCTAAAAGGAGTAGTCGGACAGGAACAAATCTACTGTGCTTGAAGGTGCCTTGAAGTGTGAAACCTGTAGAGTCTTGCATGCATTCGGCCTATGCACATCTGCAAGTGAGCACGTGTCGTTGCCTTTTGTGTTTAAAACAAAAGCAACACCATAGATGTACTGGTCTGCAGAACATGTCTCATGAATGGACGCATGCATTTGTTTGGAGCGTCGTACACAGCAGCAAGCAAGTGGTTAATGATGCCTCCCAGCACATGCATTGCGTCAGGGGCAAGGCGTGAATAGCAGTCACCCGCAACTGTCACCAACCCCACAGTGCATTCTGTCGCCAAACCACATTGCCTGGTTACAGGGAAAGGCATTCATCTTCACGAACCATGCTGGCACTTTAACCATTACCTCCTCGACATGCATGGAGTGCTGCTCTTTGAAAGCCTTAGCTGTCTGGCGTGCATTCTTCACACCGTTCTTCAGATCCGCCCGCAGATTCTGTAATGCTGGTGTGTGGAAAGCCTCAGTTTTAAAGTCCGCGTCCTGATCCATCTTTAACAG
Source organism: Chlorokybus atmophyticus (assembly GCA_009103225.1). Lineage (NCBI taxonomy): Eukaryota > Viridiplantae > Streptophyta > Chlorokybophyceae > Chlorokybales > Chlorokybaceae > Chlorokybus > Chlorokybus atmophyticus. The sequence goes on along the minus strand of RHPI01002823.1, from coordinate 645,684 downwards.
TTTTGATTTGGTGACGAGACAAACATCACAAGGATGTCATCTTTGGTTGCCCAACACAGCGCGTGCGAGTATGGTAGTCTCCTGCAACACGACAATCCATAATGCGCCATTGACAACATCTTTCATGCATTATTTGCCGCCAGGCTGCATACGGTTACAACCATGCCCACAACCTGCAAGTCGCTGATATAGTTGGCAAGTGCGGGAAACACACGACGCTTGATGCCATTTGGATCGATGAGCTGTAGACCTTTCCAACTCGCCCGCTTCACATCCCCCAACACTAAATCCACAGCGTCACGCAAAATCTCATGTTTTAAATTGAGAATCATTCCTTGCCTTGCGCCCAGGTGGGATGCCCTGCCACAGCGTGAACCACCGGCAGAAGCGCTGTCATAACAACCCCCATGTTGCTAGCATACATGTCCCAACTGTAGTTGGCAAGCGATGCCATCAGAGGGTAGCCAGAGCGCTTGCCCGCATTGTCTGGCGTGGTCTTGTCACCGTACAGAATGGCAAGCGCCAAGTAGGACGCTTCCCCCACATCTCTCCTCAGATCCTCCTTGACATCCTTCCACCTTTTACCCGTGGAAGGATGGCCAAAGGTGTGCTCGTCACCACTGTATCGGTTGAAAGCCATTATCAGCATGTGGATTGCCATACAACCGCGCGAACCATACCTGCTACAACCAAGAGCATAAACAACCATGCTGGCCTCATATTACATACTGCATTTCACAGACCTTGGCCGGCATATATGTGACTCTGATGTTTTAATCCTTAATGTCTCCAGGCTTGCGCAGGTCAGCCGTCATGTAGTTCTGATACGGCAGCACACTCGTGAATGTGGCATGGCTCTAATGGTTGGATTAGAGCACATGCACCGCACACCATGAACACATCTCAGACTGAGGGAAAGCAATTGTGGTCCGAAGGTAGCTAGCCACATGCACACCTCTCCCATTGGAGCTCTTCCATATGGAAATGTGCATTTCGGATGCACTTTGATGATCCGCCCCATCTCGGAGGCCGACAGGCCTTGACCATTGTTGTACTGCACGAATGCCATTGCAAAAGCATGCTCCAAGCCATACCATCTAGATTCAGACGCGTGCAAAGGGACGCCTCCACTTCCAGGTTGGCGTGCTGCAAGTTTCTTTGGCACACACACACATAAAAAGCCCTTGTTCAATTCCTCCTCCTCCTCTTGCTGATGTGCGTGTGCGTGTGTCTCCTAAACGGGTCCTTCAGCATCAAGCATGTGCGCATCACGGATCGATGTCCTCAGTTTAACATGACTTGCATCATACTGTAATGGACGCTAGCCGACATATAGCTTGATTTGCTTACTCACCCTGCTGCTAATAATGTGCATGTTTACCGAGTTGCGTGTGACGAAGCGCATGTGGCATTATGGACAAAGACTCACATAGCTAACTACGAACGTGACACAGGTGTCGCCAATGTAACCTGCATCGTCATATTCAGCAACACGCACCGCCGCCACCGCCGCCGCCGCCACCACCATTGCCGCCGCCGCCACTACCCTTGCATTATTATGGTACGATCAAGCCATTGCACGTCAGGGTGGGGTGAGCATGCATAACTTTTTTTGATTGTACCGTTTCAATGGTACGAAGATGTTTTTGCCGGCAAAGCGTACCATGAAAATGGTATCTTCGTACAATCGCAATGGCAATTCGTACTATTGACAAGTGCTGTTAATGCTAGCCCTGCGCATGAAAACACTATTGATGGCTTCGCCAAGCTATGCCTTCCAGGGGGGTGATGCCGGGTATATGCGGCGTTTGCACAGTTGTTGGCGGTGCTGCCAGGGGCGTAGTGCTCATTGTGGTTGAAGTCGGGGATGAAGCCCATGTTCGCACAGGGCGGGCAGGGTGCCGGTGGGGTGTCCTTGTTGTCAAACCCCACCATGCCTACAAAGGGCACAGCCAATGACAGCAGTGACTTGGGCGTTATCTTATAGGGCTTCCCCTCCGAGTGGGAGAAGGCGCACCACAATACTACCTCTAAAAACATTTGACCCACCAGCAGCTGCGACTATGGCGACGAAATTGAAGGGATCAAATAAAACTGGCATAACCAAGGTGGGTCACAATGCATTGCCGTATGCTAGAGTTCTTTTATCTTACACATGCACAGCCTCATCCATCCTGCTCATGAGATACACTGTCAATACCACTTGCGCAGCCTCATTGCTCATGCACATGAATAGCCAATTTCGGTAATGCACAGCCTATTTCTACTTGCGGGAGCTCACAAGTTACAAAAGAGAAGCTGCGGAGTATCGCGAACAGGTAATCCATAACCTTCTTGATTGTTTCCAGCGGCAACCAAGCCGTATGCTTGCAGATTGCCATGTTGGTCAGAGAGAATTAAGAGCAGCGCGGCAGGCTATCTGTCTGCCTGGCGGAGTGCGACCAAGTGGAAGACAAGGTAAGCATGCCTATGCTAAAGGGCTAGTTCTCTAGTAGCACGCCTCTTTTATAGCATTACCAAATGCAGGAGGTCACTCTCAAAGCGACCATCAAGCGCATGCGCGTGCACGGTGAGGTGCTGACATTTAAGCTGAAGGACGAAGTAGCCGTTTTTGCATAATGGATTGATATGTCAGAGGTCATTGCTTGCCAACGACAGGCAACATAAGGTCACTGCACTAAACTGTCTGCTGCGTGCCGGCAAGAATTGTCAACTTTTTTTAAACGATAAGGGTCACATATACACATCAGTGTAACGGCAATAAAACTGCCGGCTATTGCTGTCAACTGTCCGTAACTACGGGCTAACAGCCGTTGATGCACATCGACCATAGGTAAGCTGTTGACAACTATCGGCCGATTAATGCCACTAACAACCATTTTCGGCCTGCGGCCGACTGCGTCAGTCCACATTAGCCAACGGCAAACCCGACAGTCCAAAAGTGACATATTAAGCAGCGGCAGGCAGGCTCAGGTAGGCTCAAACACTCGTCAGTTCCTCAGTCTGCGGTCAGTCACCGTGTAAAATTTACGACGGTGGGGGTGGAAGGGTGGAGCCTCCACCCAACGACAATTGTACAAACATGTACAAACATGTACTTGCTTGCTTGTTTGTGTGTTGCCTTGTTATGCTCTGCTTGCTGCTGCTGCTTAAAACGCGTACACATATATGTGCATGCACACACGCACGTACGCACACGCACGCATAGATCCACATCACTTGCCCGAGCATATTTAACGGTTTCTGCCACAAGAAGAGGTCTTCGTCCAGTTACCATCCGGGTGCTTGGCGGGTTGGTTGCCAACCTTGAACGCGCAGTATGTCGACTCGGTAGTGATGTCCGCTTCATACGAGCGCGTCATTATTCATCATCATCTAGCAGCCCTCGTAATTAGGGGATTGCCCATGCGACTCTAGCCATGGTTGGAGTCTCTCAGTGGACACACTATGGGGAAGAAGTTTATGACAACACAACTCTTGTGCTTTGTGATGCCTACATGAGACACGTGCTTGTTGCGTGTTGTCACATTGGCTGGCTTGTGTGACCACAATTCAAACAACAACAACAACAGCAACAATAACACAAGCAACATCACATTAACAACTTCACCCTCGCTCGGCACTGCCCCACAAAGTGAACCCACAATGTGATCAAAGGCTTCTTGCATGCGCAGGCACGGCGATTAGCTTTACAGAGACACCTGCAGCTAGGGTGCCCCCTGACTACTACTAACTCTACTAACCCCTTAACTCGGGGCTTTTACAGGCGACTTGGGGCGTCGATCCAGGGGAGGGAGAGGGAGTTGTTGAAGGGATTAATGCTAAAGATAAAGGTGTGGGAGTGAGAGTGGAGGGCGCGCGTGCCTGCCCCTGTACACACGCACACGCACACGCACGCACGTGCTCGTGCGCACGCTTCCTACCCCCACTCTCAACGCAACCCCCACTCCCAACGTACACGCGCATGTTTATTGTACACATGCGCACAGCCGTTCCCGGCCGCACATGACACAATTGTGTGAGCAGTGGTTGAGTGTTTATGCATGCAAGCATGCATGCGTGTACGTGCGCACGTGTGACTGTGTGTGCATGTATCTGTAGGACACACACGCACATGCAGCGTCTGGTGTATGCGCAGAGCGCAATGGCGGATAGCAGCGCGCGTTGGGTTTGACCTTGGTTTCAAGGTCGTGACTTAGTTGCCACTGCTGTCTGGCGGGGGGCACGACCCGCCGGCAAGAGCAAAGCAGACACAGGCAAAGCCAAACCATTAAAATCAACCACATGTGAGGAACATGCACAAAGTTGCGTTTAGCGAGATCTCCAATAATATGTTGTATGAAGAAGTAGTATGACACACAAACACAAGCAATAGATGTGCACAGCAGAAGGAGTCAGGTTGGACATGCGCGCACACATCAACACACCCAACGCGTTGAATTGAGTGCGTTGTAGTCGTCCCAGCAAGCTGCGTGGCTGCCGCAAGCCGCTTGTTGCTTGTAAGGACACAATGCCACTTTACCACTTGGGTGTGCAATGCACGCACCCGTGATCGAGATCATGTCACATATTGTTGGCTACCATTGGGTGCAATCCAAAGGCAACTACGCTGCTGGCAGGACCAAGTGAGTACTCGCATGAGAGAAAATGGCAGCTCGAGGGCAGCAATGACAGGGGTCCTTACTTGTCACTTGCTTATCTGATTGAGTTGATCGTCTTGCAATGCGCTTCCTATCCTTCTTCAGCAAGCAAGCAGACAAAGCGTGCTGCTAGACTCTTTCGTGTTGCCAGGCAAAGCATCTCCTGCAGCACGAAGGACAGAACCAGAAACATTCAATAACACACATGACTTGGCGTAGTATACGGGCGCCAAACACAACATGATGGTCACATTATATGGATCAGCAGCAACACAACAACAATCAGCTAAGCGCTCTAGCCGCACAACCCCATCCAGGCAACAGTTAGTGAGCAATGTGTGCAACTTGCACAGTGCAAGCGCTAGATGTCGGCGAGGTGCGTGTGCGCATGCACTGCTGCCGACGATTCAACCGTTCAGCCTCCACAAAGCCAACCGTTCCACCCTCGCCACCACCACCACCAACCACCACAATGCTGACAACCTAGCTGAGCTGCGCCTGACTGGGCCACGTGGCAAATCATGGAAGCGGCGGTGGCGACGACGATGACTTCATGGATGCGTACATGTGTGAAGGCGCCTCAGCTTAAGGGTTGAAGGTGGAGCTTGCTAGCTTGCTTAGTTGCTTCACACGCATGCTGCAACCAGCATGGCTGCGCGCAAGCCAGCTGCGGCGTCAGCTGCAACAGGCAAGCCGCCTCTACCAGCAGCTCAGGTGCAAAAGCAGCAGCAGCTGACCGTGAAGCATCCCAAGCAGCAGGAGAAGCACAAGGAGAAGCACGCCCCCGCTGCCGCATCCAACTCCTCACATGGAGGAGGAGGAGGAGGCGGGCCTGACTGGGAGGTATGCTCGCTGCCTTACTTGCATTGGTGCATATAGCACTGGGCAAGAGTCACCACTGGTAGCAATTGAAGCTGATAACACTGTGTTCAAAAGTTAAGCACTCCTCATCTGGTTGAGTTTCACCAGTCTTAGCTAACAAGTAATGTGAAACACAAATGCTTGAGATGCGCCAAGCAAGAAAGCAAGCAAGCAAGGATGTGCATGTCAACTGCATGTGTTAAGTGCATTTGGTCATACTGTTTAGACGCGTAACACGTTCACTCTGAAGAAAAAGGTGCGACCTATGTAATGCGTTTGTGGACAACCTGAAGTACACGCACCAAGCTGCATCGATTTCGCACCGTGTTTACAAGCCACTTCGTTGAGTATGCATGGCATGATTGTTGTTACTTTGCCAAACAGTCAGGGGTGACAGTTGCACAAACATACTCACCAATGCAATGGAATGTTTAGCCATCATGCCACACAGGCCGTTGCTCAGCAGCTCGCCACCCTCCCAGCCGCTTTCAAGGAACCCCGGTGAGTGTCCACATTATGTCTAAGTTATGTTTGATTTGTAATTATGTTTTGACTTATTGGTCAATTTCGGATGCAACTGGCACGTTCAACACTTCTAGCATTGCAACAAGCCCTTGCGGACAGCTTGTCACAACACTCATTGCGTGTTGTGTACATGCGTCAGCTTCGACACACTCCCGCATGTGTTGGAGCTGCTGAACTCACCCGCTCCGGACAAGGCGCTCTCGCAGCTGAAGCAGTGGCGCGACACCGTTGAAAACACTATTGACGACATTGTTCGCACGGGTCACAACGGCTTTAACCGCGCCATACATAACTTCTCATTGGTACTGCTTTGCATAGTACTTGACTGGTTGATCAGGTTGACACGCTTACGCAAATGTCAAAAACTAGGTGTCATTGCATGTGGTTGAGCAATATGCACGTTGACATATTGTTTGCAGATTCTCAAGCTGTTTACCGAGAATGCTGAGCGATTGAAGGCTACGCGCACGCGTCTTCAAGAAGCAAAGCGTTTGACGCAGGTATGCTTTCAGTGTGATGACACGATACCTGTAATGTTGCTTTGTTGTGCCAATGTTTTGTGGCTATGTATGCAGGCGGTGCAGACACATCCACAGTTGCAGCAGCAGTGGTACCAGTCTGTCATGCTGAAAGACATGCTGCGGCTACTGGACAGCATCGCCAGCGTCTCACAAGTATTACAAACTTCTGCTGTAGCGCCTTTGTTTCTTCTCATATGCTGTTTGTATACAAAGACAACACCAACGTCAATTCCGAGTGTTTGCAGATGCCGGAAAAGGTTGAAAAGTTGATCAGTGAAGAGAAGTTTTACGCTGCTGTGACTACACTTCTGTCAGCGTGCGCGCAGATTGAGCGGAACGGTCTCGAGCAAGTATGAGTTGTCACGTGCAACCTCTGCTTGATGCTCCAGTCTGTCATATGCGTGTGCGCCCGTGTGTGTGAGTGTGTAAGTGCTGCTTTGCAATGTGAAGGTTGGTGCTTTACGGGACTTGTACGAGGAGCTTGAGGTGGCGCGAAGCACAATGCATGACAGAATCATTGATGAGCTGCAAAACCACCTGTACCTACGCAGCTCCTACAGGTATTCGTTTTGCTCTCACTTGTGCTTGTGCAAAGCACACATCCTGCAAAGCACACATCCAACTTTTAGGGGCTTGTTGTGTTGTGCAGTAATACAATGGCGTTGGAAGGGGACTTCACGAAAACAACACGCACACAGGATGCTGCAGGAAGGTGGGACTCTCATGCCTGATGCTCACATGCACATGCTTATCATTAGTTTGTGTAAGGGCAGTCTCGTATATCAGTGCGATAATACGTTTATGGCCTTTGTACTATTTGCTTGTTCTGTCAGGCCAACGCCAGCAAAGCGAAGAACAAGCAGCCTGGCTGACTTTCCAAACGGCGCCGACCTGAACACGAGCAGCACTGAAGCAGACAAGCGCAATGACAACAATAACGCCAACACCATCGTTCCTCCCTGGCTCGCTGGCGCCGAACTTGACGACTTTGTGGTGCGCAGCAGTGTTAACATCATGATGCCGCACGCACGCACGCGCATGGTTGCATACACACGCGCACTCGTTGGTCTGTCTAGTAGATGATCCATGCACGGTTGTTGGTTTGCATAGATTGAGCAGAAACGGAGTACCGAGTCCGACGGCGCCCGCTACGCCCGTGCGTTGATTGAGTGCCTGGCGCGTCTGGGGAGGTTGCAGGACGCGGCGGCCGTGCTCGGTGGCCAGCGCGCGCGCGAGGAGGTGCGCGCCCTCGTCAAGGGCGCCGCCGCGGCAGCACTGACGCAGGAGAACGGCGGGACGCCGGGGTCCACACCGCCTAGCAAGATGATGGCCTCCAAAATAGGTGCTGCGCATCGAAGGGGATTGGGTGGGTTGGTGATGTGTCTCAGGTCTGAGAACATAGTCATAGCATGCGTGGTGCTGGGTTGAAAGGGTATTAGTCGCGTGCATGCAGGTGTGCATGCATAGATGCTTGGGTGCGGGTTTGCAGTTGCAAATATGCGTTGAGCCTGATATCCATGTTTTTCATCATATGGCTTGTCCTCTGTGAATCTTGCTCACATGCATTTTCTGTTCAGTTCATGACATCTCTACCCATGTTTAGGTTGATGTATTTGCACAGTGTTCGCGTGCGTGCGCAGGCACTCCCCAGACTGCTGCAGCGGCCGCGGCTGCCGCCATTGCCAACAGCGCATCGACGCAGGGCGTGCAGCGCGTCCTTCGCGCGGTATTTGCAGTGTGCGCAACCACACTCGCCCACCATAAGGTACCAAAAAACCACATATGCACTGTTGTACTCAATTCAACCTTGCTCAACCCAACACATGTGCTTTTGCAATCAGGCTGTGTACCAGCAAATGCTCGCACGAGCTGGCAGTCCCGAGAGCCAAGCTGCCATCAGTGCAATGTACAGCGTGGGCCAGGTGTGTATGCTGGACCTACCACATGTTGCCTACACCACAACATGTGATGGTAACAACACAAACGCATTGACACATGTCTGCATGGCACGTGTGCGTACAGGTGTGGGCCTGTGTGCAAGAGGAGTGCAAGGCTCTTCTGTGTGCCATTCTGCAGGCGTCCGTGGGCACGGCCCCGCCCCTCTCCACGGCCCCGGCCGCCACGCTCAAGTCTCAAAGCAAGCTCTTTGCAAGCTTCAGCCTTGCAGGTTGTTGTCTCAGCGCATGCACGCAATGTCAGTGCCAACATGACAGCAGAGAGCATTACAACAACCACACAAAAACATGCTGTTGTTGTTTTTGTTGTGAACAGGGCCTCCCCTCAAGGACTCAATGTCGGAAGCGCAGTTATCGTTCCATTTTCAGACTCGCACTTCGGTTGCCACTCAAAATTCGGCTTCATCACCTACAGGGTAACGCAAACAACCTTGGTCTGAGCTGTGCTGTCATGACAAGAGTGGCGTATTGATGAAAGAGGTATCCCCACTGTCTTGTGCAGACCGATGTCGCCGCGAGATGGTACGCCGCAAAGAGGAGGTGCTGGTGGCATTGCGGACGGCGTGTATGCGTTTTTGTTTGAAGGAGGGCCGTACTTGACTGCCGCAGTTTACCGCCCAGTCATCCAGGCATGAGAAAAATCTGTGTGCATGTGTGTGTGCATGTGCACGTGTGCACATGCGCAGGCACAGGTGTCCCTACGCACGTACACCCCCACACACGCACTTATGCATATAGACATACACCTGCGTGCCCGTGCGCGCACTTACACACACACAATTTTCAAGGACGGAGAGCCCTTTGTTTGGGTCTCAGTGTGCCTGGCATGTGTCTGGCAGTTTGTTGACCAGATGGACGGATTCCTGTCCCTGTCAAGTAACAACAGCAACAACAACACAAACTCCAAAGACAGCAGCGCTGCTTCTGCTCCGCGGCCCTTTCCAATACTGCGAGAATTCATTGAGAAATTTGTCCACGAGGCCTTTTTGCCGCGGCTGCGCATCGACTACAGAAGTCGCCTGGGCGAAGTCCTTTCTGGTAAGGTGTTGTGTGCTCGTGTTGGCTGATGCGTTGATGTAAAGATGTTGATATGGGGCTCTGCTGCCGTGCAGCTCAGTCTGCGTTCAAACCTCACGCGCGCTTGAAGTCGGTGTACGATGAGTCCATCAAGAAAGGCAGACCTGTGCTGCCGGCGGCACTTCATACTGCTACACTCGTCCAAGAGGTACGTTTGTGCATGTGCATGCTTTCAACATCACTGCGAGTGTTAGAGGCAGTGATAGTTGGCCATGAAAACGTCTGTATGTATCATTTTGCGTGCATCCTTGCGTGCACCTGTGTAAGTGCGCGCACATTGTTAGCTTGCATGCTCAATGACGCTGATGTTGACGTGCACGCACATGCACACATGAAGCCCGCAATCATCTTTTACGTACATGCGTGCATGCGTACGATTAGCATATGGAGTGATTTGCACTGGCCATGGATCAGCCATCAAAAGGTCATGCGCTTATGTATGAACACATCTGCAGTACGACTGAGCAAAGAGTGACTCGCGCGCGTAACTGGGTACATTATTGCACACAGGCTTCAACGACCGCTATTACTTGGACTTGGATAAGACGATTGACCTCACAACTTTTGTCTTGTCTCACTGTTTGTGAACTGATTCCTCTGTGTCTCTCTCTCTCTGCGTAGCTGGTGAAGTGGGCCCAGTCGCTCCCGCTCTTCGCAAATGACGTGGCCGCATTGGCTGAGGCCCTCCACGTGCGCGCCTACGACGCCGCGAAGGCCGCGTACAAGGAGGCCACTGACCGCGCCACGTCGGCGCAACTCGCGGGACGCAACGATGTGGAAACCGCCATGGCCGCAGGTTGGGAATGGGTTATTATATTGTGTATGCTGTAGGGTTGTGGGATCTGCGGTATTGTGAGTACTTGTCATGGTAACGTGGTTGCTTGACTGTGTATGCACACCTCCAGCTCAGATAGCGTATCTACCATCGGCGGTATGTGATTCTTGTTCCTTGTCATGTGCAGTGTGGGTTATATTTCTCTGCACATCTTTATGCAGGCATTACAGCTGATTCTAATCTTGCTTCCTTCCAACATGCAAAAGTGTCGTGTCTGTAGTCAGTCTCAGAGGATGCATTGGCGCTGCATCTATAGACGTTCTGTACATGTGCTGTTGATCAGAGCCAGCGCATTCTTGGATTCGGCAAGTGTCCACCGCAGAGGACACCAATGGTTCCTCGCATGATGCAGCAGTTGGAAGGTATCATCACTCACTAAAACTGTGTTTGCTCACAAGTGTTGCACACCGCTACACGGCCTCACCCAACATGTTGTGTCATACAGCAGCGCCGCCGGTGCTTCCGATGCTCGTGTGCAGGACATGCTGTTCGCCGCGCGGCCGTTGCGGCCGATTAACTTGATGCTGGAGATATCGCGTGTGGTGAGAGTCGCCGCCATCGCGGACTCGCTCGCGTACCTGGCGGACTCTGTGCGCACGCTCGGGAGACATAAAAGCGATCAGGTAGGAATGAATGATGACGGTGTCTGTGGTAGGTTGATCCTGATGTATGGTTCTGGCTGGGTTGGAAGAGAGAGCGCGCAGTTTAGCTCGTGCAGCACTCGTTGTGTAGGTGTGTGCGCGTGCGCGTGCGTGTGCATGTGTATACATGCGAGTGTGCATATGCGCATATGTGTGAGCGCATGCTTGCGTGTGTGTGCTTGTGCGTATGTGCAGATGCGCGCGCGTGCATGTGTGTATGTGCGTGTTGTTTGTGGGCGTGTATGTGTGCGCATGTGTGCTTGGACACACGCGCATATATGCAGCAATCAACAGTGTTGACTGAACTACAACCTGTCCCTCCCCCCCCCCCTCCTCCCTTGTTTCTGCAGCAGTCTGCTGTTGAAGACATGCCCACCATGTCAAAGAAGCTGCAAGACGCGAGCGCCAACAGCAGCAGTAACGGTACCACCAGATCAGACCAGCAGCACGGCAGCGGCCTTCTCACTGCCGCTCTGAGCGCCATCGGTGCAAAGCACCAGGCTTTGTCCGAAGTGGTAACTCACCGATGCCTTGCAGTACATTACAACATCAAACACAATCCACACGCCATGCATCACACGAGTATTGTCCACAGGCCTTGCGCACACTGCGGCTGGAGTCTCAGCTGCAAACCCTTTTCTTCCTCCAAGGCATGGTCGCGCCGCAGGACGCGTCCGCGTATGTGCTGGAAGAGGACTCGCGGGATCCGGAGGACTTCATTACCGCTTGCATCAAACAGGTAGAGTGTGTACATGATGTGGCATGGCTTGAAAGCGTGCAACACAGGTTGATTGTTGGGAGTGCCACAACAGATTACGAGAATGGAAGAGGAGGTGGCGCCATACTTGCCTACACTCAAACGGTGTTACGCTTTTGGGGCTGTCAGTCGAATAGCTGCTGTGGCGCTCATGCAGGTGGAGACCCTCTTACTTTACCTTGCATTGATTATGTTGTGCTTTGCACCTTGTTGTGGATATTGTAAATGTTGTGTAATACGTTTGCCTTGCAGGTGCCTGGCGGCTTGAAAAATGTCAATGAGAACGGCGTTCGGCAGCTGTGCAGAAACTGCACAGCACTACAGCAGGTTTGTACTGTACGCTGTGACCTTGGCCTGAATGTTGCGTGTTGAAGCTTGCGCCTTAACTGATGGATGCCATTGATTGTTATCACCACCTCTTCTCACCATCTTTTCTCTCCTCTTTATCCCCCAGGCATTAGCTACCGTTGGCATCGCTGGCTCTTTCGACGGCAGCGTCCAGCGTCAGTTTGGCCACGTGCGTTCCTATTACTCCCTCCTCTCCCTGTCGGCGTCGGACCTGCTGGATTGGCTCGACCGCAACCCCAGGACGTATTCGTCCAAGGAGCTGACGGCGCTGGTGGGGGTGAATGCCGTGAGGAGGGAGATGGGAGTTGAGGAGAGGGCGAAAGTGATGAAGGCCATACAGGCGATGAAGTAAGAGGAGACAGGTTGTTGATGGGTGGATGTGTGTTTTTGTGTATTAGTGTCATGAACATCAGTGCGCACCAATGTAAAGTGCGCAGGCTCGCCTGTTCTTTGTGACATGTCCTGGCGGGTATGCATTGGGTATGAGTGATTTCCACGTCTACCATATTGAAATCAGAGCACAACCTCAACACACAGACGCGCTCACCACAACACTTGGCAAGGCAAGCAGGCAGGGACAGCATTGCTCAGGGTTTCTAACTCATCAGTTATGTATTCTCAATGTTACTGCACACGGCAATTCATTGGTGCGCTGCATTGCGAGTGGCTGGTGACGTATGTGCTCCAGCTTGTTTGCAGCATGCGGCTGGCATAAAGCCAGTATCTACTGACATAATAGAAGCAAGCAGACATTGTGGTGAGCGTCCTAAGTTGCACGCACTGTACATGACAAAACGGGCTCATCGTGCAGCAATTGCAACAAGGCGACCACACAGGAAGAAACACTGCTACTCAATTGCATCAGGCAGCGCCACAAAGTGCACCTGCAGAACTGTTCAGATCACGCTAACGCGTCTCACGAGCAATCATGAAGGTTGTGCAACACTTGGTAGATTTGGTAGCGTCATCCATGTTCACGTGCCATATCTTTATGCCGCTTTTGCCTCGCTGCTCAACTAGCGATTCGCAATCAAATGTAAGCACTTCGCTGTATGCTGCCACGGGGCCTCTCCTTCCTTCATCATTATCATCACCATGATCCCAGGAACATTCCAGGAAGGCCTTGCCATGCCTGCTGCTCAACCAAGCCCTGCAATAATGGCGGCACTCAACATGACACTTCTGTACGCACAACCAGCAGGCGTGCACACAGTGACTACCACATGCGATCAGCCTTACCTTCTCGTGCATGCAGCGGTCGTATGCAGCACGCAGCATTTACACAAATGCCACATCTTCTCACACTTTACTCCCAGCACAAGCCTCGCTTCACTCCCCGCGTAGACAACTCAACACACTGCCATCATCTCATTTCCACGTCTTGATAAGGCCGTCGACGGAGCACGTGAGCAGGCACGTCTCGCTTGGGTGGAACGCGAGGCCGCAGACGGTGGCCTCATGCGCCACGAACGAGTACGTGATGTTCCCACCTTCCTTGTTGTTGTTGTTGTTGTTGTTGTGTTTGTTGTCGGCATCACCGGCCTCGACCAAGTCCCAATAGCACACGCGGCCGTCTTCAGAGCCGCTCACGACGTATGCGTCGTCGTTGGTCAGACAGCTGTCGATCTTGTAGGACTGATGGAAGAGGAGAAAGAGTATTATGCCGTTTTACGAGTGTGAACAACAACAACAACAACAACAACAACAACAACAACAACAACAACAACAACAACAACAACAGTGTCGTGTGGGCGTTGTGTAAGTCAAGTTGTTACAGACAATAAATGCGCCACTCACCTGGTTGATGTGGCCAGTGTATTCTGTCAAGAGCTCACCAGACTGCCTGGTAACCACAGGAAGCATGGATAAGTGCCAAAGAATGGTTGCTTTAGTGAAGGGACCAGCAACGAACGTATGTACAAGCAAGTGAACATGCGCGGAACTGATTGGAACAGGCATGCAAGGATTGAGTGACTGAGTAACTGATTGAATAGTAGACAAGTGCACAAAGGAGCAACTAAGCAACTGTATGAAGGAGTGAACACTCAGCAGAAGAGATGCATGCACTGGCGCATGAGCACATGACTCAATGTCTAATGACTCATTGGACGAGTGTTATAGGGGATTATTACTAGTCAATGAATACATGACACAACGAACAAACATACAGCTCACCAAGAATACCAGCGAACAATTGATTAAACTTCTACTTGACCAGTGAAATGGCAGCAACTGAGTGGATTGAGGCAAACAGCGACCCCGTTGATAGATTATGTGCCAGACGACTCCATTGAAGTCAAAATCAGTGCCATTGAGCCGACCCCGCACCTATCAATAAGGCGTAGCGTGTCGTCGAGGCAGCTTGCGAGCACGCAATTGGCATCATTTGAGAGCGACACGCACGTCACAGGCTGCCCCGTCATGTCCGCGACAGTCCTAATAACACAGAGTGTTTTAAGCTATCTGTGCACACGCACATGCGTATGCGCGCACACGTCTGGGCACTTGCATGTGCGCGCACGCGAGTGTGCGTGTGCCTGCGCATTGCAACTGTGCACATGTGCGTGTGCGCACGCGCGTATGCATGCGTGCGCACACGTCACATCGTAAATACACACGATGCATAATTCTCTTCTTGCCTGCCTGCTCGGATGTCAAAGGTCCGCACGGAGCCATCGACGCTGCCGCCAATTAGCTCAGTGTCCGTCACGATCACCGATGTCACACTGTCCCGAAACTCATCCAGAACCTTGTTTGAGACCCAAAAGGTAAGCAAAACTTGGACTTGAGGTTGTGCGGGTCACAGCGTGCACATGACTGTGTGTGTGTCTGTGTGCATATACGGATGCGCGCACGCATGCTGCGCCACACTCACTCGTGCGTGTGCGTGTGCCACAGCAGAGTTTATGAGCCCATCGCACTGGTGTGACAGTCATCACACATACATACCAGCAGAATGTACTTCAAACTCTATCAATGTCATGTGTGCTCAACTGTTAGTGGTAGTAGTAGCATTCATAGTGGTACTTCACGTGAAGCATGGCAATGTACTCCTATTCCTGATGAGCTATGTTGTTGATGTTTATATCATGTTGTACTGCATTCAATGCAAGCAGTTGATAGCAGACTGATATCGCAGCCAAACCATCTATTAATCTTATCAGACGCACCTGGATGGGTCGTTCATTGCGTGACTTCATGTCCCACACGCGTATGGTCTTGTCGTATGCGCCGCTCACCACCACCGAGCACTCAGCGTTGAACTTCACCGCGTTTACCTGCAGCCCAGCATGCATTTCTGCAGTCACTTCACAATCCGCCAACACCAACAACCCAGAAAGACCAGGCACACATGCGCCCACGCATGCACTCGCACGCACTCACATGCACGCGCATCCATAGGCATCCATGCACATGCACATGCGTACAAACACACATTGACACGCGCGCACATGCACGCGCACACTCCCAGACACGTGCACTCACGCACACACATGCACACATGTGGGCACACACGCGCACGCGCACGTGCAGGCGCGAGCACATCAACATGCGCACACCCAACCTCGTGCGTGTGTCCGCGGAACTTGCGTATGATGCGGCCGCTGGCAACGTCCCACAACACGATCGTTCGGTCCGTCCCGCACGACGCCAGCCGGCTGTTGTCACTGCACACACGCTTGAGACATGAATACCAAGACACCATGTTCAGTAGCAGTAGTAGTAGTACTAGTAGTGGACGTTGTTGTTGTGGTTGAGGTGATGATGACAGAGGTAACAGAGTAATAGAAGTTCTAGTGGCAGTAGTATTGCACAAAAACTTAGCTGATTGCCTGCATGATACTCATGTTCTGTGAACAAACAACACAAGTGCCTACCTTGAACATGTGACGCCGCGTACGTCGGACGTGTGCCCGACGTACGTCTTGATGAGCAGGGAGCGATTAGGGTTCCACAACCTCACCGTCTGTGGGAGCAACACATCAGTTGCCTGAGCACAACAACAACAACAACAACAACGATTGGTATGTTTCAAGCTGCTCAACGGCACATGCACAGTCCACAAAAGAACAAAGCACAAGTGCAATGCTGCTGCATGCGAGATAATAGTCACGCAATGTGGACGAGCATGCACACCGGTCTACCCAAGAGATTAAGCTAAAGAAAAACAAATAGACGGAGGTTTACGCATAGTCAGAAGCGAAAAGCAACAGAAAGCCCATGACACAGAAAGCAGCCGGATGCTGAGCCTGACAGTCTCTGCCCAATCCCCACCCGCCCCCAACAACAACAATTAAACCACCTCACCCCACCTTGTCTTTTCCTCCCGACACAGCGTACTGCGCCGCCCCCTTGCTGAACGCCACGCACAGCACCGCGCCCTCGTGGCCCTTCAGCACGGCGGACTCGCGGCGAGCGACGCCATCGCGGGCACCGCCGCCCACCGCCGCCGCCGCCGACGACATGCTGAACCACATGCACACACAGATTCACTGTAGTTCGGAAGGCTGAAGTGCCACATTTGGTCGGCTGTTTGGGTTGTTTCAGGGGGCTTTTTTAGCTCGGTGCAACAATGTGTGAGAACTTCTCACTAAAAGCCACGGGTCTTACGCAAGGAAATGGTTGTGATTAATAAAGGGGTTGATGCCCTGGTGTGACTCGCAGGACACGTGATTGCGGGAATAGATGTTCATTTTCTTCATGCTATCGCACAATGTTCCCCTTCCCGAGTCGAGTGTAGTCCTCCCCACGTTGACTGCTCCCATTTGTTCAGCACCACAACTTGTGTAGGTCTGGTGGTTGCTCATTTACAAACTCTTTTCACCATGTTCCCCAAGCCTGGTAGATGTTCACAACCGCTTGATCTATCGCGTCCTCTCCCTCAACACTGTAGCTCACCCGAGCTACATGCAGAACTATCACCATGCCTAATGCACGCATCAATATTGCTCGCGGAAGGTCGGTAGCATTGTTTACCATCGACATCTCCCGACATCCGCCACCTCGCAATACACGGCATCAATGCTTGACATTAAAATCCGTCATACGAACAACACTTACATGACCACCACCGTGCAGCTTCACCGCTCCTCCCTCATGGACTACCACAAGTGTTAATGCTAGCATCTCCGTCAGCGCAATGAACGTCCTCAAAGCCTCTCCACGAGGTCTGCCAAAAGGTGCGAACAATAACATCTCTACCACCACAATGCACGGCTGCAATGCTTTTTCCGCGTGGTTTGCCCCAAGTGCCATCATTGGCATATCCGCCACCGCAATTCATGAAAATGTGGCTTCATTCTTAAGCCTTATAAAATTATATTCTTCTTCGTCTTCTTGTCGTTCTTTTGTAGATGACAGGCCCACAGGTTCAATTAGAACATAATTACAATATTGCCAGCAAGTTTCCCCTTTGCCTTGTGAGGCGTGAGGCAAAATAATCATTGCATAACACCCCCTCGCAGATTTGGTTTAGATTTGCATTGTTAATTTGCAGATTTCGCCTTAGTCCTTGGTGTAGACCAACTCACCCTCATAAGATCTCTTAAGGGTGAGTTAGACCGGTTCTCCGCATCACTGCCGCAGTCCCTGAGGCGTCACGAGTCACACGATGACAGCACACCACAAAACGCTATGGGGGCCCGCGCAACATCTGTTACCAGCAGCAAACCCATCAGTCATTCACAAGACAATCTGCCTGTTCGCCCAGCACTGCTTGATTGTCAACACTGGTGGGTGCTGTCGACGCCGAGGTTGAGACGACGACATCGACGTCAACGCACAGAAGCAAGTGGATCAGCTGCTACCCGCCCGCACGCTGCTACACCCTGTGCTTAAAGATAGGGTATCTGTGTTTGTGACGTGCTGCTATGTGCCAACTACCAAAACTTTACTGCATATATACCCACAAACCACACACCCAAGCCTGTGCCATGAAGGACTAAACAGCACCGCTCAACGGTACGGCACGGTGCATCCTTCGCTTGAGCAGTTGATGATTCCAAACTCGAGTCCGTCCATGAGTGCGCGGAAGCTGGCCTCAACAATGCTCGTGTGCGCTCCAACCGTGCTCCACGTGCTACCCGACTCGTCCGCAAAGTCAATCGTCACACGTGTTGTTGCGCCCGAACCATCGGACTCCAGCAAACGCACCGTGTAGTCCTTCAGCGCCACACGCTGAAGCTGGGGGTACACAACCTGTGGACGGCAGCGACAGAAACAGCTCAGCTGCTAACCTCAGTATAACTGGTATATATCAACACACGATGCTCGGGTATGCTTGCATATGTGCATGCATGTATTTTACCCATGCGCGCACACACATGCATACACACGTGTGCACTCACACGCAGACGTGTCTGTAAAGACATGCTTCACTGTGAACCACTGATGCAACACCTGTGTGCGGGCATATCAGAAGAATGCATACTGAGGTGGTCGTGTCAGACAAGATGGGTGGTGCACGTATGGTGACTTACTTGCAATGCTGATCGCAACGCAGTGCTCAAGGCATCAACCGGTCCGTTGCCTTCAGCTGCACTCATAGGCTGTTGCGTTGTGACTCCAGGGATGTCCAGCTTGACTATGGCCTGTGATGCCAGTAGTGTTATAGTGATGACCATACATCAGGAAGACTGCTTGCATGCAACTACATAGCGTGTGTCCTTGTCACTCGACTCTTACCTGATTGACGCAGATGTTGTGGCTGTCGTGATGGTCGCACTCATCGCCGATGCCTTCCGATCCACGGTTGCTGCTGATGACAGAGTACTCTAGCACCGTGAAAGGTCGCTTGTAGTCGGGTCCTCTTCGGACAATGATCATCTCTACCGAAGCACCAGCATGCTCAAATGCACAACCCTGCAGATAACAGCCATCACTCATCAAAAAGGGGTCACAAGCAGTGCATACAAGCAAGCGTGCACATCTGCTAGCACATCTGCATGCACATTTGCCAGGCTTTCAATGCGCGCACACACAGGCGCACACGCACACACGCACGCACACTTTCTGTCACTTGCCTGGCTTTCAAGCTGCTTGATGCGTGTCAGCACATTTCCAGCAGCGCCTTGGCTAAGTTCCAACCCCGCGGCTTCGGCGCGATCGAGGACGTTGCCTCGGCCGCTAAGCTCGCTCACAACTGACTTCATGCGGTTGCCGACCAGCGCCGGGTCGATGTGGTTGTAACTCTCAGGCATCTTACGCAGAGCTGCCACGTGCAAACCGCCTTTGTGCGCAAAGGCACTACTCCCCACAAACGGCTGTGACAACAGACAGAAGAATTGCTGACCACAACCACACATAATGCAAGTGTATGTGTTGCTGTGATTGTTATTGCACATGATGACAACATGTGCAACAATAAGTGCACCAGCATAACTGTTGCTCAACCAGCATGTACAACATGTTCTGCAAGCAACAGTGTATTTGTTATTTGCACAACAAGTACAGCACAAGCCACCTAAAGACTAAACCAGTAACAAGTACGACAATCTGTGCAACGCTGATTACAGCAAGCCAACCTGGTTGGCGGGTACTCCCCCGACCCCAGCGATCAATGCAACTTCTGATGACAGCTCCAACAGCCTGGGCATGGTCTCATCCGGCACACAAAAGTAGCCCATCTTGAGCTGGAGTATGCCGATTACGCTAATAATGTTGGCGTTGCCGGTGCGCTCGCCATAGCCGTTCACGCAGCCCTGCACGAGAGACGCGCCCCCGCGCACGGCGGCGATGCTCGTGGCCACAGCAAGCCCGCAGTCGTTGTGCGTGTGTATCCCCACACGCACATGTGGTAAACTTCCACACACCGCGCGCACCGCATCCTCAACCTGTATGCATGCGTTGATGCAGATGAGTTGCAACACATCTCATGCAATGATTGCGTGGAATGTGTTGTGCTCAAGATCTACCTCCCAAGGCATTGAACCACCATTTGTGTCACACAACACCAACGTGCTCGCTCCCGCCTCCGCAGCAACACGCATAACCTCCATGGCATAATGTGGGTTTGCTTTATACCTGCAGCACGCACGTCAATACGTCAGCATGACCACCAATGCTGACTGTGACCAGGTGCACATGGCTGTGCTCGACTACCAACATATGTGATGCGTACCCATCAAAGAAGTGCTCAGCATCAAGCATCACTTCACGCCCGTGGCTGCAGCAGTGCTGGACTGTCTCAGTCACCATGGCAAGGTTCTCCTTTAGCGTCGTGCCAAGGACTCTGATGACTTGCGCATCCCACTGAGACGTCGCACGCAAAGAGCATCAGCATGCAAGTGTTGTTAGGTAAAGCACTAAGCGACATGCAGGCATACGAGTGATGTCAATCCCACTTACCGCTTTGGCAACAAGTGTGATAACGGGTGCTTTGCTGTCGATGAGTGCCTGAACTTGAGGGTCTTCCATGCATGTGGTGTTCTGTATGCCAACCGCAAGTTACAAGCAAGTCTTATTGCTTGCAACTGCACATAGAAGTTGGAGCATGATGAAAACTGTTCTGTGGATCCGCGATGACAGGCCGCTATGCACATTTCTTGCGTGCACTGCCGTGTGTTCACCTAGTGTTAACCCACCTTGCGTCGGGTGGACCCAAATGCCGCAAGACGTGGGCCTTCATGACCACGCTGTTGCATACGTGTTATGTCAGTAACAAATGAGCCATATATAACACTGACTAATCATCTAATCAAACTAAGTGAGTCATACGATTGCTTACCTCTTGCCACCTCCGGAAAAACTCAGCATCCTTCGGATTGGAGCCTGGCCTGATTACAATACACAACCATTTAATGTTGAGCATCAGCCAGCGGCATGCCAGTGCACTATGCGATCAAAGGCAATGCCATTTATAGTACTCACCAGCCGCCCTCAATATACGCAACCCCAAGCGCGCTCAAGGCTTGTGCTATCTTCAACTTGTCAGCTACCGTCAACGATATCCCAACCTATCAGTGTACCATTGAAGTTAAGGTTAATTTTGATAAGGCCCATTCCATCAACAACCACTCCCAAACTCACAAATTTTGTTGATGCATGCAACGTGTATGTTATCGTGCAAGGCTGCAAGCGTGACCTAAACAACCAATGCTGACGCACATGCACAAGCGCAGCTACACACAAGCAACTCCTACCATCTGTGCCCCATCCCGCAAAGTGGTGTCATATATGGCAACAGCTTGCTTGTGCGCCGATGAAGTGTCGGGAGACGCTTCTTCTTCAACAGTGAACACGCGGCTGTGGTCGACATGCGAGGGAGGTGATTCAACTGATACCGCTGCACGTGTCGTTGCATGCTGCTTGCTCTTTGGTGCTTTGTATGGTGCTTTGTTCGTGTGCAATGCTGCCAACTGGCTGGACTGCCTGCTGCGTGGTTTGGGTAGCAGTGTCGGTCCTGTGCTCAACCATGATGTGATGGGGACTGCGGCGGCGGCAGCGCGCAGCGCCGCCATTGCTGAAGTGTGCGCCTCGCACTAAAGCCTGCCAACACAACAAGAGTTTGCGACAAAGCTTTACAAGCGCTTGCTTTTTCTGTCAAACGTTACTGCGCTCTGCAACAGCAGCTGGAGTGCATTGATCGGGGGAGTACAAGAGTTTTGAAACCTGGTGCGACACCAGTGACCTGTGGATGAGCAGCAAATCTGCACACGACAGCGGCTGCGCAACAAGCCACGCCTTGCTGCGCAATGCAACAACCCAGTTCCAGGCGATGTCTGTTCAGCATGCATGCCTACATGGAGAGGAGGCATCTCTCTTGCTAATATGTCAACGCATGCAACGACAAGCAGTCAAGCAGCTAGCCTAACCTAGCGCGGCATGGAATGCACGCTTCACAGGCTACAAGTGCGCAGCAAGATACGCTGCGCAGGTGAAAAGTCCAAAAACACGGCAGAAAGCAAGCAAGAAAACCACCCGAGCAGCCCACCCCAGCCCATACAAGCACTGGCTGTCACCTTCGCACACTCCACTCCAACACCTTTAAGCCCTAATCCGCCGGTCAAGCTGAGCAGCCTCTACCAGCTCAGCCCAGCTCCCCACTCACCGCGCCAGCGACAACGCCAACTCCGCCGTCGACCAGCTCGCGCCCACGGCGGCGGCGGCGGGAAAGAATGTGTGTTGTTGCAGCGCTATCCACTCCACTCCAACCGACACAAGCAAAAAGCGCGATATCGCGCACAAGCATCTGACCGGGAAAAGAATCTCATCCGCTGCCCAATCTGCGCTTTTTATTCAGGTACGGGTCCGTCAATTAGGGACCAGTACCCGCAAAAAGTGACCCGAAAGGTTTCGTTCGTGGGGCCCTCCTGCTAAAAATCACCTTTTATCGCAACCCCAGCTTGCACCATGCGCACAAAACTTTACGCTTAAATGTTTACCTTTAAGTGCACTCAAACTTTGGCTCACCCAGTCACCCAGCTTTGTGGTCCCAAACCGGGGGCCAGCTGTGCGAGTTAGCGGCATGTAAACTTAAACCTCAAGTAAAAAGTCGCTTATGCATCAATAGTTCTAATGCAAAAGCGATTTTTAGCCCTTGATGATTGCTTGTCTCCACAGCAACAGTGTGGTAGATTATCAGTTATTCATGACTCATGAATCATGACGTCAGAGCCCTGCTGACTTTTTCGATAAGCGGATGCTCTCGAATGCCCGGCTGCGGCGAGGCTGTCCTAAGGCGCAGTGCGCGTCCATCTGCCAGGCCAGCAGAGATTACCGCCGCCGTCAACCGACGTGGTGTCGTAGCCACCGACGGTCGGCGCCTTTCACACCGCCGCCCGGCTGCGGTTGGCGCCTAGCTGGCAGCAATGCGCAAGCCTGCACTGACGGTTGACATTTGTCACCGGCGTTTCGGCGCAGGAAAGGCGGTGGTGTAGGAGGTGGCGGCGGCGTTGGTGGCGTTATCGGCGGTGTTCAGGAGGCGGTGTCTAAGGCGCTTGTCCTGATTGATATTGGTGGCTGCAATTGAGCGTGGCGAGCTGTTGTGAGTGGAGCTTGTTGCTGCGGGATGGACAGCCGCGCTCGGTTTGTGCCTGCCCGGCTGAACAAAAGCGCCAGAGATCTCCACCATGGGGATGACCGGCGCATGAGGCTGGAGGTGGAGGCTGCAAAGCGCCGCCCCGTGCACCTGTCCTGTGAACAGCTGTCGCCACCGTCGCCGAATTTCTTTGACCACATCAGCAAGCACATTCAGGTACAGGTTGCTATCCGGGACGTTGGCTCGATGAAGGTCTTGATTGCCATCTTTTCGTTTGGGTAGTTTGTTTCGTCTTGTACTCATGCTGTTGGTATAAGGGTGGCGCATTAGAAGTAAGTTCAGAAACAAACGCACAGTTACAATTACCGAAAAGGTGCCAGCTGAGGTGCTTTGTTTGGTGCGAGTTGCGCCCTCAGATTATGCGTTGTCACTGACAGCGTCAAATCGCGGTTGGCCGTACCTTGTGCTGCCTTTGAGCAACGCGCAAATGGCCCACGTGATTGCAACTCCAAGCTGCACCTCCTACAGTGATCAGTCTTGCATTCGGGTGGTGGTATTAAAAGACTGCTAACGCTGCATGTTTTGTGCCACCTTCATGCAATTAAGTGGATGTCGTTGACTCTGGACTGACGCAAGCAGAGGACAGCAGGGCGCAGTTTCTAGAAAAATCAGTTACAACCCTCCTTTGCACCTGTCATGTGCTAGAGCATAAGTGCCAGAGCATTAGTGTGTTGAAGGAAAAATCCTGTACTACACGAGTTATGCTTGTGTCTTGAGCTTTGCATGTACGGGATGGGAGCACATGCGATCATGCACAGCATGCATGCATGGCTTGCATGTATGCATTCAGCATGCCAACCACACACAGCTGGCTTTCTCACATGCATGAGCTAACTCGTGTCTGTTCTTTTGCACACAGGGTCTGACCAATGAGTTGACCGAGTTTACAACGGAAGCACTGCATTGGGGCGACAACAAAGGGAGCAGAGCAAGCCCACGGTCGCCGCCAAGCAAACCATCGTCACCTCCTTCAAGTACCGCTGTGTCTGCCAGCAATGTTGGGGAGTCCGTTGCTGCCTAACGACGATCAACACTCAGCGCTCGCGTGTACATAAACTGCTGCGACGTAGACAGCCGACGTGCTGTTACTCCAAAACTGCTTCAGTGGTGTTTACCACTGATGCAGTGACATTCATGTGTAGTAAGCAACCGTGTACATATCCGTCATGTAGGTTAGGTAGATAGGGTGACAGACAGGAAATCTCCTGTTGCTGGTTGAACAACTTCAGACTTGCAATAAGACAGCCGTCCTGTCCAAAAATACGTGTGCACTGCTGTCCAACTTCACACGTTGGCTGTCTCTGCAACAGACTGTTAGAGTTGCATGGCTTTGATGGCTTGAAACGTAGTGTGCTTTGGGGTTGGTGCACGGTTGATTTTGTATGAAGAGTTTTACTCAAATTTGCATGTGACTGTACTGTGATGGGCGCAACAAAGTCCATAAATCTTCACAACCACTGAATATGTCAGAATAAGGCCACATCGGCGATGTTATCAGCGTACCAGGTCGGTGTATAAGGTCGGTGCAGCTGCACTAGGTGAACTCTGAGTAGCGCATGCAACTCGCTACCGCTTCCGCAGTGGCGGCACTTGTGCGCATTGCAATGCAACCGATCTGCACCTCAAAACTTGCTTAGAAATGTTATCTAAAACATGGTCTCCAACCCTAGTTGCGGGATGGTGCGTCACATGCAATTGAAAGTGAGCTTTGCTAATGGCTTTCTCATTGATTGGAACTCTGTAAAGGTACCAAGTCGTCGTCTGAGTAATGACCAACATACTTGCGCTTCATGCAAGTGCTGCGTGTTTTGTTGTGGTTTGATGGTTTCTAAATAGCATCACGCAAAAGTTCCCAAAACTATGTGAGATTCGACAAGTTAACATGGGAGCACGAATTTGTTGCTGGACCACACGGCCGTGCTGAGAAACACGGTTTCTAATAGCATCACGCAAATTTTCTCAAAACAATGTGAGATTCGACAAGTTAACATGGGAGCTCGAATTTGTTGCTGGCCACACGGCTGTGCTGAGAAACACGAGTAATGTGGGATATGTTTGGAGTAGTCGTGTACGAACTACGAGTTTTGAGCGCGCTTTATGCGAGTCTTGAATTAATTATGTATAGGCATACTAACTCATGATGTTTGATATGCGCGCGCAGTAAGATTCTCGCAACATACAAGCAGGCGTGTACCGACAACGATTCTTATGCCTGCTTCATGCAGCTCTTCAACTAGTTATGCACAGCCACCAAAAAATGACGTCTGATATGTGCAGAGTAAAACAATTCGCTCAACTTGGCAGGTTTGTACCGACACCGAGATAGCCAGCCAGATAAAGGAGTCACAAACCACAGAAGCACTTGCACAAACCACAGAAGCACCGCATCCACAAGCAACATCTGCTCTACACATGCGGTTTGCAGCGATCGTGCGCGCGTTAAAGAATAAACAGGTTGTGCTGCAGCACGGGTACATCGTACGGCAGCGGCACAACGATAGGTTTCCTCTCCACTTGAGGCAGCTCGCGCGCGACAGCCTGGTAGTACACCAGCTGGTTCTCCTTCTCCAGCTTCTCCAGCTCAAACGCAACGGAAGACTGCTCCTGAACCCACACCAGCGCCCAGTCTCTTTCGTCATCTGATGCACACAAACTATATTACAGTTGTTGCCTGTAATGCCCACAAGCATAGCACAATACAAAAGCACGCACATACACACGCACGCGCACACGCACACATGCCCGGTTGCACTCACGGTTATGCACACTTGAGCACACACTCACTCGCTCACTCACCTGCCTGGTTGAAGCCTGCCTTCAATATGTCCCGCGCATGTCTCAAGCACGCGATGCCGAGTCCCGCCTGCTCGTTGGCCCGCGCGTCGGCAGCGAGCGCTCTATAAGCCCGTGCCACGTTGAGCCTCTCTGCTAGATGTAAATACACCTGCAATGGGAGGCCATCTGTGTTGACGATGTCGTTACATGCACACACACGCAAGTGATGTGTACCTTGAATTTGGGTGTCACGCGCGTAAAGTCGGCGGCGTGGTCCTGCAGGATAGCGGCCGCATTGGCGAAGAAAGCCGCGGCTGCAGCGAGCAGCTTCGCGCGCAACCCTGCAGACACCTTTGTTTCTGACCCGCGCGCAGCAACGGCCTGAGGAAAGTGCTATATAAGCAGACAGCATGTGGGAACGCCGCAGCTCGCAAGCAGTCCATGTGCACGCACGCCAATTTCGCATACATGTTGCGCGCGCGTGTATGCATCGCCCAACTCAGTATACACCTTTCACACACAACAACCCAACTCAACCCAACCCAGCGACAAAGCAAAAGCCAACCCATCATTCACCTGCCCCTCCCCGAGCGTCATCTGCTTGAGCGCGTCCGCCATGGAGGGCATCACCTCGGCGGGACGCTCGCTGCTGAGCCCCTGCTGCAGCGGCGGCAGCACGTCCAGGTGGAGGCGCTCGTACACGCCCGCAGACCGACGGTAGTGACGCGCCGCGGACACCAAGTCGCCAGCTGCAGATATGAACGTGTTTGCGCGTGTATGTGTGCGCGCGCACGTGTACGTGTGAGCGTGTGTATGTATGTGAACGTTTGTGAATGCATGTATGTCTGTGAGTGTGTGCGCGTGTGCGATATGAGCGCGTGCATGCGTATGTGCGTGTGTGTGTGCGCCCGCACACCACACATGCGCATGCGCAAGCGTACCCGCGCTAATTGCCGTAAGCTTTGCTAAGAGTGATACATGCACAATTGCCAGGACGGCAGCATTGACCACAACCGCTCTCATCAACAAAGCAATTGGTTAGTTGTTTGCGTGCATGCGCGCTGGAGCCAAACTAACCAATCAACCAACCAATCAGAGACTTGTTGTTGCACAACTCAGTGACATGATGTGATTACCGTGCAGGGCTGCGCTGCCAACCTCACGCAAGACGGCGGCAAAGTGGTTCATTGACATCGCTTGCTCGAACCGTATGTTGTGCAGGTGGTCCGTCGCGTGCGCAAATTGCTTGCTACTGCTGCTGCGAGCGTGAACATGATAGTGTTGGCAAATCATTTCAGAGGCATCCTTGTAAGTGAGTTTCCACTGTGTGTACATAAGGGCACGTGAATCCTTACATGCACACATACGCACACGCCCACATGCAGACACGCACGTTACACACGCACAGGCGCACACATATGCACACGTACGCATTGACACATTCACATGCACACGCATGCACACACACACAGATACACACGTACACATACGTACACATACTCAAACACCCACACGTATGTGTGCACACGTACCTGCCACCCAACGGCGACGACCACGTGACCGAGAGCTTCTGCTTGATCTCCAGTGCGCCTCCGCCAGATTGCGCCAGCTTCGCCACCAGGTTCTCCAACATCTGCCCACACAAGGGTCAGGTCAACCACACATGCTTCACACAATGCATGCGCGCTTGTGTCAAATCACAATAGACGAAAGTGAAGCGTGCTTACTCCCAAGTACTTCTCTAGATCTGCGGCCACTTCTGCTGGCGGACGGGCTCCGGGTGGTGCAGAGAGTGCGGCCTGAATGGTTAAACTCATGCATGGTTGGTCGCGGATTGTGCAGCAAACCCGGGTTAGTGTATGCACTGTCAACACGCTTATCCGCCATGCGCATGTGTGTGCTAGCGTGTACATTTGCAAGGGCGCATGCGCACGTGGGTGCATGCAGAGACGGTTGTGCGTGTACACGCGCAGACATGCACGGGCGCGTGTCTGCACGTATGGGCATGCATGCATGCATGCATGTGTGTGTGTGGCTCTGAATGCGCACATACGCTTGTGTAAATACGTACATGCTTAGTCTTGCACACGCATGCCCGCAGACAAGACCAGCCACAAACACATACACAAACACAGCTCATATAATGCAAGACATCCTTACTGGCCTGGCGGTAGGAAGTCAGCTGGCGCAGGTTCTCCAGGATCAGCGGCTCCGCAGACACGTACACGTCTTCAAAGCGCAGCGGCCGCGTCGTGCCCAGACTCGGCTCCCGAAACGCCAACATGTTGATGTTGTTGTCACACCGCCCTTACCCTAACCCTTTATATTTACTTCCTCTTGTTACCCAACCGATCACTGCATGCTTGTTGACGCAATGATCTCCTCTAGTTCTATCCCAGCTGTTGCTGCTACTTAAATTTGCCCTCCTCCGCCTCTTGCATGCTATTGCTGCTACTGGTGTCAGATTGCTGCTGAGCACGCAAGCGAGCCAACTCTTCCTGCCTTGCAACAGCACGCTGCACCTATAGACAACAACATCAACTCACAACAACATCAACAACACTGTCGTCGTCATCGTCATCATGATCAACAAAGGGAGTGCCTGAGATGCCTGTGCAGGAAGAGCTCCGAACACACAGGACAACTGTGTGCGTGCCAAACTGACACACTGTATTACAGCAGCTGACTCTTTTGCCTGGAGAGAACGCCAATGCTGTCGTGCATTCGTGCATCCAGATCTGTCTGTTGCATGCACCTCAATGCAGCATACCACCAGCATGCTGCTTAGCACGCAACAGCAGCACACACTTCAACCCAGCAACTGACGGGTCACATCGCAAACGACAAACAAAGAACACAGAAACCCAAAAACCTACTGCAGCATTTGACTCCCTCAACAACTGCCCCTAGTTTAGAAGTGTCAAGGCACGCAGCAGATTTCACTCAAAGTATCATGCTGTGTCCAGCACAAGCATTGTCTAACTACTTGCTTACCCTCGAGTTCTCTTCAATCTGATGGCTGTAGTAGAATCCCAGCAAAGCGCCCGCTGTGGCGCCGATGAAGATGGCCAGGTTCGGGTTGACCGCCTGGGGCATTCCTGTATTGGAATGATCCGATCAATCTACTTGCTGCATACAAGCATGAGGCAATTGTCATCAAGGCTGTGGATGTGTTGGCCACGATGTCCAAGAGACAGTATAGTGCGCCAAAAGTAAATGGTGCTTGCAATATTGTAGAGGAAATCAATGCGTAGCAGCTTGAGAGGTCAAACTTGACATACACACATGCACAGGCGAATGCACACGCCCACTTACAATCGCACGCACACGCATGCAGTAAGGCTCCGGAATGGGTGGCAGACGGACAAGGCATGGCAGGGGTGAGAGCATGACGACATAAGTGCCAGCTGAATAGGTGACTCAGCTCACCTGCTTGTTGATGGCCAGCTCGCCGCCGCCGCCACGAGAACTACCGCCGGTGAATTGACAGCATGCTGGTTCTTGTATGAGGGCGAAGGGTCTCGGTATACGAATTTCCCAACCAAAGGACGCACATGAAAGCAGCAAGCCTTGATGAGGTCAGTAATTTATCCAGGGTCAGAGAGCATGGCCGATTCAGCGTCAGCGACTCGTCCCATGTTGGTCAAGTTGTACAAAAAACGCGCAGTGTCATTACTGTACAGGATAAGCACAAGGCTGTTAAACACATGCATTTTCACACCACACATCGCAGGCAACCACACGCACCTGCCAGTACGACCGTGTGTTCATGGATGGCGAGCATCAAGCATGGGATTGCCCAACCATCGCACAGCTACTATTGTAACAGCAGTTCGCAGTGGTCTTAGCAAAACCATTGCCACATCGAGTTTAGAAAAGACTACATGTCGTATGTACATTGCTGTTGTCAAAGGTTTTTCACCATGTTACATCACAATACGCCGTTGCAAAACCAAGAGAAGCTGCGTAAACAACATTGGGTGTACAAAGTATGCAATGCAGAATTGTGTACACCATTGTGACCCTCAGCCGATTGCATGCCCATCATGCCCACCGCTACCGCTAGCAATCAACATTCATCTATTGCCTGCAAGCACAAGCTCAACCAAACTCATCCCCTACAATTAATCCCCACTCCCCTACACGGGCGGGAACACAAATGAATGCATTGCAAACAGCAGAAACAGCACTCCTCCCACTGTCGCAACGGACCGTTGCGATATCCTCGCCGCAAGCATGCGTCCCCCACACACCTGTGGTGGTGAGTGCGTGTCATGATGTTGACACGCATGTGCGTGTGATGTCATGATAAAGCATGAACCAAGCAGAGCACATGCAAACATGTGCTAGTCTGTCAACAACCCATACTTACCGCAATCCCCGAGCACAATGCGTGTCCCACGACGGCCCCAATCGTCACCCCAACAGGGTTCTTGTGCGACGCCATGGCGATGGTGGCGATCTGACTCCGGTCGCCCCACTCCGCGAGGAAGGTGAGGACGAAAGCCTCGAGGAAGATGGGAGTGATGAAGCGAGAGAGAACCTTGCGGACCCGAGAGCGGTTCTTCGCGCCAGGAGTTGAGGCTTCAATCTTCTCCTCCACCTCTTCAAACTCCTTTGTGCCCTGCTTGTTGACAACAGCTTGTCTTCGCAAGGACGATACAGCAAGACCAACACTGCGCGCTTGCATGTTTTTGCAATTCAGAGAGAAAAAGCAGCATATGATCTACATGCGCGTGCGACTGTGAGAGTGTGTGCGCGTACGTGCGCGTGTGTATGTGTATGCATGCGCCTGCACTTGCGCGTATGCTGGCACGTGCAGGCGCAAGCGTGTGTGAGTGCGTGTGTGTATGCGGGAATGTGTGCGCATGGCCCCCCGCACGCGCGTGTGCATGCGGATGCGTGTGCATGCAGTCTTGCAGATTTATGTACCCATGTACTGACCTCACTCTTGTCCGACTTGTATGCTATCCACAGCAGTCGCAAGCCAAAGAATGTGTACAAGACGGTCGCTGCGGCGTTGGTGTGTTGTCTAGACACCACGTTTGGCACAATCAGTCCCAGAGCTGTTGATAGCACTGTCATCACTACCAATGCTGAGATCGCTCCGAACCATATGACAAATCGCGGGTGTCGCATGGCCATCAAAGCTGCAAGAACAGAGCTGATCAGACAATGACGACCACCACCACACAAGCAAGTCTACACAAGAGTGAAGCAGGCTAACAACTCTAACAACTCTGACAACTTCGTTTTACCAACACCAGTTGTAATAGCAGCACCTGCAATGATGAACGTCTCGTCCCCAATCTCGGATACGATAATGATGGATAAACTGGCACCAAAGGCGTCCAGCATCCCACCGAGACCAGTGGCTTGCTTCTCGTGCTCCTTGCCATGACCTATCAGTTTAGTAGCTTAGACCTACCCCATGCGCATGACAGTTGTCCAACCAGATGCATGCAAGCTGCTGCTGACACCAGCTTTGACACTGTTGCGCTTACTCAGTGCTATGTGTGCCTTGACAAGACACGCATTTAGGCCGACCAACACCGGCATGCTTGCATGCACACAGCTTGCACGCACGCACACATGCATGCGCGTGTGCAACTGAGCGGTCCTGCATGTGCCACAAGTGCACCTGCTGTCCATGATTCTGTGGACTGAAACTCGTCCGGTTTGGTGGCTGCATTCTCCTCTTCTTGCTTCGGTTCGGTATTCACTGGAATATCCACTATCACCTGTCAACCATCCAGTGATGCGCGCATGTTGCTTCACATTTGCATGGAAGAGAACGCAGCACTGGCTCAGCGGCATCCATAAGACAGGCACTGCTACTAAGGCTGACAGACACACGCCTCACATTGACTAGAACTAGCACTCACCTTTCTATGCTTCTGCAGGCTGGAATCCTCTAGTAAGTGGCGCTGCGCTTCCTGCACACCACACCACATGTTTACCAACTTGCATATTCAAAAAACCAGCAGCTCATGAACAGGTGCATTTGTCTCTGTTGCTCGTGAAGGAGGCGCCTGTGGCCATGCTTGTCACCCGGCATTTGAGATGAGCGTCAGAGACCCGAGCACAAGACAGCAAAGTGTTGCTGATGATAGCGGTAGGCTAAGGTACTGTGACAGCACTGTGAACGGCCCAACTTACAGCACTCAGACTTGCTTGTGATGTACGAACACAGTACAGTACAGCAATGCGTTACGAGTCTAGCAGCTATATACTACAACTGCAGTAGTAGATTGCACAAGTGAGCTGTAAACCTGCTAGCAAGCCACTTGACGATGAGATTTCTGTGTTGAATATACAAGCTCGTTGTATTCAACACACAAATCTGTGTGTTGAATACAACGAGCTTGTATTCAACACACAAATCTCATCGTCAACGTATGTGGTTCAAACAGTCTAGCAGCAACGCACTGCAACACAATGCAATGCGCCAAGCTCACCATTTCATCCTGAGCAGCTGCCAGGGAGACGGGAAGGCAGGCGCACACAGCTACTACTAAGAAAAACCCTAACAGCAGCGCAGTTGAGGCGGCAGCTGGCCGCCGCGCCATGCTGGCAGCAGCCAGCTGTCCTGCCTAACTCCACCTAAGCCAGACTCAGAAGCCAGCGATCACGCCCTCAACGTAACTAGGCAAGCCGCTCTGTCTGGCGCCATGCCCGAGCAACGCTGAACGAGTAGTAAACCCAGTGCTTGACAGCCCAGGCCACTCTAAGGCAGGGCAGGGCAGGCCACAACAGACCAGGCAAACCCAGTCTCTAGCAGAGAACTCAGCCTCTATGCTTAAATGCTCAAGTTCAGACAGCAGCAGCTTGCGCCTTCCTCCCCTCTGACTCAAGGACGTCCTCCTTGCTCCACTGCCCCTCCGCCGCCTCCGCCGCCCGCCCACTCCACCACCTCGGCCAGACACCACCGCCGCTTCGCAGCAGCAACGACTTCCCTCGTTTTGCATTTGATTGTTGCTCGTCTTGACGTAGAATTGTCACAATCGCATTTTCGGTGGTTTGCTCTATGCCAAATTCGGTAGCTGCACTAGCTGTGACTAGCCGGCGGCGGTGGGGGCGATGTCGGCGTGGGGTGTAGTCCGCAGGGGGAGGTTGAGTTGGGCTGGTCTGAGCTGGGCCTTCCCTCGGGATTGTGAATTACCATGATCCAAGGAGGTTTGCTTTGCTCTGTGCGCTTGTTGTTGTCGTGTGGGCAGCTGGAAGCCCAGCACAAAGCACTGGTCGTCGCTCTAGCAGCGTGCGCAAAAGGCGAGGTGTCTGCCTTGCAGTTCAACTTGCAAACAACCAGCAGGCAGCTGCTGTAATCTCTGCCACCCTTTCTTTCACTGTGATTGTAACTCTGGACGAGAAGTCCCTCATACGTTTGTAGTCATTGTTGTTGTGTGCGGGCATGTGTACCAGTTGCTGCTATTACCGAGCAGCAACGTTCCTGCCATTGCACTGACACGCGCCAGTGTACATTGCGACGATCTTGCATGCGGCAGTGGGGGTGTGTCTGCATGAGATTGGCTCGTACATGCAGCGGTATATGTGCACAAGCTTCGCATGTAAGTTATGGGGTGCAAAATTCAGGGAGCTACACACTTGATTCTTATTAGCCTGTACCACTCGTGCACACATGCGCACGCTCACGAGATGATGCACACGGGCTGAGTGAGAAGTATATGACCATGTATATGAGGTTGTACTCAACTGATGTACGACCAATCTGTGCAGATTTATAACTCACAACATTATTACTGTTGTACTGCACGGTCGTGTTACATCCAAAGAGTATGTGGATGCGATATAGCCCAGCGTACAAAGAATACAATACAATACAATACATGCGTTGGTTGTATGCCTACGATACACATTGTGCGCGTGCACAATGACTGCTCGACATGCGTTTGCATGAACAAGTGTATTTCGCATCGTTCAGTGTCTATGCGTGGTCGATGCGCATGTATCACAGTGCAATGAACTTCCCAGCGATAACCGTGCTTGCACATGTAAACTACCAAGATGGTATGGAATTGTCCGACATTCACATGACTTACTAGCACAAGTAATTGTCTTGCAACAACTTACCTCCAGGTCACTAACATCCAGACATCCAGGTCACTAACAAACTCAACTTTGAAAGCTGCAATATTTGAAGACAGATAGTGACAGTTTGACGTGATGCGATGGCTCTTTACACGAGGTTACACCAACAGTTGTTTGGGATCTACACGCATGTGTACAAAAGCTGCTAATGTACACTAACCACTACCAACCAACACAATCGCTGTCCTTTACATGACCAGGTGCGTGAAGGCATCGCTCTCCACCTCCACATTCTGCTCCAGAATGTTCACATTATTGTCCTCAATTGCCCCATTGCGGTAACGACCCGCGCCTCCCATCATGGCGGGACACGCCAGGGCAAGCTGGTGCTTGTGGTTGGCGAGACACATAAAGAGGGTGTTCTTGTCGCACTCGGCGGAACGGGCGCAGAAGTAGGAGGAAGCGACGCCGCATTCGAATGACTTCATCAGAGCGTAGGGCACGGTGCAGTACTGGGCACAAGAAGGTTTGTGTGAGAGACACAAGGATTGGAGTGCACGAAACGCATAGCCACAAAAGAGCATAGTCAGGTACACACATGCACAAAATTGCACACAGGTCCTCACGTAGCATGTGCATGTATATGCACACGCATGTGTACAAGGCACACATGCACACATGCACACACATGCATGCGCACATGTCACACACATCAGCATATATGCGCGCACACGTGCGCATGCAAGGTCAGCTTACCAGGCTAGCGACGGTGCGAACGCAGTTCCTCTTTGCAAAGAAGGGGACGTTTTGGCAGGCACCCTTCACGGCAAGGCCACACTTAAAGTCCTCACCAACAGAGATGTCGGTCACATTCCTGCACAGGGAACGAGACTGTTGTAAGCATGCATACGTGTGTGTGCACATGTGTGCAGGCAAAAACATATGTGAAGCACAAGTGCAACTCGCTGCTTACTTGGGGTTGAGGCAGTGCTTCTCAAGCTCGCTCTTCTTGTCCTCAACGCACTTCTTGAACTCCTCCTTGGTCTTGCCGTTAACCATTGGCAAGCCGCACAACTGCATGGGCACAAAGAGTGTCAGTTTTTGACAGACAGAGTCTACCAACATAAAGTGTCTCTCCATGTGGGGTTGTAGTTGTATGGCTGCTAGATGGCTTGCAAATAATGACTGATCACCAATTGTAGGCTTACGTTGGCGGTCTCAACGCCGCACTCCAGAGCCTTTTTCTGCTCGAACGTGTGGTGGCAC
This sequence comes from Chlorokybus atmophyticus, assembly GCA_009103225.1. Classification (NCBI taxonomy): domain Eukaryota; kingdom Viridiplantae; phylum Streptophyta; class Chlorokybophyceae; order Chlorokybales; family Chlorokybaceae; genus Chlorokybus; species Chlorokybus atmophyticus. Next base: position 610,396 of record RHPI01002823.1, on the reverse strand, counting down.
ACCTGCAGACAGAAGTTGTACGCAGCGACTCACACACGCGCATGCACACGCAGGCAGAGAGAGCACCATAACACTGTTGCCCACCTTCTCCAGGATATCCTTGTGGTCCTCCAGGCACTTCTTGGTCTTCTCGTCAACATCCTCTGAACCGCTCACACCCCACTTCTCCTCGCTCTCACCGCAGAGGTACGCCGTGGCAAACCCGCAAGCATAGTTAGCCCTGCATGTGAACAAGAGTCTCAAGTAAGCACCTGCCTAAGTATGATACACAACAACAAAGGCACACATCCACATGCCTGAAAGGCTCCCCAATCTCGCTCTTGCCGCCGAACTCCTCGAGGAGGTCCATGACGCTGTGGGCGGCGCGCTTGCGCCTCTCCTCGCTGTCATCGCTAGCGTTGTCGCCCAGCAGGTCGCTGAGGTCGATGTCGTGGACGAAAGAGGCGGCGGAGTCGGCCACATCCTTCACCTGAAACAACAGAATTGTACAGAGCATTACCTTGGTTAAGGGTGAGGTGAGAACAACTCGAGTGTTATGCTTCGAGGTGAATGAGGGTTTGGAGTGTTAGAAGTTTGTTTGGTTTACCTCCTCCAAGCGCTGGTCAAGGAATCCTTCCACATTCTTGAACCTAAATATATGAGCATGCACACTTCTTAGTCATGTTTGGTTCAAGGCAAGCACCTTTGTTATTGGTTGTCAGCAGGACAACACACGTTTGGTTGGCAGCAGGCAAAGTGGGGTCACACAGTGACTATCGACACATGTCTGTGTGCATGTACAGGCACGTGCATGCACACAGACACATGGACAAACGAAGAGGAAGACCATGCATGCACATGCACGCAAAACATGCATGATACCTGAGATTTATTGTGTATTGAACTGATCTCAGACATGTTCAGCTTACTGCTCAGTGAAGCGGATAGCAGTGGCGCTGCAGCACAGAACCGCAAGCAGGGCAGCGATGGCAGCAAAGCGCACAGCGGACGCCATTGCTGTAGAGACTAACAACCACGGCGACGGCGAGCACTACAACGATATACTTACATTCACATGTGTATGATGCTAATGGTGTCTTACACAAAGCACCTTTTCGGTTGATACAGGGCAGATGAAAAGGCACCGTTAATGAGGTATCTGTCTATCTAGGTTAGAATCTTCACTGCACATGTTCATTAGAGCCATCGCCTTTTCTTGCGTAATACAGGCGATGCTAAAGCAGTGCGCGTTGCAGAATGCAATGGAGTTTACTTCATGACTCATGACGTGGATGGGTGGGAAGAGGGTACTGGCGTGTCTGTTAAAGCTGCACACATGTGACATTGAAAAGGTGCTGACATGAACACGTCGGATGGCGGGAGATCCCCCCATCTGGATAGAACACGGACCAATGCTAGCTTGTTTAAAGTTGCAGTTCCAAACCACGACTAGATGCAGATATCCGCATTCAATGCCATTGCTGTAACGGGACGAAGGCAAGTGTGTATTAGCCGTTGCTTCAGGTATGCATTGATGGAACAACTTGAGGGAAGGGTCTTTACGCACCGTGCCATAAACGAGTGGCAAGGATATCAGCGACCTGCGTCACATTCAACCAAGGGTGTGGTTAGAGGTTAACCGAACGGTTCAGTTAGAGATGCGACGTCACCGAGAGTGCCATGTCAGCGCGTGTCAGATCTCAGAGGAATTGGCGCGGTGCTTAGTGCAGAACAAAGCGGGCAAGCGCATTCTTGTTCCGCATGCGGCTGCCCGCTGCGATTACGTGATGACTTGCCACAGAGTATCACAATGTTGGGCTGAGGTATTACATGTCACCATTCAGTACTTCAACAGCAAATTGTGATTTATTCTTCGCCTGAGGTATATAATGTTATAACATGTTATAACATTTCTGAAAAGTGTGTCGTGATGTAATGCATGGGCTGTCCAATGGTCCAAATGCATGAGCGCACACCTTAACCCGGACGCTCAATAGTCCAGTAGCTAGCAAGCAAATGAACCACAAGCAAAGCAACTAGGCAACGGGTGGAAACAGCTTATTTCAAAGCACGTGCACACCTAGCTAAGTGCGTGCAATGGCGTGAGCGAGGGCAAATTGCAAGGCACAGTCGCAGGCCCGATGCGCACCATGTGAAGACCAGTCTGGCAGATATGGGACGAATAAATTTCTATGGATTATAATAAGCAAGAGGTCTTTTTGTTGTGTTTGAGCAATATAGACAACAGTTAAAGATTATAATATACATTTGCAAACGCTTATTACGCTCGACTAACGCGCATTTAAGCAAGTTTGTCATGAATCGTTGCAAGCTTCAGAATTATACTTATGGAACGGGAAAGCCCGAGGTATAAGGCATCATGATGCTTGCAACAAGACTATCTTACTATAGCACGCGGTAAAACTCCTGAACAAAAGACAAGCTGGAGCATAAGTCGATTGAAGGGTGCGTGGCATAGCTTTCATGTAGTCTATGTGCTACACTATGGCAATACATTTGTGTATTGCCATAGTGTTTTCCTGAACAACCTGTACGAAGTGGGGGTGAGCAATATGGCAACACGATGCTGCAGCGGGATGCTTTGTGCTGCTTGTGCTGTGCTGCGCTATGCTGCCCCCGCACACTGAGTCAGTCTCGCCAAACCCCAGCATCAATGATAATGATGCTGGGGAAAGGTGTCAAAACAGCAGTGTGTAATAAGTATACTTGATGACTACGAACCACAATCTCAGTGTATACTTGTGTCAGTTCTAGCTACGTATTTAAATAGAACGCATACTGAAGCCACGCAATTCCTGACAGACTGCATGAGTAACAACTGGACACCTGAATCCCATTGTATGGGTGTCAAGGTGCTACTCTCTAAACAAAACCTCAGTGGTGCCGAAAAGTGTAACATACTATTAGCGCAATGTAACGTGCGATAAAGACCTAGCCTGTGGCTAGTGGTCTCAAAGGCAACCCCATCTGCGCTTTCATGTAATCGTAGACAGTGAACCCAATGGCAACTGACGGTGTGACCTTCAAGTAGTTGATACTTAAACCCGCAAAGAGAGACCTCCAGCCAGAGGTGACAACGATAGTACGCAACCCGTGCCATGTGCCCCTATAAACAGGCCCGTCATATGGCCTCTTGTGTATGTCTGCTGCTGCAAGAAACGCTCCTTGTGCCTACAGCAACCAACCAATCAACACAGTCAGCCATACACACGCAAGTCACACATATGCCACAAGCCACACATTAATATGGCCCTTGGTTTGTTCTGATGCTTGCAATCAGGTAATATAAGTACATGCATGCTTGTGTGCATGCCTGCGTGCAATTGCCTATGCCACTACACATCCGCTTGCCTGCATGCGCCTGCGCACAACATCCAGTGGGAACGTGACGGTCTGTCCGACGAGTCCTGCAGCAGCGCCAAATGCGAGCTTCAAGTGCACCGGCGGTGACTGCAACTCAGCAGAGGCATCAACATTGGGGTAATGATGCCTCCGCCACCGTGCTTTCAATGCCTCGTAAGTGTAAAACTTTAACCCAGCATATGGAAAGATGCCATACAACGTGGGCCCTGCAACAACAAAACCACAATTAGCACTCAACCTTTGGCGATACTCCAACCAACCAATGTGCAAATTGCGCGAACTCCTGTATGAGCACTCATGAACTTGTGCATGCGGGGGCGCGGCAACTTCCGTGTGGGCCTGTGAGACATTATTAAGTCCACTTGCCTATGCCTCTGTACAGTCCAACCCAACCCTCCTGCTGCACAATGTATCGGAAGGCGTGCCGAATGTTCTTGTACAGCACCATATTGTCCGGCAGCTGCACAGCCAACCGCGTGCGCACAAGGTCCAGCGGGTAGGTCAGCAGCACAGCAGTGCTTCCTGCCAGCGAACCTGCAACATGTACACAAGCACAGATTGGGTCATGGTCTGGTGTGTGTGCTGACAAAACTTGATCAAACAGAATGACACGAGGAACATCAATGAATGACATTGCAACACCACCAACTGCAGTACCTGCTGCCATGTCCACTATTGGCGTTGAAGGAGAGCCTGCCCACACAACCACAACACAATCAGCATCAAGGTGCCAAGTGCTTCATAAGTACAGAAGACATGCTACACAGCGCGACGATCTGCCAGAGAGAACTACAAGTGCATCGCTTGCACAAGGTCGTACAAAAGGTGGCGTACCTGCACGCAGTAGTATTCGCAGGTACTGTTCGTATGCCATGAAGTGAAATGCAGCGTAAGGTATGATGCGCGCCACACTTGCACCATTCCCTCTGCAAAACATATGCTGGCAAGTCAGCACCTGGGACCGCACCTCCATAAACACCAGCATACTTAAACACAGACACACGCGCGCACCCACCACTGCATAACAGCAGCGGCGTGCGCGTGCGTGTGTATAACGTTGGACACTAGAAGCAAACGCAACTCTAATTACAGCAGAGGACATTGAAAACGAGGTGCCAACAACTGGGATAACTGACATACGCACCATTGCCGGGCTACCTGAAAAACCCTCGCACCCCGTCATCCGCTTGGATGCGCCTGAGCGATTGCATGATGCTTGCTGTCTGGTAACTGGCACCACCGGTCTGCAACAAAATCTTCACGCGTTCCAACGGCGCCACAAGTGTCTTCGCTGCACCGCCTGAGTGAAAATCAAAGCAAAAATCAACATAACATCACCATGTAACAAGTGGCTTCATTTGTCACACCAATGCGCATACCTGCAATGCCGCCTGCAATCAGTTGTTTGGCAAATGTTGGAAGGTGCAGGTCTGGCGGATGCAACTCGAGCCAAGGCTGGGGAGCCAAGGCTGGTGTGGTTTTTGCTTTTGGTCCTGCACAAACACATGTTCATGGTTCAACCAACAACGAACGCAAATTGCATAACTAAACAAACTCGGCACAATAACTTGCAGATGAATTGTGGGAAGCTTCAATACAGGTGACAAGGACTGCATATACGCATTTTGCATGCAAAACAGTTAAGAACACAAGACATACTGTTAAGTACTCGTAGCGCCTTCACATGGTTGCACATGTGCACGCACACACATACACCGTAACACCAGCAGCACCAGCATGTACCTGTGGTGGTGTACGCCCAGCCCAAGGCGGAGTACGGACCGGGCCCATCCTGCCCTTGACCACGATCCAGTACGGCGGTCTCCAGCTCTGCTGCTATTGGACTCGTTTTGGCTGATAAGCAAGCGCCTTACAGCGAAGGCCTTGACTGGCTGCCACTGCTACCTACAATACAAAACACGTTTTACAAAGCGCGAATACACAACAGTTACACGCACACTCGGGAGCATGCGTACTGTATGTGTTAACGCAAACACACGCACTAGCAAACACCCACACATACCTGTACCTGGACGCACGCGTGCAAGCATACGTACGCATGAAAAGCTGACAACCGGCACGAAGCAGAATAATGCGAAATTCCAGCTTGACACCACGCAAGCCAGTGCTGCAACTTTGCGTGCAGGTACTAGCTCGAGCTCGAGCCCCGATTGCACCCTTAAGCAAGGACGCAACCGACTTTGTCATAGCTAATTTGAGAAAAGCTTATTTGTATAGACTCAAGACCTGTCCATGCTCACATATGAGCTCAGTTGAGCATAGCCAAGCTCAGCTCGAGTTGACTTACCGCAGATTGAAGCGTTTACGCCCTTCTCCCCACTCGTGCCAGGCGTCCACCCAACACTCCGGCCAGACCCAGCAACTCGCCGCCTTTTTCTACTAGCCACCCTCCTGCTGCTCCTCCTCGTGCTCAGCCGCCTCCTCAACCGTCACACTGACGCCGCGCGTGCAGTGACGCACACATGACGCAAAAGTGAGTCACTTTTGCGCTGATCGCCGAGTCACTTTCGTCTTCATCTGCGCATGGCCAGCAGCGTATCTCGCAGAAGTCCGTAACGTAATGAGATACGAAACGTGTCTGAGTCACGACACCAGTTAGAGTTACGGTAAGGTGTAATTCAGCAACGTCCAGGCGCAGGTGGCGGAGGAGGAGGAGGAGGAGGAGGCGGTGGGCATGGTTGGCCCGGTGGTGACATTGGCGAGCGGGTACGCCCTTGCTGTGCCTAACAGCCTATTCACGCTGCACGTGCTGGCCCGCAACGGCGCGAACGTGTATTACCACGTGTGGCGGAAGCCCAGAACCACCTCAGCAGCGGCGGCTGCGGCCAAGAGGAAGGAGGCGGCGCCGCCCAAGAAGGGAGGCAAGCAGACCTCCAACGACGACCACAAGCTACTGTTTGGTCTGCTGTTCTCGCTCGCGTCATTCGTCGCTAAGATCGACCCCGTCACGTAAGCTCAAGTTCGAATGCTGCACTGAGAGCAATAGTTGGATGGTACAAGCAGCTTGAATTTTATTGCATGGAAGCAGATGTATGCTAGTGGTGTGTATGTGCGAACGTATATGCTTCATTCAAGCAAAAAGCGTGATCAGCAGAGAGACAATGCCTCCTTCAACGTTGGCTGGCCTGCCAGGTTTTCAACACAACAACACTCGCAATGCTGTTCAATAGTTGTTCAGTTTGAATGCTAGATGCATAGGCATGTTGTTTGTATGTGTCTGCAGCAACGCGTGTGAGCTCTGTTATGACTATTGTTGCAGGGCTCATTCTGTTGCATGCTCAAACAGTCTGTGCATAGCCATGCACTTGGACGTCACTCTTGCACCTACGAGCAGCTCAATGTGTGTGAAACGGTTTTGTCAAAGTATTGCGTACGACTTGCAGAGGCAGCAAGGGCACGTGTTCCTTCCACAGCTTCACCACCAATGTGTACAAGCTGCACTACATGGACACTCCCTCTGGTCTTAAGGTGCGTAGGGTGTGTTTGCATGCATGCTCGCAATGAGTAAAAAAGTATTGATTCCTCAACGGACAATGCTTTGTTGACAGTTTGTGTTGATGACAACGCCACAAGTTGGCGACATGCGAGACGCTCTGCAGCATGTCTACAGCAATCTTTATGCCGAGTTTGTTGTCAAGAACCCCCTGTACAAATTCGGAGAACCCTTCAGGTGCGATTTTCTGGCTAAAATGGTATCACCACTTAATTCGGCAGTGGTATAAGCTGGCGGTTGGCAACTCTGTTTGTTTTCGTGCAGGTTCGAGTTGTTTACATCAGCTCTCAACGCATTCTTCAGGCCATTTGCATAGGAGGACTGGTTGCACAGCCACTATGCCTGAGGTCCTTTTGTTGTGTGTATCTATAGCAGCACCATTGTTAGCTTGTACGATAGTTATGGGAGGCAAGCTCCCATCCATGAGCGCTGTGATAGCTTGTGAAATATTTGGCAGCCAAGTTTGATGCATAGCCTACATGTGTAGAGTGTTTGCTGCATCTGTCATATTGGAATGCCTGTGTACTATATGTGCGATCAGGCAGGTTGTGTTGGTTCAGCAACGTAGTTGTACCGTGTGAATATAAAGGGTATGGTACTATGAGTAGTTACACTGACGGTGGTGGGCAAAGTAAAGGAGATTGTGAATTCTGTAAATGACAAGCGCTCTTGGGCCATACTCTGTAGTAGTAAACATGCCAGCGCCTGGTGTGAGTTTTTGCTCCATTGAAGGCCATTGCAACACTTTCAAATAGTGGGTCGTTTGATAGCTATTAATAACGTAGTACACGGGAGGTGGATGAGGGAAAAGGGGAGAGAGCGGGAGGGGAAATGGAGGTAGGGAGTGTACAAGATATGCAACGCGGCGATACGTGCGTGCAAGGTGCTTCGCATACATTCCACATATTGTGCATGCCACTTATTTCAGTTCATCGCGCGTACGCACCTTACACCAATTATGACCACCGGGCTGAACTACCTCTTTCTACTACCTATTGCTAAAGCCCAACCCTATTACTCATGCATGCATTGCCATGGTTGTGCACATTGGCCTTCCCGACTTATGTACACATGCTCTCTCTCTCTCTCTCTCTCTCTCTCTCTCTCTCTCTCTCTCTCTC
>RHPI01002823.1:506132-602362 GCA_009103225.1 Chlorokybus atmophyticus | reverse complement strand
CTCTCTCTCTCTCTCTCTCTCTCTCTCTCTCTCTCTCTCTCTCTCTCTCTCTCTCTCTCTCTCTCTCTCTCTCTCTCTCTCCGCACGAACATTCTATGCACAGTATGACAATGGACGTTGATAAACATGAATTAATGATGATAGCGTTGTTCCATCGGCGTATATATGTTGTGTTAATAGTTGCATGCTACTCACTTTATATGCATTTAAAAACTCAAGTACACAATTGCAGATGGACCTGTATTGCTATTGTTATACGGCGTACACATGTTGTGTTGATGTATTGCATGAAACTCACTTTGTATGCATTTTGCAAATGCAAGCCAAGTATAAGATGGCGGAACCAACCGCATTGCAGTTGTCAGGATTTTCAACAAGTTCTTGCATGTATGTATTATTATTATTGCCATGGCCAACGTTGAAGTGCAATAGGCACAAAATTTCAGACACTGATGGCCCCACGATGCTTAATAACACTTGACATTTGTAGTATCATATTCAACACGCATTAGAAACACGCATGATAATGTTTACAAATGTCGAATGCGATATTCTGTGTCAAAATTGCAAATGCATTACGTCGCTAAATATCTCATAAAAGCACAGAGAGCAGTATGTGTACGTTTGATGCAATAGGCCAATCAAGTCTTCTCACTTTACAGTCCATGGTTGCGGAAAGCTTAACAGCCAGTATGCCCGAGCTGTTGCGCTGTGGCAAGCATTAACTCAGCGATGTCTTATGTCTTGCGCGTGTGTCGATGGCGACGTAGGGTAATTGGACTGGGTGTGTCGATGTCGGCGGTGGCTGACATGCCGTTGCGAGTCGATGTGGACAAGCGCAGTCGATTTGTAAGATGGCTGTGTGTGTCGACGTCGACGTGTGATGTAACAGTAGATGGGGATTAGGGTTTGCCCCTGCACTGCACGACTATCACACATTGATCAGACACTTTGGATTTCGCATACAGCCCAAAACTGGTCCCGCCCAAACGGCTCAACGTTAGGTTCACCAATCGACGTCGACATACACGGCGCACAAAAAGTGCGACTATGAACGTCGCCATCGACAAACCAAGACAGCCTACGCTATTCGTCATCGACACACGCGGTCGATTCTGCGAAAGTCGGCGTCGACACGGCCAGAATCGCAGTGCCGAAACGCGTCAAAACAGCGACATAATGAGTTAATGGCAACCCATCGGGCATACTGGCTGTTAATCTGTCGGCCGAGGGGTTCCTATTAACTCATTTTGTCTACGTTTTGTTGTGCTTGGACAATGGGACTGTAGCGATGTCGATGTCGACTGAGAGCGACTGTCTCTTTATGTCGATACCTTCCCGCGTAGGCCGTCGCTGTGCGTCGACGGCGACGCACAGCGACGTAGGCATGGCGGAAATTGTCCGTGCTTGTCGACGTCGCTGCTTGGGTTTTGTGACAACAATCTGGGCAGAATGTTGGGTGAGGATGGCACGTTGTGTCATATTCTAAAGGTGTGCCGGTGCAGTGCGGTCGGTGTAGGCCCAATCGTATGGTCCTTACAAAGTATGTAGCGGAAATGACCGGAATAGCCTGCGATTTGCCGGCGGGAAAATGCTGGCGGAAAACCAGAGCAAACCCAAACTTGAGCGAAACAAGGCACCCACACGTCGACATCGACACACGCAGTCATTAGGAAAAATGGTCTTCATGTGTCCGCGTCGATGGACGAGGATTATCGACGCATCAAGACTTGTCACTCTGCGACGTAGACACAGGCGCCATAATGTAGACTGTGCTGAGTTATTCGTGTGCCCATGGAAGCTGCTCGGGCACACCGACTGTGTCGCTTTTCTCTCTCCAAGCAGTACAATTAGTGCAGTTCATCAGTCGATCAATGCATGCATTCGAGCCCAGTCTACGTGTTCAATCACGTGACGTGGCTCTCCCCCGCAGCACCTCAGTCACAACACACCGCCGCCTGAACGCACTGTCCATCTGTGTGAGGGTTCAAGCGCGTCATCGCTCCATGTGGCTAGTGACCGTCCTCTACTGCGCCCTGGCCGCCGCCCTCAGGATGCTCCTCACCGCAGCGGCGATACCCTCCGCCGCAGCACTCCGCCTCCGCCTCGCCAGGGTAGGCACAACCCCTCTCCTCGGCCCTCCTTCCCCCCTGAACCCTGTCAACAACCCTCTCATGAACCTTGTCGTAACCTTGTTCTTGTCCTTGTGGTTGTCCTTGTGGGTATGGTTGACAGCTTGCTTGTTTGCTCTGCCAGCGAAGGGCCGCAGTTGCAGTGTCGGCAGCAGCTAGCAGCCAGCAGCAGCAGCACCAGGAGAAGGCGGCGCCGGCAGGGAGCGGCGGGGGCAAGGTTGGGGGCAAGACTGTCGTCATTACAGGAGGCTCTCAGGTTGGGCTCACGCACTCGCCTGTGTTAGGGTTTTGGTTCTTCGTTTGTGGAACTGTTCGTGCAATGCACATGTAAATGGTGGTCAAACCGTCAAGCTCTGTGTGTCGACAAAGCTGTGTGCATGCAATCTCGCTGTGCGTTGTATCCAGCATGATGGCAAGCATGACAAGTACGAGTGTTCTTCCTCGCCGCGTGCATGTGCAAGCATGCAAGACCTGTGATGTGCAGACTTGCATTATGCGAGATGTGCTGCATGCTGATACTTAGCACTGTTTGCGCGAAGGGTTCGGGAAGGGCTGCGGCGCGGTTGTTTGCGAAAGAGGGCTTCAACGTTGTGGTGAGGAGCAGCAGTTCTGCGTAGCATCTGCATGTGCTATTGTGCTTTGTGTCGCAAGTCTTTGGCGTTGCAGATCATTGTCATGACAAACACACCCACGCGCGTGTGCACGTGCACAAACTATCTCTTCAGTGTGCGCGTACATGTGCGCGTGCGCGCTCAATTCTGTAGAGGCGATGCTTGTGGGCGTGGTTGTTTTTTGTACGCAGCTGCATGCACATGCATGTGTGTGCATGCGGGGTGTTGGCACATGCGTGTGCATGGGGCAGGGGGATTAATATACACACATGCAACTGCATGGATTAAGCAACTGTCCCAAAGGTGATTGCTCGCAAGCCTGAGAGATTACAAGCAGTGGCAGACGAGATAACCGCAAATGCAAAACGGGAGAGCGCTGCGCTTGCTGTGCCGGGAGACATAAGCGACAGGGAGTCAGTCAAGCAAGCTGGTGAGTTAGTCTATTTTCGTGTGGATGTTGCTTTGTGTTGGTATCTAGTTGTGATGTTGAAAGCTGGTGTGCAGCCAAGAAGGTGTTTGAGAAGTATGCAAATGTTGACGTGCTGGTCAACTGCGCGGGAATCTGCGTGTATGGGTCGTTTCTGGACACGACTGATGAGGATTGGGACAAGCTGGTAATTGTCATGTTTGTATGCACGTGCGCATGTGCGTGAGTGGCTCACAAGTACGCGTGTGCGTGAACCTTTGATGAACACACATACAGGCACACATGCATACATGCTTTCAAGCGCATTTACATGCGTGTGGTTACGTGTTCAAAGTCCGCATGAGCCTCACATGCGCATGCACATGTGGTAACAGTGGGCCCAGCGTGTCTTATGTGCGCCACAAAACGTAATTTATCATAGCCGGCACTTGCAAGTGCCTGCGTGTACATTGTAGTGTTGTTCTACTGTTGTGTCTAAACTTTGTACTACTTGTGTGCTGTGCAGCTCGGCGTAAACCTGTTGGGCGCAGTGAACCTCTCGAAGGTGTTCTTGCCCGCGCTGCTCAAGTCGAAAGGCACTCTCATCAACGTCAACAGCTTCGCTGCCCGCATCCCTATCAAAGGCATGTCGGCATACACTGCCAGCAAATACGCCCTCAAGGTGAGGTGTTGTCAATCAAGCAAGGTGATGCATTATCACGAACATAGCATGAACACTGAAACACTATCAGTTGCTGAGCACTTCTGGTGTTTATGAGAGTTTACTCAAGTCAGTTCTGTGTGCAGGGGCTGACAGAGTGCCTGAGGTATGACTATGGGAAGCAAGGGGTGCATGTGGCACAGGTGAGATGGGCACATTTTCTAAGTGTCTGTAAGCAGTAGCCGTTGCGCTTGCCCAACCAAGTACAAACCTTGTCCGCATGCATACAAGGTACATCCTGGGGTGATAGCCAGCGACTTCTTGGAGCGGGCAGAGTTCCGAGGGGAGAATGTTGATGAGGCCAAGAAGCAGTTGCAGCAGGTAACCTGCATGCCGCCAACCGGCCTTGTAAAGAATGTGATGCTGCTTGCCACACTCAATGCTGCGCTTGCACCCACACCCCTACACACGAGCATATGCGCACACATGCGCCGGGCTTGCATTTTTCATTGGTGCCAATACAAGTCATATGACAGGTGCTCAGCATGCCAACGGCGCAAAAGCCGGAGGACATTGCTAAGGCAATCTGGGACGCCTACACATACAAGAAAGATGAGGTACATACTTGCAGGCCTCATGCCATCCTGTGACTTCCCCTGACCAAACCACTTAGATGAGTGAGTTCTAAGCTGTGTGCATGGCCTTTCAGGTGGTTGTGGGAGCCCTGTTTTCTGCAGCGATTAGGGGTTATGAGATGTTTGGTGTCAACCCTTTTGGCACCACTTCTGTAGTATAATTTAATCACAGCAAACCCGAACTGGAATGCAACACTGCATACGGTATTAAGTATGATTAAGGATCAAATAGATAGGCACTGTGCAGTAGGCTATGCAGAATAGGAAAGCGATCTTACGAAATTTGGCTGGGGGTGTAGCTGCCAAGCTCACCACCTAACCGATTCACAACTACTTGCATACATCACTTGCATATTTTGTACACTAAGGAATGCATGTGCATGCAAATACAGCATTGGGTGCAGGCAGGGAGATAGTAGGGGTAGGTGGACAACCTGCAGCAGCAGAGGGCAACGGAAGGTTAGTGAGTGCATTAATGTAGAGTGTGGATACGCTGTGCAATGCATGCGTAGTGTCGCTGTGCGTGCTGATGTTGTGCTTCACCCTTGCGCCCCTTAGCCCAACACCTCCGCCAATCTCTGAGGCAACACAAAGCCACTGCGCCGCATAGAGATACACGGCCGAAGGTTAGTAGCCGGTAGGGCGCATGGGTATGCAGTCAGTTAGCTATATCATGCGAGCACGTTTGTAGTACATTGCATAGTACAACAGATCATCTAGGTGCTTCACCGAGTAGGCTAAGGATGATGTACCGAGGCATGCACAACCGATTCTGCATGCCCAAGCACTGTCTGATAGTCACTGTCATGCTTATCAAAACTACAGCTTTCTTGCATTTGCAATACAAAAAAATTAGCGCGCGCTACTACGACTCAACCCGTCACTCTTCGGGTGGAAGCAAGTTGGCATTGCCGGTCACCTTGAACCCTCCGCTGATACCATCTAAGCTGAAACCAGATACCGCTGATGGGCCACCAGTCGTAATTCCCCTGTACGCCCGGTTCTGTGCAACAACAGTATTAGTGTTGAGTATCAGAGGTAGAACAGGTACAACAGGTACAACAGGTAGAATGTTGATACGTATCTGCTGAGCAACAACAACAATAATAACAATCATGACAAAAATACCCACAACACGAGCCTAAGAACACATCCGCAAGTTTCTCACCTGGCGCACTCGTGATCTCCTTGATAGAACTCTTTTCAGCTGTTCTTGCCAGGGTGTCTGCCATTGAAAACTCTGCAGATCACATGCAACATCAGACAACAGGCTGCGTGTTCAAACGCACAAGCTGCCCTACCAGCGCACGTACCTTGTGCAAGTTGGGTAGCAGCTGTGGAGTGTACAACTTGCCCTTACATTGTGGACAGTCAACTGTCCCCTGCAAACAAGACAGATATACGTTCCTGACTGTGATGTGGGTGGGCCAATATAACAGCAAATTCTTCTTTGTTCTACTTTCTTCATACGCCTAATTCTATTTACTTGCGTAAACAAGCAACACACCTGCAACTCGCACAAGTTGCAACTGCGGATGTTCTCGTCGTCTTCAATCTCCTGCCCCATGGAGTTCATCCTGCAAGCGTACATGCGGTACAATGATGCTTACTGTAAAACTGTCACACAAGCTACTGACATACTGCCAACAACCGTATCAACAATCGTGTCAACACAACATGCTGCTATGCCGAGATACAAAGCATAGCGCATGGTGTCCATACAGCTACTCCAACTAACTGAGCAAGCAGTCAGTTTATAAGTGCTGCATTGTCATGCTTATTGGAAAAATCAACGTGGCTCACAGCACTGCTCGGTAGTTATCAAGCAAACAACGACGACATTTTTGCTCACATTTTCGGGGCTGTCCTCAGGTAGCCCAATCCGCGGCAAGCAACGCAGACAACTTTCCCATTCGCAAAGCACCTCTTGCAGCTGTCAAAGCAGGCAACTACCTTCAGCACTGATGTTGAAAACAGCTTGCAAAGCCAAATTCAGAGATGAATAAAGGAATACGAAGCTACAGCTGGCGCTTACTCATCTGTGAAGTTGATAGTGACGCATTTCCGCACCACCTTGAAGGCTTGAACTATGCCTATCAACTGGAGACACCATGCATAGCAGTCAGAGGACACTGCGAGAGCAACCTGATGACAACTTCAACGTCAAATAACAGAAGCTGCATCAAGCTGTTCAAGACCTCAACAACGCTGGGGATGATCGCCTTCAGGATCTGATTGTCCATGAAAGGCAGCGCCTCGGCGCTCACGCCCAGCCAAACTCGATCACAAAATAGACGGTTAGTGGTTTTTCAATCCTGCTCCTGATGCTGTGTCTCTCTCCTGCTCCTCCTCCTGCTCCTCCCTCTCCGCCGCCGCCCCTTACGCCAATGCCAGCACTGAGGACGCCTCAAACCCTAATGTCGATGCTTGGCGATTTGTCGGTGCATGTTTTGAAAGCCACTGTCGGCGCAATCCATTCCAGGCCGGACTTGGCTAGGCTTAGAGGCGGCGGCGACCATGCCCGTCCCATCAATATCAGCATGCGTGCTGGCAGAGGACGGGGCGCCTGCCACCCGTCGCTGCATGCTGAGTTAGGGTTGGGTCTGGAGAGTTGTGAACCCTGTGAATGCTGGCCGGCCGCACGGCGCACTGGCTGGCCTGGTCGCACTCCACATGCTGCACCGTCAGGCGTGGCTTGGTCCTGCTCGTCCTCCGCCCTCACCAGATTACACGGTATGTATGATGGAAGCAGCGCCCAACTAGTACAGTGATTGACACTTTATGGTGGCAGAGTTGAACAACAATGCACACAGCTGACAAGTGCATTGGCAACGGCAGGACGGCCTGGAAGCAAGCAGCGCGCAAGCATGAGGCGTTGCACACAACACAAGCTGCACTAGACATATCCAATGCTGGTGCTGGTGAGAGCAATCAATTAAAGGGGCATTGATTGCTCGGCTTATGCGTAGTAGAAGAGTTAGCCACTGCGGGCATGTGTTGTTGAGCATGACAATATTAACACAAGGCGAGCATGTTGCTGCGCGGTGTGCTGGCAGTCGAAAGCGTGGTTTGCGCTCGTTTACACAAGGTAAGGTATTGGTTGGTAAAGTCGTCCTGCTTCGCTACCGCTCGTTGCATTAGTAAACTCACTAACAGTAGAAGTCCAATGTGCAGGACAGCAGTGTTGTCAAGCAGTGTAACTAGTTCAGTACAGTCATGCAACAACAATAAGTATATAACCTTTCAACTGCACATCTTATCAACTCATTGCCACGCATGCATAGGAATTGACGCCTTCATTGCATCTGAGAGTGTAATGAACACATGTTTGCTACAAACCTGATAACGGCATCACAGCTGGCCAGTTCCTGCCATGACACGCATTTGACCAGGGTTTACTGTAGTGGAATGTACTATCTTAGTATTGGATGAGAGGCTTACGCGTGAAAATCACCCTTGACAGAGACAGAATCTAGCCCTGAAGAGATAGTGCATTCGTTCAATACAAGCAATGCTAAGAGCCACAGTTGCGAGTTCAATGGCCAGATCCATTAGCGACCATCGGCAAGGAGTTGCATGCAGCGTTCAGTGTGACATTTCCTCTGCAGGCATGGCCAGTACCAGCAACAATGCCGGCAGTGAGACGGAGAAGCGGTTGCGGTGCATCCAGCAGCTGGTGTTGCTGCGCTGCCACACAACTTGCTCATCGAGTCATAACGTCAATAACAACTCCGCTGGTGGCAATGGCTGCTTCGACAACTTCGCGGTGAGGCGCTTTCTCGGCGCCAGCTGCGAGGTTCAGCAGGCTGTCGTGGAAGACGTCACACAGGATCAGTCTCCCATACGCAAAGGCCCCTCTCCATATCTCATGGACCGCATCAAGCGGGCCGAGCAACGAAGCCGCAATGCTGCCTTCAGTCCGGTGAGACGACAATGAGTGTGTGTTGCTGTACTTGCTTGCTATTCTTGTGTCCATGTGGGCATTGCAAACATGCCACATGAGATGAGCATGTATTCTAGAGGTGCTGCGGCTTGCATGGTGCAACTGCGTCTGTAGCAGCAGATGGTACTATGCACTCCGTTCATCGAATATGTGACTTGGACGCGCATGGTGCTCATAGCATATACTGAGTACGCATGAAAGTGTCACGTTGCTGCACAAGGTGCTGCTTCCACACCAACTGCTTTGTGTAACTTTTGCTTGGATCAGCAGCCTCCACTGAAGAGAGCCAATCTCGAACCTGGTGTGGAACCCATTACGCCAACCCTACTGAGACATGCGCATTCGGCACCACCTGGTGTTGTCATCCCTAACAATGCTCCCACAGTCATATGCTCCCCACAGTAATGCCTCGCCGTTACGCCATTGATTCCACCAACGTATGTACGTATGTTGCCCTTACATTTGGTGGGATGGCTTTACAGACAACCCCGACCACCCCGGCAGTCCCTGCCTGCAATGCACATTGCCGATGTGTGCGATCATACTGGGCCAGTGACTGTGATGGCAGTGGGCATGCAAACGCCACCACCATCATCGCAGCGGCGATTGTCTTTTGGGAACATCGCCAGTTCTTCTACGCCGCGCCACTCTTTGTCAAAACCTCCGTTGGTGAACTTGATGCACCATGAGGCTTACCGCCGTTTGGACTTCACAACACGATTCCTGCTGCAATGGCAAGCAGGCACTCGGTAAGAGACGCACAAGCCGAGGCTTGCAAGCACACACTTGCACGCACTCGTGCATGCACACCACGTGTGTGCATGCGACTTTCCCCGTGCAGTCATCTATACAGGCTTGAGCGATGTGAATGCCTACATGACACATGCATCTTCTTTGCCAGGCCAGCTGAAGTAGACAGCCTGCTGCGCAACCCTCAAGCGTTGGGGCTGTTGCAAGGCTTGCAATGCGCGCGCACTAGTTGGTTGTCAAATGTGCATAATCTGGAAGCGCTTCTGGATCTCCCTTGCCGACCCAATCAGCACACCGACTCATCAGTTGCAACCCATAGCGTTGGGCTCCTTTCTGAAGGAGCCTGTATTTTCTCTGTATGTGTCTCCCCAGTTGGAGAATGCAGCCTGCAGGTACTATGTGCGTGCATTACAACAAGTGCACTGCACTTAATTTGGTATTAATTGGCTGTTAGTTCATCATTCTCTTTGTGTGCTTGCTGCAGCCCATTCGCAGAGACAAGGCGAGGAATGCTATCCAGGGCAACTTTGGGGATGACCGTGTTTTGCATGTGAAGTTTGATAGCATCCCGAGGAAAATGACGCACAGAGAGCAACAAATCAAAGAGCTGTACGAGCGGTTGGCAAGGGAAGGCATTCCAATTGCTGGCCGCCTCTACAAGTTCTTTGGTATGTGTCATACGTGCTTTTTGTGTGCTGATGCATGCGCGTTGGCTGACTGTAGAAGTACTCTGTTATTGCGGATGCCTGTTGATGATGAGCTGTATGTCAATCCTCACTAAAGCTGAATCTTTCAACTACTTTGCTTCCTTACCCAACTTGATTTGCTTCGTTGCTTCCTCCAGCCTACAAGGATGCAGAGAAGCATAAGGACGAGAAGTGCGTGTTTGTGGCAACGGAGTCTCACGCGGAACACGACATGGAAGAGCAGGAGTTCTGGCCAATCAATGTTGGCGCTGGCCTGCGCTTGTTTGCCGATTTTGGGGCCGCGCCCTCACGCGCCAAAGCCGCATGTCGGTGCGAGAACACATGTAACAAGTGATGTGTCAGTGTTGCTTTGGATTGTTGTACTCACAGTCGCTGTATACTTGCTGGTGAAAGACTCTCCGCCTTTCATACTTTTACATATGTACGCCTGTTCGCATGTGTACATGGCTCAGCTGGCTGAGTAGGCACACAGTATCTGTGTTTGCTCGTTCCTGAACTGTGTTCGTGTATGACTCTTGTTATTGGTTCCCTTTGCAGACTGGCATTGATGCTGTCCCCCGCTATTCCCATTCCACTCGAGGGCGTGTCCATCATCGACATTGATGATGTCTACGCTGCCAGTGTGCGTGTTCTTTCGGTTGCCTTCATGTTGTCCACGTGCTCGCTGCTGCAATGATACTCTGCACGGGCAAATTGGCTGATCACAATTTGGAAGACCGAAGCAGCTATCATTGGCAGGATATGGGCGGCCTGAGCTTAATGACAGATGGCTGCGGCGTAATGGCTATGGATGTACTGGATAAGCTTCCTGCGAGGATTGCCAGCGGGCGCATGGTTGATCCGATTGTGAATTCACGAGCACCTGACGACACTGCGTAAGAACCATGTGGTTGCCGCTACATTGTGCGCAGCAAAGAGCATTGCACTTCACAGCAGCGCATCGCTGGGCTCAGATGCTGGTTTCAGTACTATCTGTCGACTTAAATACATTACGTTTGTACTCTCACATGCATGATCTCCGCTCTGTTTCTTGCATGTTTGTGTTGTTCACCTACTCTTTTGTTCAATCACCCAATCCTCCAAGTTGTTGCCCTGCAGGCATGCGAGGTCATGCATGGCGCAAGTAAGGCTCTTTAGCGAGGGCAACCTCTACAAGGGCGTGCTGGTAGCGGTCCATCCTGGCACTCACATCATGAGCGGCCAACAGTACGTCATAGTTAAGCCCGGCTGTCTATACCTCCGGAGAGACTCCATGAAGAAGATCACCGCGCGACCGGGCTTTCCAAAACACTGTGCATTGAGCTCAATGGAAATCGTCAGCACCGCGTACGTGCCATGTTAACTTTGAGCAAACATCATTTACAGGAGCGTTGTTGATGGTATTGGTGATGGTGATGATGATGATAGTGCATTGTTGTTGTTGTTGTTGTTCTGCAGGCCCGTGCCTTTCAGAGGCCACTTGAATAAGCAGCTCATCCCAGTCTTGTCTGCTGCGGGGATCCCTGACGACCTCATCCTAAAGCTGGCCTGCGAGAGCATCAAAGAGGTTGCAGATATGCTAAAGCACACGGACCTCACCGGAAAGAGTGCGTGTCTCTTTGCATCATGTCGCGAGTGTTGCGCAGTAGCATGGTCTGAGAATGTCATGTAACTTCAGTGGCCGAGCGGCTGTATAGAGAGTCGCAGTTCCAGGACAGATGGGCCCAGGTTGGATATGCATGCATCTGAGACACAACGCGTGCAGACAACATGTTGGTAGTATGTTGCTCAGGTTTTGCTCTTTCAGGTTGTTGTACGGATGCTGTGGGCACACTTCCCCACAACGGAGCCATTTTTGCGTCAGAAGCTTGCAGAGGTAGATGGCTGCAGAGGCTGTTTGTTCTGTTGTGTGCTTATAGTATGTTGTGCCATTTCTGATCCTCCGGGGCAATAAACAGCTGCAGAAGCAAGAGCTGGAGAAGCTGCAGAAAGGAGGTATCGCCATCTCCGAATCCTGTATGCTGATGGGAGCAGCGGACCCCACAGGCACCCTAGAAGAAGGATGTGTGATGATCGTGGGGTAAGTGCAACACGACATGTATGCCTTTGCTGCAGTAGACTCCCATGCATTACTTAAGTCAACACTTGTGTGTGAGTGAACACTGCTGCATAACACATGGCGTACGCATTGCTTTGCGTGTGCTACACTGCATAAGACGTGTATGCATGGTACCACACAGGCAGACTTGCATTTTGTACGCAGCCGACTGTATGCATGTTGCCATGTAGGCACAGAGTCTTGGAGGATCTCCAGCACAGCAGCATGAGGCACCCCCGTGACGGCGAGCACGTGATCATGTATCGAGCCCCCGGCACACACCCGGGCGACGTCAGGAAGGTCCGTTTGCAGCACTCTGAAGTGCTGGCAGACGCGCTTGGGGACGGCAGGTTCGGCGTCTTCTTTTCTGTCAAGGCAAGAAAACATTTGTGTGTTCCACCTAACATGACATTGCACAGCATCACATAATACGCTAATGCAGAGCATACCAGTACAGGGTATACTATGCATGCTGTGCCATCTTGGCATAGCATTGCCTAGTGTCATTGCATGGTAGTGTCAGTGCAGAGTGTAGTACAGCACTGTACCGCGTGGCATGCTATGGCATGGTATGGCACTGCTGATCTTACAATACGGTATGGTACGGTTTACACGCAACCGTTGACACAACTGGCATGACTGTTCGTGACATGCAGGGCTCACGCGCGTTGGCGGACATGATGTCTGGGGGCGACTACGATGGTGACACATTCTGGATATGCTGGCGCAGGGAGTTTGTGGAGGGGTTGCAGGAGTGCCCGCCTTACGACCCCCGAACCTTTACGGACCCCGCCGCGGCGCAGGAGGCTTTGAACAATATCAACAGAGTCAACATAAGCCCCGCGACGCCTGTGGCTTGCGATCATAGCCTCACGCCCGATGAATTTGCAGTGGAACTGTTCAAGCAGTATCTAACTCT
This sequence comes from Chlorokybus atmophyticus, assembly GCA_009103225.1. NCBI lineage: Eukaryota > Viridiplantae > Streptophyta > Chlorokybophyceae > Chlorokybales > Chlorokybaceae > Chlorokybus > Chlorokybus atmophyticus. The sequence continues at coordinate 589,521 of RHPI01002823.1, read as the reverse complement.
TCGTTTCCAAACGATGTAAGTCTTCTTTTTATGCTTTGGTTTTGAGCGTATTGTAGTGATGCGTCAGACTCTTGGACAACCAGTGTCGTGTTGTTTTGGAACAACTCCTGCCAGCCTGGTCATTACTGAATGGATGGACAGGATGAGTAAATGCTCATCTAACTGATTTGTAGGTTGGTTGATTGCAGCACAGATGAACCATAGTGTTGGTTGATTGCTTGTTTGATGATGGCTCTCATGGCAGGTCCCAACTGGCTTTGGCGGCAGTGTCATGGCAATGCCAGGCGGACTTGACAGGCTGCGACAGCTACGAGTGTCGACAGCTTGACCACTACTACCGCTTGGCTCTGGATGCTAGCAAAGCAGGCAAAGAGGTGAGGCTGCAACTTTGCTGTTGAGAACATGTGCCTCGTGTGTGGGTATGTGATGCAATGCTGCATAACATGGGAAAACCAAACATGAGTGGGTGTCTGACTGCACAATCGCAACCATGCAGGTGAAGATCCCCCCTGCCCTCATTGAGCGCCTGCAAATTCCTCACTATTTTGAGGGCAAGGCAGAGTCGTATCTGTCGGTGCCCAATTTGTACTGGAAGAAGTGCGCGTCAAGGTCTTCACAACCGCTGGCAAAAATATGGGACATGGTCGACACGTACTTAAAGTACGGTGCAGGTAGGCTGTGTTAGTCTTGAACCAGTTGATAATACCATGTCATCATGTTTCCACTTTTGTCCAGATAGCATACATGCAAATACGCATAAAGGAACCTGACTTGTGTCAACATGTGTGCAGATGAGCCTGTGAGTTATGAGCTGGATGAAATGCTGCAGGTTGTTGGGTGCCATAGTCCGGACCTCATGAACTACTGGACAGAGGAGGTTCGTCAGTACTACTCCCAAGCAGCTAAAATAATGCAGCTGAAAGATGCCGAGCCTGATAACGACGCCTACGGCTTCGGCCTGTTTGAGGAGTTGTATGACGGTATCAGAATGGTTAGTATCGGTTGGGAGTGTCACATTCATGTGCTTTTTGGACTGATCGGTACATGCAGTGGAGCATGCTTGCTGGTGCATGTGATATGTGTGCATGCGCGCACATGTGTGTTGTCTGTGTAGTAATTAAGCTTTTCCTGTGATCATGTGCAGAAGCTAGTGAAGGGACGCAATGTGAGTCGCCCATCTGACGAACTTCTGCGAGAAGTCTCAGCCTTTTACACGGCGGCAATGTCGGTTGCCAAACAAAATACACAGAAGGCGCCGAAAAGGACAAGCATGATATGGTAATGTTGGTGCTTTCCAGGCTGAGGTTGCATGCAGTGTACAGTCGTGACAGCCAAGCGATGCTACGCATTCTGCTTTGATATGAAGCAGATCAGGGATAGGTTTGATGTGCTTTACTGCATACTTTGACCAACCACATTATAATGTTGTGCTGCCTTGCTGACAGGTATGTTGCGGGCGACATGCTGTGCAACCTCAAGGGAGCTCGTGTCGATGAGAAGCAGGATGAAGAAGAGGGCAGCAGCAAGGTTTCCGAGCTCGCGCCGATGACAATCAGCCGAGCACATTTGAAAGCCCGTGCCAGCAGCAGAAGCGCTCGTGGCACAGCATCACGATGATGTATATCCGCAGCACATATATGACTAGATATGAGCACGCCCCAACCACGGCCCGGGTCACTATGCTATTTGCACAGTATAATAAGGCTGCAGATTTGTTGCGCTGGGGGGACGTTGCGCACATAAGCCCCTCAGTTGCAAAGCTACCCAAGTGGAGTGCTAAACTTTTGCAACTCGGCTGCGCGCGGTGGCAGGCTGTTACCATCTCCACATTGTCTCACTTTTGTGGACATTGGTAGTGCGTGACACGAATGCAGGATATTGTGGCAACATGTGCGCACCACATGTGCACACCACAAACACGTGCAGAACCGTGTTGGTGATGCTGACAAGTTGCATGTGCACTTGGCACAGAACTCGTATGAAGCAAATGTTTACCTGACAGGGTATGGCCAACCCTCAGAAACTCGCGTTTCACTCTGAGCTGTACGGAGCAGAGTGCTACTAGTTGGGTGGGTGTCCTTTCATTGTGACAGCCACTCAGCCTGTTGGGATACATGCAAGAACGTGCACAATCAACTGTACAATCAGCATCTGGAATTGATAACTCGCGTGACTTGGAGCTAGCCATTTTTATTGTCTTGACACATCCAATGAGCTCTGCGAGAGCAATGCGTTGTATTACGGAACACCTGTTTTGCATTGCACTAGGCGTGCGTGTGGCTTGATTGCACTACAAAAACAACAGTTTGTGGTACAAGGGAGGCTCTTTGGAGCATCACCTTGCATGTGCACCAATAGTCCACTACTACCGCATCCGCTAACCTAAGGCACTAACCTGCCAATAGTAATCCAATCTCTAACATAACCTAATCTTTCTACCCCAAATGTTACAACAACTCAGCAACCCACATCCCAACCTTCTCTCTCTCTTCCCCCATGTCACACCCCCAGACTCGGCACCTGAAAACTCTTCCATGTAGCTAATGGCTGCACTGCCGGCAGCGGCGCATCATTGATGTTCTTAGTCCAAATGACTGCTATCACCGCAGTCTGTCTGAGTGTGGGCACCCTCACCACGACGTTGGTCAAGCCGGCGTTATGGTTCTCTGCGCTGCGACCGATTAAGGCCGGGTTGGCGGAGAAGGTGGCGAAGAAGCCGTCGGAGGGACTGAGGATGCGACCCTGCAACTGAGTACCACCCTGGCGAGAATAGAAGAAAAGAGAGAGACAAAGAGAGATAAATGCCAGTGCGCGCTGTAATGTGTTCACACACACGCATACACTTGCAGATGCGTGCATGTGTACGCGCAGAGGCGTGCACGCGCATGCACAGAGGCGTGTACACATGTTAGGTGGTATGCATGGCGGTTGCATGCGTGCTTGCAATCTGTATGTATGTACCATGGTCAGGGTGGCGGTTTTGCGGTCGGCGGTGATGCTCACTTTGGCATAGGTGTGGAACATGCTGACTATGTCCACGGCCGACACGAACGCAGTCTGTGCACACAAGTGATGTCTGCTCAGAGACTCGTTATCACAACACGACGTGATAGCAACAGAAGTCAAGCTTCAGCTCAACAACACACCCATCACTACCTCGTGCATACACACTCACACCCACCTCGTCTTGCACAAGCAGTCTCCCCTGCGGTTTCGGCACGTCTTTCAGCAGCGCGATCCCTCGTTTCACGCTGACCGCCCCCGCGTACGAGACGGTGAGGTCCGCGATGGTGTACGATATCAGCGAGTTCGACACGGGCGGCGTCAGAAGGGCGAACCCGCCGAAAGCCTGGTTGCCGCAACGGAGCTGAGTTTGGGTGGAGTTGGAGACGGCGAGGGTGTTGTGGCCCTCCGTGCGCGCGCGGTAGTAGCTGGGAAAAAAAAGGGGAACGCATAGGGTGAGAGGATGTTGCGTTGTCATCTGGACTTGTTGCAATCGGCAAAGCATGAGCATACGAAGAAAACAATACACTGGATGAATGCTCACAGCATGCTTCGTCAGAGGATGCTCAGAGCATGCTCACTGAGTGCTGTGAGCATCCGGTGTGTGTGCGTGTGCGTGTGCGTGCGCGTGCGCGTGTGCGTGTGTCTCTGCGTCTGCGCGTGTGCGTGCTCATCTGTGTGTACAATGTACGCAAGCGCGCACAAGCACAAGGCGGTGTACGTGCTTGTACAGCGCACGTGACCAAATCCCCACGCACCTGTATCTATACTTCAGCCCCGGCGTGAAGTACCCCGGCAGTCCATAGTCATCGTATCCCAGGTCGACGAACCACCTCTGCCCGTCGTTGTCGTACACGAACGTCCCGAGGTCGAGGTGGGCGTGGTTGCTCTCTTTGGGCTGCGGGTTGCGGCCGCCCTTCACGGCCACGTACGCGGCGAGGGGGTCGGACCAGGAAGTGCGCATGAAGACGGTCTTGACGCCGTAGCCTGGGAGAAGGGGGGTGGGAGAGTGAGAATGTGTTGGGTGGGTGAGGGTGGTGAGGTAAAATTGTGCGTGAGAGAGAGTGAGTGAGTGTGTGTGTGCGTGCGCGCGCAAGAGTGAGTGGCAGTGTGCGCGTGTAAATATGTGCTCCACACGCACACACAGGATAGTGCACGCTCACGCATGTATACGTGCGTAAACCTGTGTGCAAGTGCGTGTGCGTGTGCGCTTGCGCAATTCCACATACACCCACGCACACCCACCCACCCACCCACACTTACCAGAGTGTCTAACATCCAGCGGCAGCGGGTTTGCGGTCGTCTTCGAGCTGAACGTGATCGGGTTGGTCCAGAACACCCTGAACGGCAGTCCCGTGACCTTCAGCCCGAACTCGTACGACGGTATGTACGTGTTCAACGCTAGGTTCGTGATCTGGGATGCGGCGTAGTAGGAGATCTGCATGCTGTTGATCACGTCCACGTTGCCGTCGGCGAAGGTGAAGGAGACGGAGGAAGGGCCGATGGACTGGATGCGGAAGTAGGCGGTGGCCTGCGGGGGTGGGGGTGATAGATAGTGAGTGAGTGTAGAGTCATAGAGCGCGTGCGTACGTGTGCACGCGTATTCGTCGCATCTGCCAAGAGCACACACGCACACGCATACGCACACACACTCACGCTCATGCTCATGCGCACACTGACGCTCACGCACTCACACACGCACGCACTCGCGTGCACGCTCATTTTCTCACTCGCACTTGCACACACGTACCATTAGTCCCGGTATTGTGCTCAGTCCATAATCATTGTTGATCCCCGTCTTGAGCGCGCTCAGAGCGAAGGGCAGATTGTATCCGATATAACTCCCATAGAACTGTCCCTCGAAGAAAGCGCCGCTCGGGTTCAGGTTGAGGACTTGGCGCTGGATGCCGGGCAGCGCAAGGGACAGGATCTGTTGTGTGCATGTGGGGAGAAAAAGTGTGAGAGGTGGGAGGGTGGGGTGGGAGTTGTGGGAGTTGTGGTTACCTGTTGGCATAGTGCTGTGTCTTGTTCGGCGAAGACGATGGCGGCCACGACGAAGCCGGCGAGAGAGTTGACGGCGATGTTGGTGTTCTGTACCATGCGAGTGTGAGTGTGGTTGTGAATGTACAACAGAGAGAGAGAGAGAGACTCACACCCTCTCACCAGTGAAGCAATGACAGGCAGCATGCCGGACTGTATCGCCGGCACGAATGCCTTGTTCTTCACGGCCGTCCATGCACTCGTCTTCTGCGCGCTGGTCAACCTGTCGTACAACCAGTCGTAACCCCACGACGCCGCCAGCAGGTAGTTGTCGGTGTCGAGGTAAGCCTCCACCTTGGTGAAATCATCACACCTGTGGTCCATGTACAGTGTTGGTGGGTCGTTGCATGCATATTCGTGAAGAGGGTGGACAGACTGCGTGCGCATGTTGGCAGGTAAGTGCAAGGTCAATCATGTTTGTAGCAGCAAATCTGCTACACACACACATCTCTTACCACTTGGACAGTCCGATGACCTGCGTGAGGTCCGCGAGAGCGTAGCGCAACTTGGCCGGGTCGGAGTCGATGAGGTAGCCGCCGGCGACGGTCGCCATGCGGTCGGCGAAGTTGCGCGGGCTGCATGCGTATGTGTGGGTGGGTGTGCAACAGAGACAACACTTGGAGTTTATTCACAGTGAACAGTGAGACAGTATGACATACCTGGAGGAGGAAGGACGCGCGCTTGCAATGGTGGAGTTGGCAGCCATGATGGAGCTCAGGCAGAGCGGCCACATGTTGTTCCCCTTGTTGTTGTATGCGCGGATTGCTGCCCCAAAGCAAACACTGTACCGTTACACTACCGTGGCATGCACGTGGTGTTGTTGCTGAACACCATGCAAGACGCACAGTGCGTGCATGATACCGATATACAGTACATATACCGATATACAGTACACAAGCCGATGTGTGGCATGCATCTGTTGGGCCAACAACACAATGTTGGGCCAAAGAGACACACACATATGCACCTGGTAGGTTGGCCTTGGTGACGACGGCTCGCGGGTGTCCCGCGACGAGCGTAGTGAGAGCGGTGTCGTAGATGCTCTGTGCGGATGCATGGTGCACTGCTGATGCCAGAGCAACCAGCATCATCATCATCATCATCATCATCTGAAGAGGAGGCTTTGCTCTCCTCGCCATTGGCTTGGCTCCTCAGTGCACTGCAGCAACAAGCATGCATGCACGGGGGCACAAAGATCAGCGATGCGTCACACTCAAAGGGCGGATGGTGCCAATGCCAGCAAGAAAGGCAACAGCAAGGAGTAGTAGCATGAGTGTGAATGCCAACGACAGCAGAGTGGTAGCAACCAACTTGATCCCTTCCCCACCCACCCAACACATACACCACCCACCCATCTGGTCAACCAACGTACCGGGCAGGAGCACCGCCAAGGGCAAGCAGAGGGGAAAAGTCCGACTACTGCTGTGCTGACAACTGAGACTGAGGGTACAGCCTGACTATATATGGCACCATCTTCTTGCACAGATGCCAATCTCCGCTACTAGCCAATATTGACACAGGCGCATGCAGTGCATGCATCACACCGGCGTGGCGTGTAGCAAAAGACTTCGCGGACAGCGTGTGCGGTGCCCTGTTATTCATTCGAGCAAGATACGATAATGTGCAAGGACTTTATCTACCCAAGTATCTGGTGATATATATTCCTAGCGGCCCTAGACTCCACTCATCAGGATAGGCAGGGCCGCCTTATCACGCGGGCGAAGCATGTTATGTAGAGCGCGCAGCGGTGGCGAAAAATGTACCCCTCTGACCGCTGCTCATGCTCATGTGTTGCTCACATACCGAAGTGATTAATGAGTTACTGGTATGTTATAAGTGTGCGGTGCCCAGCACAAAAACACACCAATAGGCCATTAGTAAGCCTGCTGGGATTAGGACGGGATGTTTTTGTGGTGGATTTCGCCCCCTCCGCCTGACTTGTGACTCACAAGTGGTGAGAGTCAGCCAATGATTGAAGCTTTCAAATGACGTATCGTATCCGCGAGGGCCACCGTGGCACGGTCATGATTGTCAGCAGATCTGCTGTGTTGCTACTGCTGTTGCTCAACACTGCTGACCTGTATGGCGGTGACCTGGACCAGGCTTTCTGCCCTATAGGCAGGGCCCTAGCCAGGGGCCCTAGCCTATTAGGGCCTCTGAAGGGCCCTAGGCCTCTTGGCGCGCTCTAGTTGCCGGTTGGCCACCTGAGAATGTGCCGTACGTCCGTCATAGGTACGTGGGCTCGTCACTGGCAGCGTTGTAGCATATGAGCGCGCGCGTCGCGGGNACGTTGGCGTGACGGAGAGAGAGAGAGAGAGAGAGAGAGAGAGAGAGAGAGAGAGAGAGAGAGAGAGAGAGAGAGAGAGAGAGAGAGGGAAGGGGGGAGGGGAGGGGGGCAATGGGTGAATCCTAGAAACGTCATGGTTGAGGCTTGATGCTGCCATCAACACACTCAAACCATGCCTTGAAAGCATCAGCATTTGTGCATTTTGTTAATTTGTGGCTGTCGGGTAGTTTTCATATGTACATGCTCATTACAACAACTCATTTCAGCTTCTTGCTGTCATGTAAATATACATAACATTTGCAGACAGCAAGTGTGAGTACTAAAACGCCACTGTTGTAATGCACTGCTCATGTAACTGTGTGCGTATGCATCATTCAAGGCAAATCGCTAGCTGCAGACACCGCTTGTTGTATAATTTAAAACTTCTTAACACATTGCTACCAGCAATGCAATGGTGTTAATTTGGGTATACAGGATGTGTACCCAAGTCAACTTATTAGTGATGCACGTAAGCTTTAAGCGCATGCGTATTTGCTTCAAGTACAGACTCTAGGAGATATTTTGTTTCAGTCAAGTGGGTGTAAGACTATGCCCATAAGGGCCCCTTGTGGGCGAAAGCTGAGTCAGCTTCCGTGCTCAACACTCACTTACAAGCATGATTGTCATAATAGTAGTGCTACCGTAAGCTGGTAACCACACACGAGCACATACTGTAACGATACCACTCACTTACTTGTTGGACGGCTTGGCAAACTTATGCACAAGCACAAGGACTTACTACTGGAAGCCCTACCAGCAACACTGGTGCAGTACCTTGCAGAGGAAGTCACAGCACCGCACCAAGGAAGGAGAGGATGACACCAACCCCTCTACTCAGCTCCCACACACTCAAACACTCGAGCACACCTCACACACATGTGCAAAGCTGCCACGGACATCACACCCCACATGGGATGAGAGGGAGAGCCCCTTAAACAACTAAACTAGGCACCCCACACACAAGAGTCGAGTATGCACATGCTGAGCTGCCTCAATACATGTTGAGGCCGTTCATATACCCTCTCTTTCCTGCTCTCCGACCTAGAACATCCAAGTCCAAGGCTACATGCCTTGTCATGGCTGCGTTGACCACAACTCATGTCTAGGGCTGCCACATCAGCCCTTGGACCTCTTTCAACGCCCAAGACTGATCACACATCAGCCTCGGACATTGTAAACGTCCCTAGGCTGGTCACATCAGCCTACGACATCACACACATCATCCTTAGACGTTGTGAACGTCCTTGGCTGGTCACATCAGCCTAGGACATCATACTCATGCACACATATGCGCATGCATATACATGCATACATCTAGTACATACCTCTCATGCACGCATATGCACGCATATGCGTACATGTGCACACATATGCAAACACATGCATACACATGCTGACATATGCACACATATGTCTTTGTACATCACATGATGTCTCATCGGCTATGATCAGCCCTGTGCTTGCCATCATGCCTTGTGTAATTCATCATTCTCAAGGCCGCACAGGCTCTAGAGCAGACCTACATGAGAGCACACCCACAAGCACTACACACGCTTGCGTAGTGTGGGTCCCCACTTGGTCTCATCTTACTTACCACATATGTAAGGGACAGAGAATAACTTTTGCCTGCCCTGTGGGCGTGACACATACGCATCATGGGCCATGCAATAATGTGTACTATTGTCTTCCATGGCAAGACACCATAATGTAGAGTATATTTATGTGCATAACGTGTGTTCATAATTGCCCCTGATTGTCGGTAAAATATGTCTGTGATCGCTAATCACTATCGCCAATCATTATCAACACATGGCGCATGATGCGGCATCCTGCGCCATGTGTTAATATTGCACACGCGCATTTACCCGCATTGCATGAGATACAATGCGTGCTCAAAACTTGTGCGCATATTTACATGCGAACCAGGAGGCTTGAGGCCTCTGGTGCGGAGTACGGCCCCGGCTTCAACATCACCAATCTGGGCACAGGGCTCCCCACTGGACCCTATGCGGTCATCTTTGTGCCAAGCGGCAGCAGCCCATAAAAGATTGACGACCGGGTGGGGCAACAGTAACATGTCAGGCTGATTGCAGGCTTAGCCAATGGATGATACACTACCAACTCTTGTGTTGTGTTGTGTCGCATAGGGGGGTTAGCGGAGTGTAACATGCATGTCGTGTTGTGATGCGTGTATCGTAGCAGGGTGACAGTCTTTGTGTCGCACCGTGTTTGTGTAACATGGTTTCGGCATGAAGGTGTTCAAGTGTGCATTTTGGCCGCTGGGCATTGCGAATTCATGTTTTTTCTTTGCCTTGTAGCAAAGGATTGGGCTTTGTGTCTGGTGTTCACCGACTTAGAAACTCATCTCAACCGCAAATCTGCCCAGCATGCAAGGGCAAACGTCTTGTGACAGTATAGGGTGTAATGTGCTGCGACCTTATCCTATTGTGTTGGCCAGTACTGTTCAGCAGGCTATCCAGCAGCCTAGGACAGCACGGCATCATGGCATCAATGCTAAAATCAGTGCATGTGTTTCGATAAATATGGTGCTTGACACATTTAACGTACTGGTGACGGGGAGTTTTTGTTGATAGTACGTTGTAAGTGTAGAATTGACAGCAGTGCACGGGCCTTGCTTACTTGTCATGTTTTACTTGCGCCACCCTCCACACCCGCTAGCAATTGCCCGCAAACACATACTAAGAGAGGGGGCGGGNGGGGGGGGGGGGGGGGGGGGGGGGGGGGGGGGGGGGGGGGGGGGGGGGGGGGGGGGGGGGGGGGGGGGGGGGGGGGGGGGGGGGGGGGGGGGGGGGGGGGGGGGGGGGGGGGGGGGGGGGGGGGGGGGGGGGGGGGGGGGGGGGGGGGGGGGGGGGGGGGGGGGGGGGGGGGGGGGGGGGGGGGGGGGGGGGGGGGGGGGGGGGGGGGGGGGGGGGGGCAATGCACTCACCTCTGGCATTGGATGTTGCTGTTGGTATATAATACATAGCAAATGCCTTGAAGTACATGCCAGGGATCCGGACCATCTTGGCCAAAGGGGCCCACCAAGGGGCCTGGGTTGGGGTGGCTTGGCGAAGCAGAACTTACCTCACGGGTTGAGTGCACAGGCTGATTTGTAAGCCAGATGCAAGAACCCAACAATAAACAACAGCAGCAGGAACAAGCCACAAGTTATTACTTAAGGCAGGGGCATGCACTAGCTGTATGTCTAGGCTATCCTAGTCTCTGCTGTCTCTAGCCCTCCATGGCTGTGTGACGCTGCTCGCGACTGCATGACCTCCAAGCTTGCGGCCGAGTGCACGTCATCATCTATGGCATAGGTGGGCTCCTGCTATCCACTTGTGTAGCACTGCACCGTCTCGTCGCAGGCCTGTGTGTTGGTGTATCGCTCTGCAGCGTCACCTACCAATCAAGAATGGCAGTCATCGCTCGGCGGGTGACCCATCCTTAGCAATAGGTTTTCATGCTGTATCTTTGTGTACAATTGTAACATCAGATGCTGCTGCTTGTTCGGCATTGGTTGCAACTTTGAAAACGCCAGAGCACCACAATCACACTATGATGTACTCCCGCAGTGCCACGCTGGTAGTATAGGTGTCCATTGATCTCCAGAACTATTGTGTGTGCGTGCGTTGTGACGTCATGACTGGTGTGATGCATGCAGCAAAGGCAGCAACTCCTACATATATACACATATGTCAAGCCCAGTCACTCAGTGACTGTGATTATGCTCACTAGCCACGCACCACACGACATCACTTGCACGCACCACACACGCAGCGACCTTGGCACAGCACACGCACCATGCATGCGCTAATTGTAGCGTACCATCTCTTGTACACCCACAGAGCGCGCCTAGTCCGGACACATGTTTTATGTATGGGCATTGTGTTCGACACTTTGTGCACAACAAAATACTCGCACTAGCATGCGCTCAATCCGCTCGTCTTTGAGCCGCCTGCTCTCTTGGTTCAAAAATGGGAGATAGTTCACTTGACTTAGTACCTGAGCAAGTAACCAAAATACCTTGCACGACACATACCCTTGACTTTCTGTTGTGCACAGGAGCGTAGGTAATCAGCCAACAATGGGAGGTAGTTCACAGAACTCTGATACCTGAGAAAGGCACAGCACAGTCCGCAAATGTAACTGCTGCAATTGTCTGTAACTGGTTCACTTGCAATATGACCTGACATCTGCTAGCTGACTAGAAAACAAAGTCTAGACAGCTAACGCACGATACATGCCAGACGGCAGCAACTTAACTAGAATTGCAGTGGCTACTTACTATAGCACAGCATGCTGCCACCTACGCTGTGTGCAACTCTATCAGGAAGCTTATTCTCAACAAGCACGGCGTATTATCAGCTCCCAAGCGCAGCACATCAATCCCTGAGAATCCAAATGAAAACCACATTGTACGCCACATACATGACGTAGCAGAAAAGAAAGAAAAAGCCCATCCCAACTTTCATCCGCCATTTCGATAACATCACGCTGATGTAGTACAAGCAGAGCGCAGCCGCCATAATGAGAGAGTTGGACAACAGGTCGCTTGTCGGGACGCGTATCGGACCCTTGAAGGGCAGCACGAACAGCCAAGGCACGCCCAACGCAATCCACACGTCAAAAATGTTGCTGCCAAGCGCATTCGCCAGCGCCATCTGCGGCATGGTTTTGGCAACAGCCACTGATGCGAGCGTGTCCGGTAGACTTGTGCCGGCTGCGAGGATGGTCACGCCCATGAACGCACTGGGGATGTTAAGGATACAGCCGACACGAGTTGCCCACTCAACAAGCAGCCAACATATCAAGCCCATCCACACGATCGCCATGATGAATGTGAGGAGGAAGTACGGCCTCCACCTCTGCCTCTTGCAGTTGGGTATTGTTATGAAGTACGCTGCTTGCCAAGGCAGCGCCAGCAGCCAAAACACCTTATCAATGCGCCGATTGGGAACTGCAAAAGGGTTCTCTACATGAAATGGGTCGTGAGGCAAAAGGCCGTCCAACTCGTTACCGATTTTGTACACGTTGCGCAGCACGGGGTTATGGACGCTGTCATCGTCGTTGGCGTCAACCCTCTCATCCCCAAGAGCGATCGTGGTCATCTGCTCCGGTGCCGAGGCAATTGGCAATGAGAGAGGTTTGAGAGACTCCCGTCGCAGAAGCACGCCTTTTCTGCAATTCTTGCAAAACCGCTGCGTGTATGCGACGATCCTGACCGTCCTTGCGAACCGACTTGCAGGCAATATGAGCGGCTTCGCACCCACAAATGGCCACTCTGCCATAGACATGTTGAGTGATGACAGCTCGATGTGCTTCGATGCTGTAGATGGGAGCTCGTAATTGCTGCCAGGTGGCTCCTTGATCATCAGGGAATCATCTCTGCCATCATCTTCATCACGAAACTCACTGTAACCCTTCTTCTGGCCAACCGGTGCAGAGGTGCCAGCAGCAGAGAAGCCATCAACACTATCAACGGGTACTGATACAGGCTTGGGTGCGCCCCAGAACTTGTAATACAACCACGAGGAAAACCGCTTGTCCACGGCCATGTAGCAGCCATAACACATGTATGCCATGACACATATCAGTCCCTCCCACCAATGCACGACGCCATCGTAGAAGATCCATATGATGCTGACAATTGCGAGGCCGTAGAAGAAACAGTCTCTCGACAGCGAGCGAGGTTCAACTTGTATGCTCTTCCTAGGCACCAGCACGCAGAGCGCCACAATCACAAGTATGTTGTACACCGCAGAACCAACGATAGTGGCAATACCCACATCGCTGTCTGCGCTCGGGTTGAGCAAAGCCATTAAGCTTGCAAACAACTCGGGCGCGGATGTGCCCGCAGCCATGAATGTTGCTCCTGCAAGCAACATCACAGTACTCCGTTAAACGACTGAAACAGCACAAATCCAGGCATTGAGACACATAATGTGTGACACACTGACTAACATCCTTGACATGGATATGCATAGGCAATTGCGGGCAAGCACAGTAACATGACTTGGCGTTGTGCTGTGGTGTTGTTACCTGCAACATCTTCAGGCAGGTTCAGCTTCTTCACCAGGAGCTCTAATGACACCGCGAAATACTCCTCGCAAACAATGCCAACCCCAAGCAACAGATACAACAGCCCCGCTATGTAGACCGCTACGCCACCGCTGCGCTCCCAATGCTTGAGATCATCGCATGCACCAGTAGACTCCTGCTGCCAGGCAATTGGTGTCAACACATGGCCAAGGCCAAACATGCAAGCTGCATTGGTTACAGCAGCACATGGAAGATGAGCATAGGCGATGTGTTGCAAACTGCGACTACAACAATGCCGCAACAGGCACCGCAGCGTGCTAAAGCAATACACTAGCTATCGCACAGCAACGCAACCCTGCTTGGCCTCGGTGTTACTGCATTGCAAACATGGGCACCTTAACAGAACCAAGCCATCCACGTGCGATACTCTGCGTATCAGCTGGCATTCTGGTGTTGAGTGTGACAGCTGACATCACTATTACTAACCAAGCAGCAACTTGTGCACTCATGCTGCACCTGTCCAACAGGCAGGGCACTCTGCGAGGGTGCGATATTATTTACTAGTGCAAGTGAAACCATAACATGCAATGCCACAGCCACATGCATGGGGTGCATAATTAATCAATGATATGACAGCAGCAAACGCTGCGTACGAAGCCACAAAGGTAATAGAGTGCACATAGCATCGCAGATTGCGCCTCCCGTTGATCAGACAGCACTTAATGGTGAGGAACAGCTGGCATAGAATCATGACCTAAACAGTGCAAGGGCATGGACCGTATGTGCTACTCCACCTGTAACAGCTTAAACCAACTTCTGCTGCGATTTCAATGCAGGCAATGTGTGCACTCTTGTTTGTCCAGGTTGGGTACAACAAGCAAAACTTACTATAGTACTGTTTGCAGGAAAAGGGGCAAGCTCCTCCGCCTGCAGCAAAACCCTCAATCCGCCTTGGGGAAAAGCTACCTCCGCGAGCGTCCCGCCGGTGAGACCCCTGCTCTGCCTGGTGTATCCCCCGGACGGCAAGAACCCGAAGTACCCTAGCACGCACAAGCAGGCGGCGGCGGCGGCTGAGCGCAGCAGCCGCCGCCCCCTGCTGTTGCCCATGGCCACACCAGTGCAGGAAGCTAACTACCTCAGCAGCAGCTAGCTACTGCTGCAAATGCTGCCCGCTTTCACTATCGCCACCCTGCATCCACTGCGCAACCCCATGCTCGTCCTCGACCTCAACCTCCTCATGCGCATGGCCGGCCTGAGCGACGACGACGGCGACGGCGACGGCGGGCATGACAAGCACATCCAGCATTGCGTCCGTTGCGATCGCCGGATGTCGCCCGGGTGCGGCGGAAACGCCGGGACAGCAGTGCGCGACGCTGTTTCCCGCGCAAAGGCTGCTGAGTGTGACGGTCCAGGTGGCATTTGATAACTGCGTCACGCAGAATTACCGTAAGCGACGCTTGCTAAGCGTGCCCTGACTCGATGATGTAGGCCTGCGTCATTGTCATGCAATGTGCTGGCCTAGTCAATGCCTCATTGGCAAGGCTTGGTAAGGACGTATTGTTGTTAAGTCATGCATGTGAACATTTATAAAGCGACATTGAATTGTAAACAGCTACATGATGTGGACGCTAGCACTCGCTTAGCTTTTCAATGATGTTAGCTTCATAAGCATATTACATCTTATGTGTTCATGAAATAAACTCTGTCAATGGTATCGTGTGCATGTTCACATCTTAACTCGTCATGCATGTCGCAATCACCGCGATAAAATAACACAACACGCACAACTGCTATGCAACGGGTGCGTTCTCGCAAAACCATGCTGCGTGACACATGTTGTGCACATGTATATTTATATTACTCATGCATTTCACAGTCTAGCTCTATTGATGCACATCAATTGATTTGTGATGCACACAAATATATGTATTCAATTTTCCGGTATTTGTACACACCTTTAATAATAACACCTCGATAACCTCAATAACAATCACCACCTAGACATGCACGCACGCGCGCACACGTGCACACACAATGCATGTGAACGTAGCGTGACATGTACAAATTGCCTCTGGCATCTTTTGTACACTGGTAGGGCAAGCAAGGCAGGCAGGGCAACACGACCACGATTACTCCCGGAGCCTTTGAATTGATGTCGTCAGAATGCCATTTGTGCTGTGCAATTGTGGCAAGAGGCAGGCGTGTGTGAGTGGCTGCTGATCTGTGTGCTGTGACGTGCTTTGCTGCGTCAGCTTGCTCTGCTGGACCTTACGTTCTACTCCAGATCACTGCGGTACCAGCCAGAGATACATCACCCGGCAGCATGCCAACCAAGGGCTGCACCAGTTTTAGCATTGATGTAACTGCGTTGGCTCATGACAGTCTGATCTAGCTTGTGACCATGTGGCATGTGTTGTCCTCAGATGCCAGATGTTGTGGCCATGGACTTGGTTGGGCGCATTGTAGTACCAGATGCATTTTCCTGATAATATACACTACTACATAGGAACATGTACATGGTTAGTGGGTGGCTGCACAACGCAGGCTGATTGGCGGCCTGTGTCACCCCGGCAAACACCTGGCAAACAAATAACTCAACACACTTGTCGTGTTGTGCTCGATGCATGTCCTCTCACATGTGCATTCGCAGCACGCACTGGTGTAATGGCAAGTTAGTAGGTTATCTCAATCAAGGCAGACAACGCCCCAACTTGGCATGGCGCAGATATCCAGCGCAACAAGCTTTATAGATGTGGGCTAGACAACGACAAATGTACCAGACTGAGACACTATATACACAACGGCTGCCTCACCACCGCGAACCGCAGTCGGGCAGCCCCTCAATGCTGCGGAGGTACAGGTAGGTTTGCACGCTATCTTCACAACCCAACAACTTGACACTCGCTCGTTTGTACAAAAAGCCTTCGCCCTCGATATTGTCAAGCCGGGCCAAACATGCCTGATCAACCGACCAAACCTCGCCCTCCACTGAGACACCCTGCAAGTCTGCCGCCACCTATCACAAGGTTATTGGTGTTGTTCCAACATCATTACCAACACAACCTGAATTGGAGGCTTACCTGTACAAGAGCCGGATAGCTGCCGCAGTTTACCATTCTGTACATCGGCTGCGTCCTGGCTGGTCCAACGAAGCGTTGACCATGCAATGCTGCGTGACGAGGCTGTCCACTCTTCAGCGTACCATACACAAAGATGCTCGTTGCATTCTGATCCGACGCCTGCCAACAGCGGAGATGAGACACAACGGCTGTCAACGACTGGTTTCCTGTCACAATCATTGCAACGTACCTGATCAGATGCGACCATGCTGTGCTGAGCTGAGCTACGCTGCCAGATTCTGGCCAGCTGGCGTGTCAAGCGAGGCCGCGCTACAGACGCTGGCTCAACCGCTTGGCCACTAATTGTTGCGATTAATAACAGGCCGACGGCCATGGCAAGCAGCACATGACCTGACATCCAGTGCGAGAGCTTGCAGTCACGCTTCAAAGCGCTTCAGCACCACCTGCACAACAACCACAAGGTAGGCACACAACAGCCAATAGGCTTAATTTGGTGGCAGTATGTGTGGGTCAAAGCTGCAGTCTCATGCACAAGAGCAGCATGAGTTTCAACCGACTACCTAGTGCGCATAGCAGCAATGGGTAAGACTTGCATGACATAGAGTGCGCACAGGCAGAGCTTGCTGGACGTGTTCGGCTGCAACAGTCCTGGCTGAGTCCCTCTGAGCGAGCTTCTGTGCCTCTTTGCTCAGCTCCTTCATGAACAGGCAACAGTCCAAATACACCTGTTAGGTAGCCAACCAAGCAATAAGAACTTGAGTGCAGTTGAGTCATTTGCGGTGAAGTGACTTGAGAGCCATGCGTGCAATTGCCAGGCTCAACTTGCTAACAAGTACACCAACTACAGCTATCTATGGATTATGAATCAAATAAACTGCAACCCTGTAAGCGTATGCCCTTAGTGCACGAACACTGCTCCAACTGTCTGGTCCGGTAAGCGGAGGGCTCAACACTAGTGGTGGCATGGTCGTTGCAACCGTCGTGATTTGCTTGCAAACATGATTGCGGATCAATGCAAAGAGTGAGTTGACAGCTTTACTAGCTTCACGTGCTTATGACGCAGAAGGCTGGCTGCTTTGCAATGTGTTGTGCTGCTGGTTGTCGATGTTCTCTCACCAAGTGATCGGCGTCTTTGGCGACTTTCACACCGTCTGGAAGGTGTTGGCTCAGGACGCTCCGGAGCGTGCTACGAGGGTAGCTCATGGGCTGGTACACCTCCTGCTTGCGACCGCCGCCAACACCGCCGCCGCTTGTAACGTAAAGAATACAGCGTGACGCGTTGCTTAATGCTGAGAGTATCGATCGTATCGACGTTATGCCACCTGGACAAAAAACGTGAAGCTGAGATACGGCAAAGCATCTTCGGGCGGCGGCGGCGGCGGGGCAGAGGACTTGGTGGAAGGGCTGGTTGCGTAGGAGGCGGAATAACGAGGACACGTTGTGGCGTTGGGTGGTAGCGGCGTGGCGCTACTTTTTCCTCGTTTGTAACGTTGTGAGCCAGAAGCGAACAGGCAGCATCCCTCCCTTGACTTGCAGCCTTGTTTTCTTGGCCAGTTGGGCGGGTGGCTGCTAGGGTTTGGTTGGAAGGCGGACGTACTAGTGTTTGGACCTGTGTTCTGGTATGGGTTGGCAGCTGCGGTGTAGCGAAAACCAGAGGAGGCAGTGAAAACACTTGCCCGTCGCTGCAAACAACGGTACGCGGCAGGGGATGTTTGCTAGACCAATTGCGGCTATCGCGCTATACCCAGCAATGTCGCGTTGATAGCATGTTGCTTTCTCGCAACATTGTTGCTGTCACTCCACAGTAGCTCACATTTTATTTTGTAAACATCAGCTATAGCGGGGGCCTGATGAGCTAATCAGCCATCAGTAGCTGCGTACAACTCTTGCTTGGCCGTTATGTTGGTAGTCGAAACTCTGTCACAAACTTGTTTATGTGGCTACCAACCAGATTAACCACGTCGAGATGTGCTTGGCTGCAACTTGCAGACTATTTTACGGGAGACGTATTTTTGTGTTCCGGCAAAGGTAGGTAGCAGCGTCCTCATAGGCATGGTCGAGGATAAGCAGGTGTGGACTGAAATTGCACCAGTTGAGGGTCCTCACACCGTTGCTGTGCTTTTATTCTCGCACTGCACAGCAACAACACTTGTAGTTTTTGGTGTAGGCGCTTTGCCAAGCTTTACCCGGAGGCAGCAGCAAAACGTCATATTAAGCAGATTGATGCTACTGGTGGATATGACTGACATAATCACTCACAAGCAATTGAGGTTTGTCTCTTGTTATGTAACATCTGCCACAAGCCAAGTACAGAAAAACATACAGAAAAAAAGGGATCTGGGAGTTGTTTCTCGTTCTCGACTTTTTGCGCTTCGTTCGGCACCACCGTCCCTCACCTGGCTCTATGGAGATAGTTGATGATTTAGCATGGTAGCTGTTCACGCAAGTGCTATACAATTACAGTGGTAAACAGCAGCACACGTGTGCACTCCTGTGCTATAGTAATACACATGTCTATTTGATCCATGCCGATCACACCAATGCTTCATGTGTGCAGGTTTTGGCGAGGGTTATTTTTGGTTGTGTCGCCGCATGCATCACCAAGCAGTCACCGTGGATATTGCAGCCACTTCACCACGATCAGAAGACGCTGCGCGGGCGCCTAACTTAGATGGGGAGGCTATCAAGGGGTTGCGTTTTGGCCCATTCAACACAGCAAGGCTGCTGTTGTCTGGTGGGATTGCTGGCGCAGTGTCAAAGACATGCACCGCCCCACTCGCGCGCCTCACCATCCTATTCCAGGTATTTGACGCCGTTATAGTAGTAGCATATCATGACCTTCTTGCGGCATGAACCTCTGTGCTAGACATTTGTGTTTGCAGCATGTACATAAGTTCAGCAATTGATGTCTCCGCGCCATGAGCCAGTGGCCAGGCAAGGTAGTGTTGTGCATGTGTGGATCCATGTCAATCGGCATGTCTATAGCAATGTGCTCGCTACAAACACAATCTGCACACATGTCGCCAGGCATCTGTGCTTGTGAGATTTTGTCCGCTTGCAAGTTGATAGTACCAACATGCAGCTAGGTTTTGTAGTTGCGTGGCTCTGCACAGCAAGCGGCAGCCTTGAGAGTTTTGTTTATGCGATGCAAGCTACTGACTGCATGTGTGTTACAGATACAGGGCATGCACGGGGTACAGAACGCTGCATTGCAAAGGGGCGTAACAGCAGAGGTGTTGCGCATTTTGAGAGAGGAGGGTGTGGGGGCGTTGTGGAAGGGAAACGGTGTTACCATCATTCATCGATTGCCTTATTCGGCCATCAATTTTTTTTCGTATGAGCGCTACAAGCGGGTACGCCACCATGCCAGCGTCGTCGTGTGCAAGTTGCATTGTGTATGTGCACGGGTGCACGCATGGTCGCCTTCTGTGACCCTGCAAAGGCCATGCTAGCAAAGGCGCCTAACACGTGTACCCTCTTTGCTAGCATGGCCTCCTCTCTTGCAAATGTTCTGATGTACAAGAGTGAAGTCATGACGGAGTGAAGTTCATATTGTCAAGATCTGAGCCTGTAGCCTACTGTTTGCAGTGGATATGCCAAGGGTTTAACAAGGACAAGCCAGAGCCTATACACCGCTTGCTAGCAGGTGGTGGTGCGGGCATTACTGCGGCCACCATGGCATACCCATTGGACTTGGTTAGAACACGCCTTGCTGCTCAGGTTGGTTGTATGTCCCAGACCTTGGCCTTGTGGTGCTATGCAGGTGCATGCATCTGTATCTGGACTCTGATTTCAGTATCTCATTATTCTACATTACACATATAAAGCATTGCTGTGCTGCAGACCACAGAGAAGTATTACAAGGGGATATGGCATGCGTTGCGTACAATTGCTGCTGATGAGGGTCTGAAGGGCCTCTATAAAGGGCTAGGGCCTACGCTTATGGTAAGCCAGCCGTCCTGTTTTCACTAGTGTGCTTGTTGATTGCAATTTCATGCTTGCAATGTGAGACATCACCGTGTTCTGCATGCAGGGTGTTGGACCAAATCTGGCAATAAACTTCTGCGTATATGAGAGCACCAAGGCATACTGGCTGACTCATAAGTACGTCGTCACACAGATAGTTTGTTGGTTGTCAACGATTGGCCCAAACCACAGGGGCTCACGTGAATGTTGTGTGCAGACCTGAAGCACCTACAGTCGCCGTCAGCCTGACGTGTGGAAGTTTGGCAGGGATCACATCCTCATCAGGTATGTTGAGTTGGCCTTACCTTCGGCCAGCCTTTAGCAATCGATGATACATGCATGTGGACAGCATGGTTGCCTCAACGTATGCGCTCTATCCTTTGGTGTCCGTGTTGGGCTAACACACGTCAATGCATGCAGTTACATTTCCCATTGACTTGGTGAGGAGAAGGATGCAGCTGGAGGGACAGGCTGGTCGGTCTCGTGTATACCAAGGGGGTGCGCTGCATACGCTGGCGTACATACTGAAGACAGAAGGGTTGAAGGGGTTGTACAGGTAAGGGCGATCAGCATCAATTGGGGAAACACAGATCACCATTCATGCATCACCACAAACTGACTTGTGGCTGTTGCTGTTGGACAGGGGCATACTACCAGAATACTCCAAAGTGGTGCCTGGGGTTGGCATTGCATTCATGACGTATGAGTTGATGAAGCAGCTCCTTGAAGTTGAGGGGCCGCATTAACCAGAACCTTGCAGCGTACAGGCGTTGTTGCTGGATGGCTTGCAATATGCGGCCAATATTCCCTTTCGGAACTATGTGTTGGCGCTATTGGTAGTGCCTTCACTCGGTCGCTGTGATTGCACAGCGGTAAACCTGCATGCTGCTGCCAGCTGCGATGCAAGGTTGGCAACTGGTGCATTGCCAATTGAGGCACCTCGCATATTGCCCAAGTCTGTATTGACTTTGCTGTCACAGTGTTGTGTGCATAGGATGCTCAGTCATACATGCCAACACAGCGACTGCCTGCATGCTTTATGTTGCCTACACTTGCATGTTTTTTGCATGTGCATATATACGCCACATGGCATGTTTGCATGCGTGTTTTGTTGCTTCATGCAACACATAGGTTTACAAGGGAATGCACATGATGTGTGTGCAATGTGCTATGCGTGTGCTCAAGCATGAGGGCTGGCTCAAGCCCTTGGTATGTTGTGCTAGGGTAGTTAGTGTCGTGCTTAGTGAGTACATAGGCTAACATGTAGCCCGGTGGTGTTATATGTAAATGAATGCATGCAGTGTGCTGAGTTGGAGTGTGCTTTGCATGCAATGTGCTTTGCATGCACATGATGGAGCTTGCATCTTTTGTACACACACGCTCACTTACTCGAGTCCATTGTGAAGCCACGTGCTCCACACATGTTGCATTCATCGCACACTCTCACCATACCACCTCAACCAACACTCCCAGGCCGTATGCTCGCTCGTCTCGCCTATTTACCCCAGCATGCTTAGTGCCCTAGCAGCGGCAGGCATTGACATTAGTTGTGAGGGGGTTGGGTGGCCTAACAGTAGCTGGCACAATAAAAGCACACGATATTGCGCTCTTATGCGCATCGTATTTGCGTGGACAAAAATGCTTACAATTGAGGTTATATCAACAGAGTCTTGGAATAAAGACCTCCCTTCATTATGTAAAATCTCCTTTACGGTAGGAGTTTATCTTTGCCAATTGAAAGTTGGAAATTGCTTAAGCTTGAGCTTGATGGTTACTTATTTGCAATGCAGGCCTTCCCTTCTTGTTCGAAACTTATAGGACGTTCCATTGCAGAGATTGTCGGATCCACAACCAGGTAACTTACGGGTAGGTCTAGCTTCAAAAACTTTCTTAAATGCAAACGGCAAGAACTCTTCGCCTTGAATGATTGCAAGGAAAATACAAGCATAATACGCTGAAAAATGTTGCATCGAGGGGTCACCCGGGAATTGAACCCGGGACCTCTTGCACCCTAAGCAAGAATCATACCACTAGACCAGTGACCCAGCACATGCCTGCGAGGAGCAACCAATTATCCATCAATTGTATAACTCGGGCGCTTGCTGTACGTTCACCACGTGGCTCATCTGCGTCTAACGAAGATGGCGGCGGCGGCGGGGTTAGCGGCGCCATGCGCGGTGCCCCTGAGCAGATTGTTAGTGTTGCCTACGCGTCGCCCTAGGAGCAAGCAACACGTGACTCGGCTAAGGGCTGCCAACACTACCACTGTCTGCCTCCAGCAGAAGGACGAAACGTCGCATGGCCCAAGCAAGCTGCGCCAGGTGGCGGCTGCTGCTGCTTTGAGCCTTGCGCTGACCTTGTCAGGTGAGTTTTTGATTTCGCTACGGTTCAGCGGCGTGCACGTTGCGTGTGTACATGTTACGTGTCCAGCTCACAACTGCAGCAAGCGTGAAGCAATTCATCTGTCAATGCTTGCACCCAAGCACAGCCAATTTGCTGCTGTGTTTGCATTCTACCTACTTGAGGTTTGTCGTTAACATGCGCCTGCTTTTAGCTCCCAATGCGGCGCAAGCAAAGAGGCTTGAGGGCGTGAACAGGCCGGAGCTGCTGCCGAAGGAGTTCACCACGCTCATTGACGTCGCAGGCTTCCTCACCAACTCGCAAGTATGCTTTAAGTTTATAGCAACTGCTTTCAGCCAGTGGTTGGTTGGTGGTACAGAGTATGATTACGCCTCGCAGGAGGCTAGGATAAAGAGGATTGTTGCTGATTTGGAGCGTGACACCGGCTACAAGCTGCGTGTTCTTGCACAGAATTACCCTGAAACGCCAGGTACTGCTCTTCAAGTTGGTGGGAGCATTGCGTGGCTGCTGGAGCTCACGTGTTTCTTGCGCATGCATGATTTCCATGCAAGCTGCTCGACCATGTTGGTTGACTTGTCGCATTCCCAGGTCTGGCTATCAAAGACTACTGGGGAGTAGACGATAGGACAATTGTATTTGTTGCAGACCCCAACACAGGTAAGCACCCTCACCTAGACAAGCTTGTGACAGTATTGTTCCACAAATCGGTTGGTCTTGCCTCTTTGTTAACGCGTAGGTTGTTTCGCTCCAAGTGTTGTGCTTTGCATTTGCTTATAGTCTTCAGTGTTGACCAACATTGACAAAGCATCCCATAGAAGTTTCTGCTAGCTGCCTTTCTGCCCTGTAAACAGTCTGTCAGTTGCGTCGCTACTGAACAAGCAGAAGGTTCCACAGTGGTAGTGTATTGTTCCCTTATCAGACGCAGCGTTAGCTGCTGGCATGCTCTACCGGCCTGACAACCTTGCGTGGCAGGCAACATCCTCAACTTCAACGTTGGCGGCGGCGTGGACTTGGAAGTGCCGCGCAGCTTCTGGAGCAGGTTGCAGGGTAAATACGGCACCAAGTTTTTCTGGCAAGAGAATGTAAGCATCGCTGTTTCCTTGCATCAATCGTGCTCATACAACCTCCAGATGACGCTTTACTTAACATTGTTGTTGTGTTTGAGAAGGGTGAGGACGCGTCCATCCTTGCCGCAGTTGATGCTATCGACAATTGCTTGCGGGAGCCAGATGGTCGAGGGCGATGCAGCACTGTCTTGTAGACATGAATACCAGCAATGCTGATTGTTGCTGCGACATATGACCACGATATTTATTGGAATGGTAGTATCAAGAAGTGTGATTCTGCCAAGCTGTACATGTCTAGCTTGCACAATTGACGCCGCACGATTGCGTTGATCATGTGTGCATTGCACTGCGGTATAGAATCAATGAGCAGTGGTGGTTGTCTGCGGGTGTGCAGTCTCCATGAGGAGAGGTAGAAAGAGAGAATCTGACATGGTGCGCATGTGTAGGGTTGGCCAAACCAACCAATGCACTGCAGTTGCGTTGGCTCCAGTCCACCTGGTATGCATAAGCTTGTTGTTCTGCTTCCATGGTATTCGCGTCTAACAGTGTGTTTTAGTAGTGTTACTTGCTCATCTGCAACCCGCAAAGCGATACTCGCTTGGCAGTCTGCTGAGCAGCACATAGAGCAGATCTCTGTTCTGTTTGCTGCGAAGTTGACCAAAATGCAGCAAGCCAATATCAAGCGACGTCTCGCTAGTGCTTAGCACACCATCGTGTCCCTAGACATTTTGAAGCCCTAACCAGGCCGTTCCTAAACCAACCTCCAGACGCACGAAAACAAGAGTGCAGTAGGACTATGAAGTGAATGCAGTGAACACTGCAATAAAACCCTAGCCGGGGCGTAGTTGTAGGCGGCGGCGGTGGCATCGCTGCGTCGCGTGCGGCTGCCGTGTGACAGATTAGGGCGCAGAAGCGAGGCATGCGCTGGTGGTATATTTTGACAAGAAGCAGGCGCAATGAAGCTGGTGCACCGGAACATAGGCAAGGATGGTGCCGGCTCTATCAAGGTGGGTAGTAGTGCATGGCTGGATGCATGCAAGTTTGTTGAATGGGAGATTGCGGCCACAAAAGCAGTTGGTGGATTCAGTCTCTTGACTGAAAATGAACCCCGCTGAAGAGACGGTCGCTACAGCAAGCAGTTGTTGCAGTGCCTTGTCGCAAGCGTGGTCATTCATCATGTGTCGACCATGCCTTGACACCGCGCTTGACATACCAACCTGTGTCAATGCACTCATCATGCAGCTTCGCATGCTGTTCAGTGCCCTTACATGTCGGCCGCCTTTGACATGCTTGAATGCTGCATAGATGATACCGGAACAAGATGAGGACCTGTGGCATGCTTACAACCTCATCAGCGAAGGCGACCGTGTCCTGGCGACGACATTCAGGTAGTCTGTTGCTATTGTTTAGTGCTCGCGTTGGTTTATAACAGTTTTGTTTAGTAACTTCCTCCTGCCAGTTGACCATGCAAGCAGGCGCATGCGTTCTGCACTTTATTTCAATGACACGTTTGGTTGGCAGGAAGGTGCAGAAGGAGACGGCTGGTGGCGGAGCAGGTGACAGCGAGCGCGTGCGGTTAAAGCTCTGCATTACCGTTGAGAGCGTTGAATATGATGCTGCGGGTGCTGTGCTGCGACTGCACGGAAAGAATGTGTCTGAAAGCGAGCACGTCAAGGTCAGTCATGCTTCGACATGTTGCTTGTTTTTGGCAGCACATTGACTTGTGAATAATTGAGTGCAATTGGTGCGCCATTAAGAACACATTGACACTCGCGCTTGCAGTTTGGAGCTTATCATACCATCGAGTTGGACCTGCAACGTGCATTTACACTTTCTAAAGACAACTGGGACTCGGTTGCGTTGCGAACAGTCAAGACTGCATGCGACCCTGCTGCCACTGCTGATGTCGCCGCCGTGGTATGTACTTGCTGTGTTTGTAGTTGACATGCTGCACTCGTCCTCATGCACTCAACCGTGATTGATTTGGCAGCTGATGGCAGAAGGCTTGGCACATGTGTGCCTTGTTGGCCCAGCCTGCACTGTTGATCGCGCACGAATAGAAACATCACTTCCACGCAAGCGTGGCGCTGCTGCTGCTGGGCATGAGAAAGCCCGTACCAAGTTTTTTGAACAAGTTTTGCAGGTTAGCTGAGAACAAGAAAATTGTATCTGATGGCTTGAACGCCCTTTCAGCTGCATGTGTGGGCATTGTTGTGGTGAGCGTTGGTGTGGAGTTCTGATATTGTGTTCAATTCTGGACAGGCAATCGTTAGGCATGTCACCTTTGAGACAGTCAAGTGCTTGGTGATTGCTTCCCCGGGTTTTACAAAGGACGCTTTCTATCAGTACATGATGATGGAAGCGCAGCGTCAGGACATTAGGAGCATCCTTGAAAACAAGGGCAGAATTATCTTAGCGCACAGCTCTTCTGGTTACAAGCATGCGCTGAAGGAGGTCCTAGCAGACCCACATGTTGCTGGACAGGTCAGCACCTGCATCATTTTCTAGATGTGGATTCTTTTATTCATTGTTATGTGTGTGGCCATCTCAAGCGAGCGAAGACCAGGTTTGTGCTGCCACTCTTGAGCAATGTGGCTGAGGTTCAACGCGCAGATGAAAGACACAAAGGCTGCCAAGGAGGTTGCTGCTCTCAACGACTTTTATACCATGATGGGGAATGACGCCACCCGTGCATTCTATGGCCCTGGCCATGTTGAGGTGCGTGTTGCACTTGCTCGTAAGCATGCTCTTTATTACTCCCAGGTAACGCCATTGTAGTGGTGGCCTGACAACACGTGCATGCATTTACAGGCTGCACACGAGCGCTTGGCAATACAGACCCTGCTGATATCAGACAGTCTCTTCCGCAATGCCAACGTGCCGACCAGAAAGCGCTATGTACAGCTGGTTGAGGAAGTTAAGCAGAATGGCGGAGAGGTGAGCGTTGTATGCAAAATGTTCGCGCTTTATATATTATGTCGCTAACTTCCTGCCGTCTGGTCAGGTGTTTATCTTCTCTACAATGCACCCTTCTGGTCAGCAGCTGGACAACTTGACCGGTGTCGCAGCCATCCTGCGCTTCCCGATGCCAGACCTCGCTGACGAAGAGCTGTGATACTCCACACGCCCACATTTGAAGTAATCCCTTTGAGACTTGCAGATAAAGAACTATGTTGAACATCCTTCCAACAGCATACCACAAGACTGCAAGTGCAGGTGTGGGTTGCAACCTGAGCTTGATGGTTATACAGTGTGCAGTATGTTCGTATCATTGTCTTATCTTTCATCAGGCTATGTGCCAGTGGCGCACTTCATGCATCCCAATCACTGAACTATCAGCATCTGAATGCAGCTTCAGCTGTGAAAATCTTCATCCAGCCACTCGCAGTCGTTCAAAGGCAACAGTGGTCCTTCTCCATGGGATGCTGCACCGTCTGAGACATCTGGGTGATGGCGCACATGGCGATCACGACAAGGTGGGGCTGGCTTGCCGTGATGCAGCTGATAGGTTATCTACTGCATAGTGAGTTACCCGAATGATGCGTTGCTTTACTCAGGTTGAGCAACTCTCATGGTTGCGTGCTTCAATAAAGCAGACTCTGACTTGATTGCATGACTGCATCAGATCTGATGGGACAAATCTGACCTTACGCTTCAATCCCCAAAGCAGAGGCGTTTGCTGAGTCTTGCATGGTCATTGCATGCGCAGCACACTAGTTTGCGGATTGCACTGTTGAACGGTGTTACTAGAGTTTGATGACCTACCTCGACTGATTTATGGAGTTGCTATTGGTCATTTTGGATCGCAATGTGCATGGCTGTTAAGCACCTTGTTGCAATAATTGTTGTGATCATGCATGTCACATGCGATACAACCAGAACTGAACCTTCAGCGCTAGAGCTGCAGATGTGTACCTGATACACCGCAGAGACACATACAATACAACCTGAAAATAATTATCACATGCCTCAGGTTATAATTTTAGTATGGTAGTGTAGGCCTTGTCAACTGTCATCTCAATGCATGCATAGCATAAAGTTTTGTAGTCATTGTCGCGAAAGGTTGAAATGAAAAGTAATTTGCAAAAGTGAGTGTGGGTTGTAATGTACGTGTCTCTACGGTATGACGTGCTGTATACGGGGTGCTGGGACGTACATGCTCAGAGTGGAAATGCGTATTGTGCGAACTGAACATGCGCTGCGCAACTGCTAGTGCGATAAGCACATCACGGCATTGCAATCTTCGTACACAATCCCAGTACAGCAGCAATCAACGTATTCAGCATACAGCAAGCTACCCTCACGCACAAGCGTGCCCTGGGTTGTAACCACTGTCCTACACATTGCACAGTGCCGCCCACAGTCCACTTGGCCTAAGCCTAAGCCTTGAGCTCTAAGCTTTAAGTAAGTAATACTGCAAGTCAGTTCGCAGCATGTCACCTTCAAACAGCTGCAGTGTCATTGCCCAGCGACGTCGGGGGCGTCGTCGGCGTCGTCCCCCCTCCGCACCATGGCCGGCGGCGGCAAGGCCGGCGGAGGAGGAGGAGGGGTAGGGGCAGGGCGCAGGCTGTGGGCGGCCGACAACCCGAGCAAGCGGTGGGGGGAGGCGTTCCTGCTATGGTACTCGCCGTTCTGGATTGTGTGGGCGCTTGGCATTGTGGTCGGCCTGCGACTCTATGAGGTGAGGGGGGATCAGGGGGTGTAGAGCAATGTTAACGTGCATGGGAGTGCCTGTGTGTTTGTCGGTCCCCACATTATTGCAGCATGCATGTAGACACCTCAAAGAGCAGCAGCATTGCCAGCACTAGCTTCCTGAACAAGGGACAACGATGGGAATCAAGCAAAACAACAGTGGTTTCTTGCACAGCCATGCAGCATACAACATGCAGGCTGTGTTGTTTGACGCAAGCATTGAGATGGTGCTTTGGAAGAAGCTGGATTGTTGCTTGTGTGCTTCATAGCAGACATCGTCACAATGTGCTTGGCGCATGCAGCTAGCACTGTCGCTCTGTCTCAGCTAATTCAAAGTTGTACAGTCACTTGCCTTGGGTGGTTGCATGTGGCAAGAATATAACAATTCAAGTCAGTTCTGCTAATACTGCAAGCTTGCCTGAGTTTTCTCTCACATTGAAATAATCAGGGTTTTGGGAAGGCGGAGTACATGGCTGTGGGCCTGTTCGCAGCAGTGCCGTGCTTCACTCTCCCTTTGATTATCGTAGGCAAGGCCGACCGAAACCTGCCTATTCATAGAAGATGGTGGGTCAAGGTAGCGTAGCAGACTGCTGACTTGTGTGCGTGCATGCATGCGTGCGTGCTCGTGCGCACACAAGTCTTGTTGGTGATGACCATGCAATGAATGCAGGCCAATGTGTGGATAGCCATATTTAGCTTCATTGGTAATTACTTCTGGACACATTACTTCTTCACGCTGCTGGGGGCCGCCTACACCTTCCCTTCATGGAAGCTCAATGAGGCAAGCACATGAGATGTTGCGTGATCATAAGCACGCAACATCACATCAAACACGTGACATACACGTTTTATCCAAGGTGACTCTGGCGATCTACCCCACTACCCCGTGGTAGTGGGGTAGATGGAACGCACACATGCAAGTGTGGATGCACGCGCGCACGTGCATCAACAAAAAGTCTCTCACACTCCCAACAGGTGCCGATTCCCCTCTATTTCTTGACGCACGCGTACTTCTGCTTCTACCACAGTTTGTCCAACATAGTCCTGCGGCGTGTGGACCGGTGGTTTGTGAGTGACAACAAGTCCAAGCCCAACGCTGCTGCTTCAAGCTGGCAGCGCAGTGTTGTGTTTGCGCTTGTTGTCTTTGCTCTGTCCTATGCCACAGCTTTCATGGAAACCCTTACCATCGCTCACGTAAGCATAGGAGTGTTTGCCTTCAAGTGCTGTGTGATCTAGTGTGCTGATGGGTTCTGGGTTGTTTGTATGATTCAGTTCCCGTACTACACATTCACGGACAAGTCGGCGATGTACAAGTGGGGGTCCCTTTTCTACGCCATCTACTTTTTTGTGTCCTTTCCCATGTTCTACAGGTCAGTGAGGTCATATCAATGCTCGCAATATAAATGTCACACTGTGACCTGCTATGTGAGGGCACGGCTGTGAGTGCAAATAATGCTTGCACACTGCATGGACAACGATGGTAGTTTGTTCAACATACACTTACTGCTCAAGAAGGTGATGACTAAAGAACTAGAACAAGAGCAGCAAACATGCACGTTACTACTGTACAAGTTGCGTGCTGTACATGCGCTTGTGTACATGGCGTAGCTGTATCTACATGCACATAACACAACATGCACGTTGGACACATGTATTGGCCTAACAGGATGGAGGAGAAGGTCGGGGAGGAGTGGACGGTGGGCGCGGCAGCTTTGGACTCGCTCGCGGCCGGCATGCTGGTGACGATTCTGCTGGACTTCTGGCGGTTGTACGTGGGAAGGATAGCAGACCCGTTTCATCATGATCATCATCTACTTGGCAACACCGCCGAGCCAGGGTTGCCATGGCTGCCATCTTGACAGCTTGCATAACACTTGAGCACGTCGCGACATACAAGTTAAATGGTCTGGATGAGGCAGCCACCTCACGCCGAGTCCAACCAAACGATTCTGTTTGGTAACCAGCTTTGGCAGCAACTGGAGCCGTCTTTGAACACAATGTCAGCAGCATTGAATCAGGCAGTAACATTACAAAAACGGTTGTGCTGCAGCAGTGAGTATGGGTGACGCAGACATTTTGATGGTCTGGTTGGATGATCAGCCAAATTGTCGCAAAGGACGGCAGTCATGTACTTTTGGTGATATGGGTTGTCGAGTCTTGCACTGTGGGAGATGAGACCGGCACTCTGGTAGGCACGGTGCTCTCTGTTGGATGTGTTGCTGTTGTATGCAATCCACTATGCATGACGGTGCTTGTGCAAAAGAACCACAAACACATCAAGCCAGACAGGGCTGCTATAGACAACTCATGTCAGCACATGCTGACAACAACTGCCTTGCAGCGGAGGTATGACAAACAAGCAATGGAGCTAGAGATAGGCTAACCACTTGCTCCAGTCTAGCGGCGCCACTACGTGCCACATATAATCATCAGCAATTCCTTCCTGTGCCTAGGCATCCCCCATACTTCCTACCCAACAAACAATCAACAACCACTCCATGCTGTGCCTAAGCGTCCCACGTACTTCCTACCCCACAGAATCAATTCAGAGACTATTGCACGCCAGACATGCGCGCCCAGTCAACAAACTGCATCCCGCCATAAATATTGTTAGCAAAGCGGACGGCGATTGTGCCTGCGTATGAGACCTGTGGAAAGCGTGACTCCAACACACGCTCTGCACCGTTCACCAGCTGGTAACGCAGGTTTGAAGATAAGCCCATAAAGGCACCTGTACACGATACAAAGACCCAACATCAGCTCAGGACTTCTTGCTTAGAGTTGACAGAATGTACATGCTACTGATGAACAAGTGACTGCCACAGCGTGTGCATGTGAACTTGCACACAAGTACGCATACCCCACAAAAGAGCCGTCTTGCCGAGATCAGGCACGGGTATATGTGACTCGCCCTCTGCGGCCATTTGTCTGCGGCACAAGCACCATCAACATATGCCAACATGTAAGGAATGTTGTGCCGACATGATGTGTTCATCAGCAAACTCTGCCCAGAAACCAACCTCTTTGCCATCATGGCTGAGTTGGCAATGCCTTGTCCAATGAAGCCCGCCACTAGCCCAAGACCAGCATATTGACCACCCTGCAAGTACATCACGTTCTGGGTATTACTAAGCGTACATGCGCACCCAGCAGTCACACGCCAACACAACACATGACAAATATCAACAAACATGACTATCTACACCCGGTTGCACGTACCTTGACAAATATGGTGGAGGTGCGCTGAGTTGCAGTAAACACTCGCCCCACAGGCGCTTTCTCAAAGAAACTGCAACACACATCACAACATTAATTCGTAGCCATCTTTGCGGCACGAACATGTACACTCGTACAACTAAACAAACTCAGCAACAATACAAGCGCTGCTTACCTGCTCGGCAGCCTGTTGAGGTAGCGCAAGAGCGCCGCAAACTGGCCGCCTGCCACAACCGCAGAGCCCATACTGCCGCTCGCCGCAGCCACCGGCGCCAACAGTGTCACGATCGCAACGTCCATCACAATACCGACCAGCAGATCAGAGGCGTACAGCTCAAACTGTCAACATCACACAACTAGCATCAACCGTAAATCAACAATGCACGCTGCCATCATAAGTGAAGCTCAACAATGTCGTGTATCGAGGGTTCACAGCACAAAGTGCATAAACCACAGATGATGATAATTGAACAACTATGTGTATAAGGGTGGCCAAAATGCACTTGCATTCGAGCGTGAGTGTGTGTTTGTATATATTACCTCAGCCCAGAAGTCTTTGCCACGCTTCTTGACTTCCGCAAAGGTGGCACATCCCGAATCGATGGCAACCTCGGAGAACACCTTGAACAGGTACTTGGGGTCCGCTACCATGCGGTCCCTCACTATCCTGCTACCCCTTACCAATGCTCCCATCATCGGCAAACCCTGCAAGAACATGCTGATGTTTGTTGTTGGTTACACGCTCATGCAAATTGTGCGTCCAACATCAAATTGCAACAACAGAGAGTTGTTACTATGCTTCAATAATCACGGCTCCAACAAACAAGTTGATGACAACAATTGACGTACCTGCATGTCTAAGTACCGTTGAAGCCACTCTAAACTAATGCCGCTGGACTTGGCAATGGCGGCCACGTCCGCGGGAAGATCAACACCTCTTTGAGCCGCGAGTGCGGCAGCTTCTGCAAACCCCAGCATGCGCCCTGCAAGTAATAGCCACAGCATCACAATTGCGTGCAGTACTTACAGAAAGGCGCGGGTATTCAACACTTGCCAGGTGTCAAACAGTTAGTGCTGGCGAGGTGGGAACCAAGCATGCATGTCACCAACACAGCTATAAGCATAGTCACAGATGCTGTCATGTCGTCATTGTAAACATTTGCAACTCTAGTCAGTCACTATACAGACAATGACAATGTGCACAATAGTCATTGTGATAGACTCGTTGTCAATTGCGCTGCATCAAGAATCCCTTGTTGTTGATTGCTAAGTTGGTCAATCACAGTTGATGATGTTGAATGCATAAGTCGAGTCGAGTGAAGTACAAGTTGGAGAGACAATTGCTCCCAATTCCAACACTGCATTTGTCAGGCAACAGTAAAGTATCCATGCTTGGGTGATAAACTTGCTGTGTCCAGCTGCCCTCTACAGCGACAGGTGGAGTAATAAGCTTTACACAAATTGTAACAGTTGTTGCAATTGTCACCACTTGTGCTGACGATGCGTTTGTGATAATAATGCTCACCGTCTCCCCCAAACCCCCCAGCGCCAGCGGCTCCATCACCTCCAGCGCCGTCGCCTCCTCCCCCGCCTCGGCCTCGTCCGGCGTCATCGTCGTCGCCGAAGCCCCCACCGGCTGGCACCGCCACCCCGGGCCACGTGGAGGCGTCGATGGCGTCGGAGGCGCTGCGGGCGGTGACCTCCCTGGCCCGAGCAGCCACCTCGCCTCCACCAACAAGCCTGCCAGCGCCGCCGGCGCCTCCTGTCCGCCTCCACCCAGCTGCTGCTGCCCTCACGCCACCCCTCCTGGCCTGGCCCTGCCCCTGGCTCTGCCGGCCAGGCGTGCTTGGCCACTGAGTACCCACGACAACCAATGCAGACCCCACCAACGACAACGACGACGACGACGAGGCCATTGCCCCCTGCAACGACATCGCCATTGTCCACCGCCGCCGCCGCCGCGTTGTCGCCCGCAAATTGCACCTTACTTGCCAAATGCGCTGTTTTTGGATGGTACTTGATGTGATTTTTCGGTTTGTTTAGAGAGGCAACAGCCCGATCGGAGGGCGGGGAGAAGCAGCTGGCAGTTCAATCGACGGCTTCGCCTGCTCTTGCCACTTCGGTGGATGGAAGACGGAAGGAAGTTTCCGCTGGGCAAGGGGGCGGCGCCGCTTTGCAAAGGCATTCCGGAAGTTGAGTTGAGACAGCGGTGTGTGCCATCCAAGTTTGTTGACTCGATGCGGCAAATGTGCACGCATAGATGGAGTGGACTGGATGCACATACTCTGCAGCAAGTAGCCCGGCGGTTGGTATGACCTCAAGTATGTTGGTAAGCGGTGTGTGCTATGCTGCTACAATCTACCCCCTTCAAGAGCATATTGTTTATCCTCCGCTATCGTATGCTCTTGGCGAGGTAATTCTCTTGACGGTCAAGAGCATATTATGCATTTGAATGTAAATAGCATGAATATATAAGCGCGGCTTTATCACGCCCATTGCATCATGCGTGTTACGTCATGCTCATTGCACTATCGCATTCGTCACGCTGATTACGCGTCACATCTTACCCATCACGCCATATTCACCACACGCATTACGCGTTATGCCACACTTGTCACACGCTACTCCCCCGACCTTGGAATATCCCTCACTAAAACCTGCAAGAATTACATGAAATAAAAATATGATGATCGCGGTCAAGCATATTCTCTTAGGCACCAACATGTGCATGTATTTCGTTTGGTAATCTCATTTTCTATGCTATCAGCGGTGTTATTCTATTGGAGCGAAGTCTCATAGCGAGGGTAGACTATAATCAGCACTGCTCATGGCTGCGTGTGCTATGTATACTGACGGTTGCGTGTGCTATGTGTACTGATGGTTGCTTGTGCTGCATGTAAAGGATATGCGCGAGACAATTGGCGACATGCATGACGTGATAACAGCATAGCATACCAACCAGCATGCAAACACAGTCACATACACCACCATCGGGCTATATTGACTGCATGTTTACCTACCACACTACCCTACTCTAGACCTCCCCGTTAGGCATGCATACATGCGTATTGTTGGTTGATTACCTGTGCAACACACGAGCAGCAGCGTCAACCACGGTAGTCCAGGTGCAGCGTAACAGCAGCAGGCAGCATGCAGCACACTCCCTCTCCCTCCCTCTCTCCCCCTCTCCCACAGTCTCCCTCCCTCTCTCCCTCTCCGTCTGTCCTTCCCCTACTTCCCTACTTCTTCATCCCCCGCTCCGCCTGTTCTCTCTCCTCCGCCTCCCCCTCCTCTTCTTGCTGTCATTGTGCCGTAGCCTCAACTGCAAACCCTTGTCGCCGATGATCTGGCAAGGCCCCTCTGCCCTGCCCCTCTGCCCAGCCTCTCGTTCTGCAGGCTGGCATGCAGTGTTGCACTGTGGCACTAGGGCACTGCACTGTGTAGCGCTGGCAGTTAGGTGGTGCTGGTGGGGTTGGGTGGTGGGGTTGGACGGCTGTGTTCTTAGCACGGGCAGGCTGCGTTACCAAGCAGCCTGCTCCCCGCGCACGTTGTCTGGTCCCGCTGACGTAGTGTCTGCGATGGTCGCCTTTGCGCGCCGGTGTTTCTGCAAAGCGAGGTACACCATCTTGTACAACAATGCCGGGGGGGTGCAGTACGCATACGTGTTGTTGCGCATCATGCGTTGACGCAGCGTCGCCAACATCCGTTTCACAAAGTGGCCCTCCGACTGCAGCGCTGTGAGCAGGTCCGTCATAGCGTTGATGAAATGAGTGCGATACGTGCACACGCGGATGAACCGCACGTACTGCGATTCCACCACTCCCAACTTGACGCTCCGAGGCACATTGGACTCCGGTAGCGGCGCCCTATGTCGTGTGTGTGTTGCTGTGACATAGTGAGCAATCTGTGCCGCATTCTTACCTTGGGCA
Organism: Chlorokybus atmophyticus; assembly: GCA_009103225.1. Taxonomy (NCBI): domain Eukaryota; kingdom Viridiplantae; phylum Streptophyta; class Chlorokybophyceae; order Chlorokybales; family Chlorokybaceae; genus Chlorokybus; species Chlorokybus atmophyticus. The sequence continues at coordinate 553,802 of RHPI01002823.1, read as the reverse complement.
GCACGCAGTGAACACCCAGCACAGAGATGTTGTGTACGCGCAAAGCACAACAGACATCCAACAAGCACAGCGGCCGTTCGCAAATGTTTCGGCAGCCAGACGGCGGAAGATTTACTCATTACCAGTTGCCAATGAAAACACCAAAATAACATCAACACTGAATCAAGCACAGTTCCGAAGGGCTGCATTTGAGACTCTGTCCGAATTGCACTGCTTATACTACTGATGGACACAACGGACAACAGTTCATGTACATGGGGAGCAGGAGTGCCCGCGTCATCGGAGTGGAGCGCACATGACCACTACCAGTCAGAAACACATGAACGCATCCACACAAGGAGTTTGAGCCGTGCATGCCACCGTGCCTGTGAGTGGTACGACTGACGAAACCCTAAGCATGCAGCCGGCAGCCGCAGCAGCAATACTGGCGGTGGTGGCGGTGTGTGAGAGAGCGGTAGCGGGGGGAGTCTGTTCTGGTGGTCGTGGTGATCGTTGACATCCGTTAGTGCAAGGCTGATACTACTTCTCTCTCTCCACTAACAGCAACATCGTCACACCAAGCTACGTACTGTCATCCCTGCCTATCACTGCACAAGCATACTCACACGCATGCCAGCGGCATGATACTACTGGCGGTGTCGCAGTTGATGGTGCGTGCATGTTGACTAACGGGGTAACGGCAATAGTGAAGCTAGCTACCTAGGTTGTATAGGTAGCCCGGTAGTAAAATAAGTTGCTGCCATGGTGGACTGTGACTGTGCTGGTGTATGTTGCATGGGCCGTGCAATGGTGAGTCACATGCACAGCATTGCATATTTTCTACACAAAAATTGCTTTGCATCAGCATTGTGTACAGCTGTACAGCTTGTGATCGACCCTCACAGTGCCAAGCACTAGCAAGGATTGCACAGTTCCCATGCAACAACAGAACAGGTGTTTTGACAAATGCCAACTTGCAGATCATACCTGGGGTGCCCAGTAAATCAAAAGCCGCGCACACATTGCTGCCTGAACATTGTGTCTACTGTGAGAGTTGACAAGATGCTAGTGGCCGCCTCGGCCGCCTCTTGAGCCACCACGCCCGCCGCGCCCGCCACCAGGAGGGCCACCAAAGCCTTTGCACATGTCAATGATGCATCAGAAAACACCCTCAGCAGTCTGCATGACTGCACTGGCAGACCCTACACAAGATACGAAACTAAAGCTCTGCAGGAGCATTTGAAAAAGGATGCCTGTGCCCAGGCATGCACGTTCGGACATAGGTACAATCCTCAAGGTACAAGCAGATATGCGTACATATGGTTGCTTGGGTGCCTATTGGCATGCGATGGCCAATGTCTGTTGTGTCCACGTGCGAGCATGCGTGGACAATAGCCATAAGCAAGCACTTATGTAGGCAACGGTTACTTCAATCCATGCTCCCATGTGTGGGCTGGACACAAAGGCCCTCAAGCGCAAACCATCATGCAACTATATGCATGCATGCATTGCGGTTTGGCCAAATGCGGCTGCACATGCTGTGACTGACCTGGCCATTGCAGCAGTTACAAATGCAACCCAAGTGGCATTGCCGGCACTCATCATATCTGACACAGTCAGGACGCACACATACCTTGAGACTCCCCGCGGCCAACTCCGCCCCGGCCACGCCCGCGCCCGCGCCCCCCTGGCCCCACTGTTGGCCTTTTCTCTGCCGGAAAGCATGCATGTCAGTCAGATGCACCTTCTACCGAATGGTTGCATGTAAAGACCATACATGCGCAAGACTTCTCATGCATTGCAATGCTGACCTGAGCGTTTCAAATCTTGTTCTTGAACCTTGTCAATCACCTGCACAAAGAACCATTGCCAAACTGTGCCCATAAGGAGAGCTTGCGAGGTTTGCATATGTGCTGGTCAAGCACTTGCCTCGTCTGGCACGCGCAAATACTTGATTGTGTTGCCTCGTATGTAGCATTCGGGCATTCGCCAAAACCTATCACCATCCTGTGAGAAGGTGGTTGATTGAGTAAACAGGAAAACACTGTTTGGATTACCGAAGCTAATGCTCTTGATGTCACATGTCATATATTTGGCGTACCTTTGATGTGCAGATAACTTCACGTAGATGTATATTCATCCATGTGTCGCACTTTACCAAATGCCCGTTGTACGTCTCGCCATTCTTCAGCTCGACAAGCTGGAAAGCATGCATATATTGTAACTATGCAAGCTAACCAGCAAAGAGAAACAATGGAAGACACATTGTGTCCTATCAGGATGCTGTGATAAGACAGAGTTGGGATAAGAAGATGGGAGCTCACCATAGGATGGCCCTGTGCGGTCTTGAGCAAAGATAGCGGCAACTGCATGAGGAAAACAAACGAGTCCTCATGAGCGCACAGCTTTGGCAGCATGCCTGCAACACCAATGCAATAACACAAAAGAAGGCATACACGCAGAGACACAAGCAACACGAACACACACAGATTACACAAGACTGAGTGTGCCAACCCAGCAAACCACGCACCATGATTTGCCTTCTGAGCTGGGAACAATGCAGCAGTACGGTCCGCTTCCTCACCACCGCAGGCTGGCAGCAATTGACAGCAAGCACCGCAGGGGCAGATACCAAAAAACGAACACGCACAAAACACCTCCTCACGCCGACAACCGCACCGACGCCCGCACCGACACCACTGCCCAGGCCAACAGACAACACTGCTACCAAAGCCCTAATTTTTTCAAAGGCTCCACTGGGTCGACGGAACAGGTTTGAATTAGGCAGTCTGAACCGGGATCCTACAACACAGGTTGAAATGGCTCGTTGGCTACCGGATTGGACAAACTGAATGAGGATGACATGGGGCTTGTCGTCGGCGTTGTTGGCGGCGGTGGCATGCGCGGCGGGGAGCCATGTCGCTGGGATATGCTGGGCGGTTGAGCGAGCGGAAGAATTTGGGTCGGCTGGGCATGAAGGAGCGGCCAGACGCACCTAATGTCGTCGCCAGCAAGGTGAGCTTTGCCATTGAGCTGAGCGACCTGCATGCATGCTTGTACACAAGCTCTAGCCAAAAAGTTTAACTCAAGAGTGTGGCATTGCTTTTGCTGCTATGTTTGTCATTAGGTGAAACAGCTGGCGGAGCTGATGAAAGCTAGTGAGAAGATCGTGTTCTTCACAGGCGCTGGCGTGTCCACGGCCTGCGGCATACCGGACTTCAGAGGGCCTCAGGGCGTTTGGACACTGCAGGTCAGGCTTGAAACTTAACACTCACACAGTTGCACGGTTGCATGCATCGATTGCCGCAGCAATGTGAACATATCAAAGAGCATTGCATTGTGCGTTGTGCGTTGTGCTGAAGAATTAATCAACAGAAAAAAGGCGGTGAGCTCCCTCCTGGCATTGAGTTTGAGCGAGCCGCTCCGTCGCTAACACACCAGGTGATGGGATGTATCCTGATATAGTAAACATTGCTGCTAGTGGTTATCTCATGCCATGGCGTACTCAAGCGCTTTAACACACAAATCAACTTTAAAGCCGTTGCATGTCAGTGCTCTTAAAGCGCAGGTCCTGTAAACAAACTTTTGCGCATGCGCGTTGCCATGCGCCATGCCTACAATGTGTGATGGTCCCATTGCATCGCCAGTGTTGTCTGGCTCATCAACTTTGCTGAAACTTGCTTGTTTCTGCAATGTGCACTGCATGGCCCTCAAACAGTATGCGCCATTATACACGCGTATTGATCAGCCGTACACACTCACACTCACACTCAGTTGGCACAACCAGGCGGTGGTCAGCCTTGCACAAGCGGGCAAGCTGACCTTTGCAATAAGTCAAAATGTGGACGGGCTGCACCTGCGCTCGGGCCTCCCGCGCACGCTGCTCGCGGAGCTGCACGGCAACTGCTTCATGGAGGTGTGCGATGCGTGCAGCACAGAGTGAGTGAGTACATGTTGTGTGTGTCTCCCTCAGCGTAAATGACGATCATTCGCTTGTGCACACTCATCTGCACACACACGCACGCTTGCATGCATGCATGCATGCATGCACTCAATTTGCATAGCTTACACGTATTGCTTGACAGCATTGGTGGTCAGGCCAAAGCTTTGCGTTTGTATACTTTGATAAGCATGTGGGTGGGTGGGTGGGCGCGTGTGTGCACGCACATGCACACATATCAACCGGTGTGTGACTGTGATGTCAAATACACGATGTGCGTGTCTGTAGGTATGTGAGGGACTTTGAGTTGGAAACTGTGGGGCTAAAGTACACTGGTCGCCAGTGCCTGCAGCCAGGTTGCCAAGGCAAACTGCGGGACTCCATCTTAGACTGGGAAGTAAGTAGTGCAGCTATCAGCCTTGTTGCTCAGGCATGTACGCATGCATAGCACGCGGCATCAGCATTCAGTGCAGTAAAGTTTGCAGGATGAGTTGCCTGAGCAAGAGCTGTCTCAAGCCGATTATTATGCCAGCCAAGCGGACCTGATGATCTGTTTGGGAACCAGCCTTCAGATCACACCCGCGTGTAACATACCGATCAGGACGCTTAAGAATAAGGGCAAAGTGGTGATAGTCAACCTTCAGGTAACCATCAACATAAACGTTATATACTGAAACGTTTGTCCTGACACATCTGCCTGCAGACTACACCCAAGGATAGGAGAGCAAGTTTGATTGTTCGTGCGCCAGTGGACGATGTCATGCGCAATGTGATGAGTTACCTCAACATACCCATTGCTCCACACATACGAACCGACAGGATACTTGTTGGAAGTCGCTGTCGGCATAGACATGGTGAGTCCGTTACCTTCTGCGTGATGTGTATCAAAGATGCATGGCTGGTAGAAGTGATGATGGTCCAATTACAGGTCGCAACGGGGAGGGTGCATGCCAATGGACACTGTTTGTCCAAAGTGTGCACGGCAGGGACTGTCGCATCCCTTTCATCAACAGTGTACGCTTCACATTCCCGGAGCAACCTGATTTACCAGGCGCTGAGCTGCAAACCGCCCCATTCCACATACGAAGGTAAGTGTTGGGTTGAGTACTAGCTGACAAAATGGTCCATGTGCGTGGTTAGGTGCACGCTTTTGTGTGTGTCAAATCTTATGCATTCGTGATTGACTGGTATGAATGCGGTTTGTGCTTCGCACAGGGAGACTGCTGCCAGCTCGAGTTGCCGGGTGCACATAACGCTGAGCCTTGCTGGTTGCTTCCGCTTCAAGTATGCAGTTGTGAAGCATACAGTGCACACAGATGATACAAGCGCGCTAGAACAAAGTGGTCAAGAGGAGGTCAGCAGCACAGAGAGGGCTCCCGCGTTCTCATGTGGTGTAAAACAGCTCAAGCCAGGAGAGTGTGTTCAGGAGTATTGCATACACTCATCATACTTTGACCCGTGCAACACTGACCGAGGCATAGATGGCGACGTGCTGGAATTGCTCTCCACATGCCAGCGACCCTGCAGGCCTGCCAGCACGCTGAGCAGCGTAGATACTGGCAAACGCACGCATACTGATGGAGATTTTGGCAGTGAGGCTGGCAATGGAACACCAACAACAAAGAGGCTGAAGACAAGTGAGTAGTGCGTCGATTGAGTCGATTGAGTCGACAAGTGTAGCAGCCTTGCATATAGGATACAACTGGTGGTTGTATGACACAGAAAGGGCAAACCAGCAGACAGGCACATGCAAAGCTCTTGTCGCCTGGACGCTGTTAGTGTGGATTTGCAAACTGTACATAACTGTTATGCTGCCGTTGTCCTGTTGGTTCAGGACAGCGCTGCTATATTGGCGGCGGTTGTTGTAGGTGTACCTACATGAGTAAAGGTGATAGTGTGTACAGCAAATCGTAGACGCTACTGCGTGCATGCAATAGTGCAACACACATGTTTGAACATGATGCACATCAACAATGCACGTCAACAACATACATACTCACCTACTTTACACATGTTCGACCACCGGGCTACCTACCCTACCCACTCTACTCCTACCCCACCCTGTTAGTCATGCCAGCATGCATGTGCAGCCCTTGTTACCTGCACCCAGGCTGTTGGTCAGCGGCCCATCTCTGTGTGGGACGATTGTTGTAACGCCTGTTGAGAACTTAAGTATGGTGGGGCGAATACCTGGGGCACAAGGCTACGCTGTGCAGCATTGCACCACAGCAAACTAGAAATATGTGCAGAACCCCCAGTGACATGGGCTGCACACAATATGGAGCCTTGGCAAAAACGGTTGTCCGGTTTGCACGTACACTACAACCGACCTAGTTACAACCTGCCACCAAGCAAGCCCCCCCTGACTTGTTAAACAAAGCCAGTGTCTCAGGTTGGTGGTGTTGAGGTATGGTTACCCAACAGTTGAAATGAAACGCGCGCACACGCAGGCACTCGCGAGTACGCAGGCACATTTGGGTGCGCAGGCATGCTCGCACGACAGCATGGCCACATGCTGGTTGTTTTCCAGAATGCACCTGTCATGACTAGCACAGACTGGCACAAACCTCCGCCGACCAAGTCTTCAGCCAACAAGCCAAACACATGCTGCCTTGTAATCTTATGTACAGCGCCCACCCGTGAGCGGAGCAACAAACTACAGGCTGATCTATAGACTAAATGTCTACAATGACATAAACTTCTGCGTGTCCTTCCTGCTCGTGTACTTGCAAATTGCTGTACGTGATGGCCTTCACCTGTATTGCATAGTTCAGTTGCCAGACATAGGGACAACGTCACGCGTCAGGCATCAACATATACTTTACTGTCTCTGTGGCATCCGTCTGCAATGGTACGGAGGTTACCTCTGTGCCGGACTGGTGCCTCTTCCTGTCAAACCTTTCCCCATGCCTGCATAGTCAAACCCTATCCTTAGCAACTCGTGCATGCGCACTGTATGTACTGCACTTACATGCGCTTCCATAATGCTAAAAATGATTTAGCATATGCAGGTCAGGTGACTGTACAGCAATGTGTCCACGAGCTTGAGCTCAAGCACACAACTCACCCTGTGGCCACCACACTCCAATTGTCTCTGTCTAGCTTATTGAGGACAAGCCTCCTGCGGATGCAGCAGATTCATCATGTGACATGACGGCATACTTGGTGTTGGCGGCGAAACGCCGCGCGACCATAACCATAACTTACTTGCAGACGAAGAACTCTGTGCTGAAGATAAACAGCAGCTCGTCAAGAAACGCAAACAACAACGATTCCATGTCATGCCCTGCGCGACGAATGCGCAGATTTACTTGCTGAGGAACTGAAACAACAGACAGAATGAACAACTAGTAACGCAGCAGTGGTGGGCTATGAAGGCATACAACCAGCTCTCCTTGTGTGGTGCATCGGTTGGTAGTAGGGGCCAGCCCGTATGCATGTGTTCCACTGCCGTGGTTGTTACTGTCTACAAACTGCATGGAAACACGCTGCCTTGCCTTTGATGTTACGCAGCACTCACCTGAAGCCTCAAACTGCTGGCTCACGCGTTCCTCGACATCGTCTATTGGAACCTGCAGACCACACGTGTCATGATGGCATGAACCCAGATGTGTCAGCACAAGAACCAACGGTTTCCATGAAAACCGTTGGTTGTTGACACAACTGGATGCACGATAAGTCACCAAGCAAGGCACGCACCATGTAATTGAACATGGCGAGGCCGGCGTTAGCGAATGCTTCTTCTGCGCAAGCGCCCCCTGCATGCTGCTGTAAGCGTCAGCTTTGGGAAATAGTTGTATGTGTGTATTATTTCACCGCTTCCATGCGTAAACCCAACGTGTTGAACAGCTTGCTTAGGACTTACATGCATGTAGCTGGATGTCAGCCGTGTGGTCCAGATCTGCATACACAGCCGCAAACACCTGTCAATACACGACTGCGCGTAGCATACAACCGCTTTCAAACTCTACATGCTGTGTGCATGCGCTTTCCTACTTGGACATGCAACGGCTGCTTGGCATTACACAGGCCCGCACTCAGCAAGCCAGCGCCCAGAAAAGAGCCAAATGCAGACAATGCCATGTGTGTGCGTAGCAAGTGTGTATGTGAAGGCAAGACGCACACTCGTAGTTGGCGTCCGGCTGAATGCCTAAGTTGGCCATCCGCTCGCTCAGCTGCGCCGTCGCATACTGGCTGGGCCCCGCAGCCGTCGACGAAGATGCCGGCATGCCTGTTAACGACGACAGGAAGCTCAGCAGCATTGCGCTTGACAAAACCGTTCTCCGCCTCAACTCATCACAGCCGTGCTCACCTGCTGCTTCGGCCATCACGGTGCCGTCCGCGCACGCGCGTATGTGTCACACACAGAGGGCAAGCATGCACAGTAAGCTGCTGCCTAGCCAGTAAACCTGCTACGCCACACAGCGCTATGAGCACGGCAACCCTACCGCCACCGCCGTCGCCGTCGCCTCATTCCTCATAGCTGTACCCATTTGTTTCCCTTTTGTGTACCCATAGCCACCGTCCTAGCCTTGTGGATAAGCGCATAGCTTCCAGCATGGCGGCGGCGGCGGCGGCGATGGGTTTGTCGAGGGTGTCGTTGTCTGTCGGGAGGGCGGAGTTGCTGCTTCCAGCAGCCCAGACGGGCAGCAGGCGCAGCTGCCGCAGCAGTAGCAGCTTGGCTGCCAGGAGGAGAAGCAGCTCCGGCGGCGGTGAAGCGCAGCTGCTGCTTTCGGGCAGAACTGCGCCCGGGCAGCTTGCGAAGCGGGCCAGCCTGTCAATTGCAGGTTAGCGCTGACGTCCAAGTTTAAGTTTCCCTGGAAGCTTTGCGCCGGGCAGCTTGAACAGTCAAGCAAGTGCCGCAGCTGTGCGCACAGCTGCGGCGCTTTCACAGTTTGGTTGAGCTTAGCACATGCCCTTGCCCGGCGCTGTTGGCTGCTGGCTACAGTAGTCGCATTGTTCTTTCAGCGTTCGCCGCAGTTATTCATTTGATAATTCTCCTGCTGTCCTTGTGCCTTGTTGTGTTAACGCAATATCTTGCGGTGTTCTGCTAGTCGTTCGTTGAGCCGTCTCATGCCCTAACATGATTTCCTGCAGGAATCTGACGCATCAACTTGTTTGTTCTTTGGGGTTTGAGTCTGTACATTACATGCACAATGTCCACTTGTTTTGGTACAGTTCGTATGCCATGCGTATCAACTTGTCTGGTGCCTGGGCCAAGCAGGCAAACTTTGACAGCAGCTTGGTGCATTGCAACTCTTGTAGTGTGTACATGCCAGCAGCGCTGACTGTTCTTGGTGCCACCAGTTTGCGCGCAGGCAGCTGAGGGGGTGTCGTCACCACCTCCATCTCCTCCGCTCCCACAAGCAGCTCTGCAACAAGAAGACTCGGCCGTGACAAGCGGCTCTCCGGCGCAAGGTGCAGGCCCTTCAGATTGGGAACTGGACTTCTGCTCAAGACCCATACTCGACGCCAGGGGCAAAAAGGTGCCCACACATACTGTATCTCACTATATCTACCATCATCAGCCTCACATTTACACGTTCGCTGTGCACGTTGTTGTTGCAGTTGTGCGCATCCAGTTGTCATGTGCCTGTGCTCTGGATATTGTTCGATGTTATTGTTGTTGTGCATTGTGGTTATCGACGCGACTGTTCTACACGGTTTCGTACTGCTGTACGCTGAAGGTGTCAATGGGCAGGTTTGGGAGCTATTGATTTGCAACTCGACACGCAGCTTCGAATATGCTGAGTACTTCCCCAACAACAGAATCAACAGCGTGTATCTGCGTGATGCTCTGCAAGCAGTGTTGGACAGGCCTGGAGTTGCCCGGCCGACAAAAATTCGCTACTTCCGGTATGATGGTCGATGCACTGCATGCATGCCGTTATGAGTAGTGTAGACCTGCGTAAAGTTTGCAGCTATGTGTTAGTTTCTTGAAGATCTTGGCAAGGCTGTGGCTCTGTTATACCAACATGGTTTCTGTGTATTTGTTTTTGAGACAGCTCGCAGATGCAGACGATCATATCAAAGGCTTTGGCAGAGTTGGGCATTCAAGCCGTGCCTAGCAGACGCGTAAGTGTATACAATCGTTTGAGTTCTCCATTCTTGCGCAGTGCTGAGCACGTGCGCTCCCACGCTATACATCAGAACTTTCCATGAGCTGAGGCTCTGCTGTCCTGTGCAGTGCGCGACACTGGTAGACTGGTTGCGGGAACGCAACGAGGTGATCTACCCCAACACAGAAGGGTATCAAGCCAACACGCCTCCGCCGCTTGTGTTCACACCGTCTGACCCTGAAGACTTGCCGGACGCTTTGAAAGGAGAGGGCTGGGAGTTTGTCACCCTGCCTTTGTCAGGTAAACGAACATTGACGTCTCTTCAAGCACCCAGATTTCACGCTTGTAGTTCAGTCACATGTTACAGTTGACAATGTCTGACTCTGCATTCGTTCAGCGCTGGCGTCCGATGTTGAAGCTGTAAACAGCGGCAATGCGTTTGGCGCGGTATTCCCGCTGGACAGAGCGGGCAGGAGTGTGACAGACGACATGGCTGTTCCTGGCGTCGCAGTTTTCTCACGCAGGGCTTTACCACTCGCAGGTTGGTGCAGTATATCTCAGCACGCTATACCAATATTTGCATGCACACTTCTGCCATCACACACCTGCTGATTGCGCTGTTATCCAACAGCTTGGATGAATTCGCTGGAGATGTCCCACCTGACAGCGGACCCAGACAGGAGGTGCGTACTGTTGGAGACAGGCGTGTCGGAGAGGTGGAGGTACGCTTCTTTCAGGGGCGATAGCAAGCTTGCCAAGGTGGCGGCGCAGTGGGAGCAGGCAAAGCGTGACGCGGGAGGACTGCACTTCCTCGCTGTGCAGACTGACCCAGAGGCAGACTCTTGCACAGGGTTTTGGTTACTGCAGGAAACGGACTTTGGTAAGCTCTAGATGTACGCCTTAGTTCTTATAGTTTGGGTTTACTTTTACGAGTAGCAAAACGCCGTAGTGTTGCAAGCGTGTTGTGCACGTCACATTGTTTTGTGGATGCATAGAAGTGGTGTAGGAGAGATTTGCATGTCTTTGGGAGGTCGTGTGCACGATGGGTAATCGGCAATAGCTTATATGGGGAAAGTATTATGGGTGGCTATGCTTGATTGCATAGTGGATGAGACACCATAATGATGTCTACATCATCCGGACAATTGGGTGAAGGCTAGTGAGGGTTATTTATGGTGGGAAAGGCTGTGCAAAGTCAACTAGGTCATATGCAAAGCAAACATTACAAGCAGCTTTTTAGACTAAGCAAGCAGGTAGACTTGTACCGGTTTGGCTGAGGGGTGCAGCTCACAACCTCAAGACTCAACTCTACTCAACCCACGACTGTTTTATGTGGATATGTGTGCGTGCGTGTGAATACAGGAGGCAGGGCGGGAGGCGGGGATGCTTGCTGTGCTGTGCTGTGAAAATAGTCGACAGTGATGTTGTATGTGTATACGGACAAAATTACTCAATGTTGACTATTCTGTAAACATGCAAGTTAGTAGTGGCGGGCCCTAAACCCTACCCTAAACTCCGGACTACAGAATCTAGAACGGTTGCAGTGAGCATTGCCCCACTGGCATTGTCTCACTCTAGCGCTGTTGCGTGTAGGTGAGCTCCTGATCTTTCTCAACTGATGTTTGCTATCACGAGGTGCTGCGTGGCCAAGCGCATCACTGTTGAGTTACTTGATGCTTGCTGCCGTTGCATTGTTGGCCGATGCTGCTGTGCACAACTGCATGTTTACTAACGCTAACTTGCCACTATGCGTCTTGCCGCCGCTGCTGCTTGCAACTAGTGCATTAACACTAACTAGCGCTGTGTTGACATTGCATCAATTCCTGTGGTTTGTACTTGCATGCTGCTGTGCCAGTGTTAGCGTGTCTTTAAACTGCCTTTGCCTATGCAATATAAATCTTCCTAATTATTAAAGCAAACGCTGCATGTCTAGACAAAGTTTTGCGTTAAGTTCAACCATCATTGTATGATACATGCTTGCAAAACGACAATAATATTCCATTTCAACAAATACAATGCTGTACACATGTGATATACACCCTTGCAAGTTGTATTCATTGTCTTTGCTTGAATGCCGTGTAGACTGTAACAAATGTTACATGGCAAAAATAAACATAACTTGCGTGGCCTAACTTTGCAATTTTTCATTGAACCGTTAGCTCGTAATCAATCCGTGTTATTAAGTCTATTCTTATTCTTATAGAAACATTACATTAAGTGTACTCCGAATGTTTGTACACAGTTCTTCAGTGCAATGTTGTTGCAATCTTTTGATATTCTGTTAATCTTAATCATCTGTCGTATTTGTATTGCGAGACAGGACATCCACCGCTCTTCAGTGAACGAAACATGAATTCAATTGCAAAACACGAAATGGTTCTTAAGGAAAGTCGCACCGCTACGCTTATAGTGAGGCCTATCATATATCATATAGTCCTGGCTGTCCGTCGTCAGCAGTCACGTGCATCCGACCCGACATCACACTCACCAAACCGCCGGAGCACCGAACCCACCTCGATATCTCTGCCTCCCAACGGCAACGGTTTGGGGGCGAAAAGGCGAGAGCCCGCCACGTGGCGGAGGCGGCGACATGGGCGGCGGCATGGGAAGGGTGTGGAGAGCTGGACGCGCAATCTGTCTTGTCGCCGTCGCTCTCGTTCTCGTCCTGCTCCCAGGCGCCGCCGCTGTCCCTGGTCTGAAGTGTTTGCCACATGATTGTTCAGCTGAATGGGGAGTCTGATAATAGAAAACCAATAGCCACAACATAGCATGGCAGGGCTTAGTCGTATGAAGCGCAGTTGACTACCTACGCGAAAATAATAATTATAGGTTTCGCTAGTCACTCTTTGTTTCACACATTCAGACAATGAGCTCTTGCTTGCAAGCGACCAGCTTTAGCTCTCTGATTGGGGACCGAGCGTGTTATGTGTCCAATAGGCCTGTAGAGAACAACACAGGATAACCCCCCTGATCAACACACTGAGTTGAATATTCTGCGTCTTGTTGTGTATCTGTCGCAGTGCTGACACAGGTGGGCAACTCCGTGCCGTCCGGCCTGCAGCCATCACCCAATCAAGCCCTCTTCCTCACAAACGTGAGTTGAGACTCATCACATGGTTTTCACTCACACACTTGTGGTTCACCAGAACACCTCACGCACGTGCACTTGCGCGCACATACGCGGTTGTGACACCTCGTTTGCAGACCATCGCGTTGACATTGAGGAACGCCCCGACTGCCGCATACTACCTCACCTACACCATCAACGGCGCCACCCCTGTGTAAGAAAGCCAGTAGCATCCAGTATTGTTGATTCTAGCACTATAAGTAGTGAGTCATTGCAACCAGAGTCAGCAGCATTAGCAGCTCCAATTGAGGCACCAGTGGGCTGTTGGTGGCACATTGCTGGGCTGTTGGTGGCGCGCAATGTGCCACCAACAGCAAACCAATACTATCAGCTGCTAGTGTTGCCACTAGTACTGGTAGTTGTCACGGAGACCTCATCACGTGACTGGATTTGGTGGTGGTGCCGGTATCATTACCAGTACTAGCACTTTTTGCCAAGATTGGTGCTACTAGAATCGGTACCAGTAGTAGTGGGGGAGCAGTGATACTGTTACGGTAATGCTATGCCTATACAAAAATAGGCATAGCATTACACCACTTAACTTGGTGATTATGAAGCCAAGTAGCAGCAAGGAAGCAGTAGGGTGGGAGTATTGGTATTAGTACTGGCACTGAGACCAGTAGTAGTACTACTGTTGGCACTTGAGCTCGTATACTGCTAGTGCCGTTGCTACTAGTGTGTATACAAGTAGGTCATAACTGGCTGATGGCCGCTATAGTAGCAATGTTCTGTTTGTTTAAGCCAACTAACACTCTTTACCACGCAGGCGTCACAACACGGGCACTTATTCCACTGATCAGACCGTTGTCCTCGCCGACCTCGAGGACGGCGAGTACGCGGTGGAGTTCACCTCGTACGACGCGGGCGACGCCGTCCTCAACACCCTCGCGTACTCCTTCAAGGTCGACACGCGGCCGGTGCGGGTGTCGCTGGAAGGAGACGGGTTCCCGCGATACATCGGCGTGGCGAGCTTCCCCGTCACGCTGGCGGGTGAGGAGGATAAGGGTTGAGTGGTGGATGAGGAGGATGTACTACCGTCACAGTACACAAATGCACACCTCACATGTACACACAGACCTGCTAGTGCAACATACGCACGCGCACGCATGCACGTGCACGTGTGCGTGTGTGCCACACACACACCCACACTGTGCAGTGCAGTGCAGTGCAGTGCAGTACTACAGTACCAGAGCACGCCCATTTGCAAGGACGCACGGTGAGGTGATTTGACACCTTTGCGTGCGTGCGTTGTCGTCGAGCAGTGGACAGGCTTCAGGACAGCTGGGCGACGGTGACGTTCATGTGCTGGGCCAACATCACGGACATATGGGGGCCATGCGGCACATGCACGGGGGGAGTGGGAACGGTGAGCACTGCAACACTTGACTTAACAACTCATACACATGTATGTGTGTAAGTGCATGCCTATCTGTGTGCGTATATGACATACTACCTACACTACAAGGTGAGAAGTGTCATACGTCATATGATAGATACTCTCAATCAATATGATATTATCTTATATCGGATGATATTTGATGACGTATTGACCTGCTCTTTTGTACACAGAACTGCACGTACACCAACACCTTCCACCCGGGCGCCCTCCCCGAGGGCTGGGTCGAGTTCAAGATGCGCGCGACGTACGCGCCGCTCAACACCCTCCCCACGTACACAACCAACGAGGTCGCCGTCGTCGCCATCAAGGGTGAGGGAGGGAGGGCACAACAACCAGATACGTGTCACCCTTGCGAGTCGTTGATGTGTGGTTGACAACTAGGTTGCTTGCATTATATGTACAGATGTGACGGCCCCGGTTATTAATGTGGACTCGCAGCCAGCAGCGCGCTCTGCCACCACAAAGGTACGCGTGCGTGCGTTGTGCGCACGTACATGAGTACACGTGCGTGTGCGCACGCGTGCACGTGTGCCTATGTCTGCGCGCATGCGTGCGTGTGTGTGTGCGTGCACACGGCGGCGTGTACCTGCATGCGTGTTTGAATTCCGTGGCTATGGTGTGCACTGTTTAGTGTTTTTGAGGTACTTATCGTGTGCAGGCGACCTTTGAGTGGGAGTGTGCGGATGCCAACGGCTGCAGCACCAAGTGCAAGCTTGACGGCGCGAAGCTGCATGATGAGCACCACGAGAAGGGCTGGTGAGTTGCACTGATAACACCATCATGAGTACCACGTAGAGTCACACAACCCGATCCCTCCAACAACACATCTCTCCCACAACAGGACCACATGCAAGAGCCCAGTAGTGGTCAAAGTGGCCTCCAACAGGACGCACGTTTTCGAGGTGAGTGCGCAAGAACTTCTTGACAACGGTCTCCATGCTGCTTGTTCATACAGACATAACAATGCAACCGTGACATGTTTCAGATCAAGGCGACGGACAGGGCGGGTCAATCCACAACCGAAATGATCACCTTTTATGTGGATCAACAGGGTCCCTCCGCCCTGTTCACAGTGAGTGCCAACATAACAGATTTACTCACTTAACTGATTCACTCTACTTATCAGGCATGCATTCACTAGTCGATCAGATAACGCTTGCTAATGATGCATGCCTTGTTCACACAGCAAGTCCCAGAATATTGCACTCACTCATTCACTTACACTGCTATTGTTCAGGGAAACATTCACTGATTCATTCATCATTCACCGATTCATTCACCATTCACCATCTCCGATCGTTCCAAACCTATCCATACCTTCCACTCTAAACAGGAGTCCACCACGCTTGAAAACGGTGTCTGTCCCCACTGCGTCCTTGAGATCGACTCCGACGCGGCGCTGCCAACCTACATGCAGACGTCCGTCGGTCGGTACGGCATGCTCAAGGGGAGCTGGACTGTGAACAACGCGCTGCAGAATGACGTCCTGCTCGCCACAAATGCAAGGGAGGGGACCGTGCGGTTCTCGTGCGACCAGTACAACTGAGTGATACAGATAGCAAGCTGTTGTACTACGTAAGCTTAGGTGATAGGCTTCCGTTTTCTTCCCTTAGCAGCAAACCTACAAGCGTGCTATTCTCCTCTTCTTGATTGGATTCGAGCGTCATGTATAGCAGCAGAATGGGAGGTACTATTGCACTGCACTATGTTCATGTATATCCATGATGGCGATTCAACTGATTGCTTGAGAATGTTGTGGACAGTTTGTCTCTAGCTAGCTGCAGATCACTGTGGACAACAGGGATACTGGATGGTGGTCAGATTAACGTGAAGTACGGCTTCATGTCAACACCTGTCACACTGCTCGAGCTGGTGTGGGCATGCTATTCAATGACAACAACGAGACACTTAGCCTTTGAAGTGGCAGCACGGGCATTTTGTGGCTTGCGAATGCATGGACCAGCACAAGAGGCACGAGCATGGGTGCGCGAGTTGATTGACTCAATGGCTGCTGGGCAAGTAGTCAAATGACAGCACCAGCTCACTGACAATGCAAGGCGACTGGGTATGCAAATGCTGGTGCTGTGGTGATGGCCTTACCCAGTGCCAAGAACACCACACCCGGACATGCTTGTTTGGAATGAGTATTATGCTATCGGCAACTCAACTGATGTTGCAGCAATCATGCCGGGAGATTAACACGCTTGCAGCACCGACATGGCTTGAAGTACAGGGAGTGTACAGTGGTAAGTTTGTCCTTGCATGCTGCATATTACATATACCACCATGGGCACATCAACATCCATGTTCACGCACACTCATCTTAGCACACACACGTGCTACAAAAGTAGTCAGTCAATACCATTCGCATACTGCAAGCGAGAGTACACTCATCTATATAAACTCCACGTTGGTGTACCATTATCAAATCTCACTAGCGTGTAACGTGGCAGTGAAGTGAACCAGCAGCATCAGCCAAGCCAAAAGGTCACTTAGACGCCTAAGAGACCGCTGTTGGCTTTGTTGTACTGGTTCTGAAGCAGTGCCAGTTGGGCGTCGAGCGCGTTGGCAAAGTCGGGGATGTTTGGGCGGAGAGCCGCGTGGAGAGTGTCAATCTTAAGCTTCGCGGTGTTGAGGGCATTGGTGTCGGGCTTGTCGATGAGAGGGGCGAGTTCAAAGAGGCCAGCTCTCCTGGTGAGAAGATCAAACAGCCCACCAACAATTCGATCGTACGCCTGAAAAGCTTCGAACACGTTGGCTTGAGCATCGTATCGTTCGACGTGCAAATCACGCTCGAAAGGTCTTACGACGGCCAGATCCTGTGGAGTGAGAGTTTTAGTTGTTGCTGCACGCATGCACGCACGCACGCATGCAATGTAATGCACTCACTCACCGCAGCGATATGGCCGAAGCCATACGTAGAAGAGGCCAAGTCTGAGAGGACCTGCGGGTACGGGCCCTGGTTGACGTCGATGAGGGGGCCGTTGATGAGGGTGATAGGGCTGACTTTCTTGCAGACTTCATGATGCGGATCAAGTAGCTCGCGTCATCTGCCGACCGAGTCTCATCCTGCGCCACGCTCAGGCTGGCGGAGGAGGCCAGCAGCAGCACCACCAGCATGCACATGGACAGGGCTGCGGCTGCGGCTGGGGCGAGCCATGGTTGGCTGTCTGACCCGTGGTTGCAGATATAGGAGGGCTGAGGGATCTGCAAATTCTGGGCACAGGACAGCAAACAGAACCAAAAGAGTCAGCATCGGGTGGTGCAGCCTGCAGCAGCCGCAAGCCACAGGGGGGCGGGGGGGCACGCGCAAGCAATGCGGAGCACATGCACCAGTGTGCAGCAGCAGTGTGCAGCAGAGCTAGTAGGCCTGACTCAGGCTGCTGCGCACGCACATGCATACCACAGCGAATGCAAAGGCCAGCGCTCACCCAAGATTGTAAGGAGCTGCGTTGCGCGATTGGGAGTGCGCTATTTGAGGAGCCAACACTAAGCTTAGCGTGCACTGGTTGGATGTGCGCCAACTGCGCTTCAATCCTTGTTTATAGTAAGGCTGAGAGGCTGCAAACGGGCAGCGCGCAGCACCTCACCCCGTTTTAGATCTGGACGAACAGGTCTCCAGCGCACCGCGCCATGTCCCGTTCCCCCTGTGTGTGGGTGCCTGGGATGAATATAGCGTTGATCCAAGAGCATGCACATCCTACGACAATGATGACATCACCTGACACGTTTCCGAGTGCGGGCCAACTCCTGTGGTATGGGCACGAGCAGCAGGCTGTGTCGTACCTCGTCTAGGCGGTGTCACGGTTGTACGTGACCTACAGCCGGTTGTGGTCAACGACGCACCGTGTCAGGCATGAACTGACAGCAACATGCTGCCACGCGCAGTGCCATGCCGCGCCCATATCCATGCCTTGATATTTCAAGAAGCAATCGCCTCGCACCGCGCCACACCAACGACCCACTTGACTATACTACTTTGCACACGATGAACGATTCACATTCTTTGTGCTACAAACAGTCATTCTACCTATAGTCCAACTTTGGCAAGAACACCTAAGCTTTACAATGCAATGCATTAACCGTTATAAGTATGGTTTATCCGATGAATAATTGTGAATGCATTGAACATTTGGAATGTACCGGCGACGTGGTTAGCAATTGAGACGATGCTCGTGCCTTGTCGCCTGTGGATTGGTCCAATCAACAACCCTCTCACCAAGACACGGAATTCACACCGGAACCTTGCCCCCTCTGCCAAGCAGACACGCGCGCCCCGCCACTCATGTACGCACGCGCACGCGCTCGAAGCTACACACCGACTTGTGTAGCGCCTTGGATCGTCACACAAGCAAGCACACACCAGTGGACACACGCTAGCAACCTTTGCTAACCACCACTAAGCTTGCACACCAGAAACTAGGGAGCTAAAGGTTGTATTGCAAATTGTAGAATGTCACTTTTATACCTACCAGTTTGCACATGCTACTGTCTAGACGATTCTAGCGCTAGACGGAACTAGAAGCGAAGATATTCTTGCATAATCTTGTAGTACACTTCTAGACCTTTCCGACGCACCAAAGATCTCCTCATGTGCTGCTCATATGGTCAAGTTATACTACTTGGCGCCAGGCCCTTCCAGAATCTGGTCGAGCCCTGCTCGACTGGCCCTCCGTTTTCTGGCGTCCTCTAGACTGGCCCTGGGCCGGTCGATATCTGCGGCAGACTCGCAACTAGCCGATATCCACCACAAGTCATGAAAAACATGATACCTCACAAACAAGGCCTAAAATGGCCATGAAAATCACGAAATTTTGCCTTGACTATTACACATCTGATGCTTGTGACAACTCCGCATGTATGGAATGCATATCGTCTTGTTGCTGTGCAGCAGGTACGCTCGCATCAATGTGTTGCACTTGTGGCATAACATAAATGTGCTCCTCTGGTGGGGATAAAGGGTCTACTGCAAATGCTGGCATCGCGGGATCCCACTCAGCTTGCATGCAGTCATCCTCACAAATATCACTAGTATTGACCCATTCTTGAATGTGCTATGTCTGTGCACATGTAGACCATGCCCAAATGCACTATGAGCTTCAGCTATGCGATGTGCACCCGTTAGGTGACATACAGGCGTGCATCATACACATATGCTATCATTAGCATCAAAGAGCTGCATCCATGGTACACTATAATACATGATACACACATGCATACATGCGCATTTGCGTGCATATATGCATACACGCGCGCTTGCGCATTGCAAAGATACACAAGCACCAGCACCACTATACATGCACTGCCACTGCACTATGGCTACTCAGCGGCTGTGCTGATGGTAACTTACTGCTGTATTGCAAGCAGACTTCGCCCATACACCATCAATCAGTTGTGCCTGTGGACGCGGGCGAAGCTGCTGGTTTTGACAACTCTGCAAGCATAATAATGTCAGCACCACAACTTATCCATTACATATGTTTAGCACAAGCACATGCAATACTTACTTAGAAACCAAGTGTTCATGATGCAGCTTGATAGTTGTCAATATGCCGGTGGTTTCACCTTTTGAGACGTTCCCTTTAAGTTAATGGAACAATCCCATGGGGGAATCTGTTTGCTCCAGAGCAGCTGTAAGTGGCACAATGTCATGCAACAAATGACAGAGTTGTAGTCTCAAATGGTTCAGCAACAACACTCGGCTATGGTGGCTTCTGCACATGGCGTATTGAAAGGATGCATGAAGTGCTTGTACTTTCGCATGTGAGCAGACGCTGCCACTCTTCCTTGCTGTCCTCTCTTTTGCATGACACGTAAGGCCTGCCATGTGAAGTGCAGTGTATGAGTCCACATACATCAATTTCCAACAATGCTAGAGCGCGGTCATGTGTGACACACGCCCATGCGCAGTGCAATGCAAGTCCACTACATAAAACAATGAAGCAAGAGTGCAATACACGGTGCGTCACGTGCGCGTGCGCATGCGCCAGCCTCGCATGTGCATACGCACACATACATGTTGAGCCATTCAGTGCCTACCATTGCAAGGAGGGGACGAGACGTTTCAGTTGCGATCAGTACAACAAAGTAACAGGTTTCTTTGTACGTGAGATAGGCTTCCGTTCCCTTATCAGTAGCCTACAAGCGTGCAATCCTCTTCTTTTCGATTGGAACTGAGCGTGATGTATAGCAGCAAGCTGGGAGATACTACCGCACACTCTGTACACGTATTCCCACAACGGTTCAGGTATTGTGATGCTGTTCATGCACTGCATGATGGATGGATGTGCTAGTGTGGATCTCCAAGTGCAGCTGGCAAGCACTGTGGACAACATGGGTTACCAATTGGTGGTTTTGGTGTCGGGTGGAAGACTGCTTCTTATTGCACGTGCCGCACTGTGCATGGACTGCCGGTGTGGGCACGCCGAGTGATAACAACAACGAGACTCCTGTAGCCTGTCCAGTGTCCACAAAGACCGCGGATGGGCACATGTGGCTTTCGTATGCACGGACCAGCACAATTGGCATGAGCATGGGTGCGCGAGTTGATCGTATCAATCGCTGCTGAGCAATTAGTCGACTACATAACGCTTGTCACTGATAGTCCAAGACGAATAGATACGCAGATGCTGGTAACTGGCGATCAGCCTCTCGCATGTCGGTGAGTAACACACACCATGATAGAAAGAGAGACATGCTAGTGGCTTTACCCAGTGTGAAGAACACTGCAAGATACACAAGGCAAGTATGCCGACATGACCCATGATTATGCGCAGGCCTGATGCAAGGTCAGCACTCAATGACTCTCTTTTGCGCTGGGGACAGCACCATGCTCTACATCCTTGTGGAGAACAGGTCACTCTTGCAGTAGTTCAAAATGCCAGAACGATGGATGTGAGAGACGCCTTGCATTGTGCTTTGTAATATTGCTGGCCGTGAGGAATCTAACAGTACTGGCTGTGAGCTCCTGTCACCTGTTGCAATAGTAGTGTGTCAAGGTGTGTTCGTCACAACTTGCAAGCTGTGACGAACACACTCCCGGACACACTGGTTCAGAACTAATCATTGCCATGTATGCATATTTGTATAGGTACACGAGCTCAAAGCAAGTGCTGCGGAAGCTGCATTGCATGTGCAGCCATTGCAGAGCATTCATCAGACAGAGTGTAGCGTCAAGGAGTCGGCTCTTGTCAATGCCAATACGAGGTTGAACGCGCTTGACGCAGAGGTCAGCAATGCGGTGTGCGTTAACTACATGTTGCTTGCTTGGTTGTCACATACTTGAGGGGCGTGTTGTGCAGCTTACAACTTTAACATCGGAGTCCGAGAAGAGAACTGTAGCCATGAGGCAGTTTTGACCAATTGGAGCTTGAGTCGCGGACAAAGCAGTATACAGCAAATCTGGTCAGTTGGTCATGATAATAATTGCAAGCGTGATGGCTTCAGTAATGGCATCCGCTCGTTGTAGGCCGACCTGCGGAGTGACGTGCATGCGCTGAACCTCCTTTTTGCTGAGCTGCGAGAGCAAGCAGGGTGCCTACCATGGCGTCAGCAGGACATACTGTTGCAACTGATTACTGCCATTCCAAAGTGTGGCCGTCAGGTAAGCTCGGTGTTGGTTTCTCCACCTTATACTTTGGCAACTGCTGAACACCGCATGCAGCTTGAAGAGAATCAAGAAGCTCACACGTCTCTGCAAACGAAGCATGCATGCTCTGAAGACAGACCAGCAGGTGTGGTATAGTTCCAACTTTGGTGCACTGACCTTGTGACAGCGTGAAGGCTGCAGCTAGATCACCTGTGCCCACAGCTCACCAAGTGCCTTGTAGGATCGCATGTCGATGGCTCTACGTCGGATAGGTGATGTGGAATGGCCCACCAAGCAGCTCCAACAAAGGTAAATGTCAGCATGCCACACTTCTGTTAGCGTACAATGGAGCCCAGTGACATGTGCTGATTGGTTGCGCATGTTTCACAGCAAAAGCACCGCACAACAAGCTGCAGAGCACGCTGTTGCGCTCGGCTGTGCCTGGAGAAAAATCACACTTCTGGACTGTAACGATGCTGAGCGTCTCCACAAGATTGATGGCCTTGCAGCAGAGGTCAGTGCAGCCCAGTACAAGACCCAGTTGTACAAGTTCGCAGTGACTGGCATGGCATTATTGCGTTGATGTGTGTTCAGGTTAGCGGCATGTCCATAGGCATCAATCGTCTCATGCACAGCTGCGATTTTGTGTTATGAAGGCTAAGTGTAGCATAATTGTCTTGACTCCGGCTGAGTGATGAGTTCCAGCATTCACATAGCTAATTGCACATGACACCAGCTGCCGTTGCGAACCAAGGTGCAAGCAGCTGCACATTCAGTAGAGCTTGGCATAGCGGAGTCGAGCAAGCAAGCAGCATCCCCAACCAAGTTCCATAAGGTGCCAAGCCTGTCAAGTAGCAACAAGTGCGAAGTCACTGCCAACAGTGCATGGGCAGAGACGATCACACACGTTATGATTGCATTATCGGTAACCAAGCATTGTCGACGACAACTTGTCAGGGGCTTGTGTCGGGTCCGGAGAGCGACAACATCACCGAAATGCTAGGGGCAGATCAAGCACGGCAAGAATTCAACGAGGTGAATGCATGCATGCTTGTCGTGTCCCTTGTTCATTGTACAAGCATTGCATGCACTAGAGGTGCATACAAAGCTTGTACGTGCTACCTGGACACGTTTATATATGTCCATTGCGGAAGCACACCAGCAGATCGAGCACAACAGCGACCACATGTATTGTCTGCTCGATTGCCCATGCCTTTGTAGCTCACATCATGTCATGCAAGAGTTCACAACAGCAACACATTGTAGAGCAGTTTGTCATTCTCTGCTCTGTTAAGCCAAGAGAATGTCGCACCAATCTCATTGGATGCAAAGTCACCTTCTCGTGCATCACCTACAAGTGCAACAAGATCCTTGTATGCACACCCACTTCCACAACAGCCAATGACTTCGCTGCCGGTGAACACTACACAACGGCGTGCAGCGGTGGGGAGTAAGGCCGGCAAGGCAGCATCTTTGAAGAGAGAGTCAGTTGTATCTCCATTGCACCTGAGTCAACACCACATTGCTGCACTAAATACTCTGCAGATCGCAGGTGAGCATCTGGTTATTGGACATTGCATTTCTGCAGCTGCGTTTCATGGCATAGTAACTCATGACACTGATTAGGAATGATGGTGGACACTGTCACATGGAGAAAGAAGCTATGACATCAGGTGGTTCAGAATTGACGCACGCGGCTGCAGTGCTTTTTCAGTCCGACACCGAAAGCAGTGTCCAAGATATCGCTCTAAGTCGTCACTGCACAAGGAGAACATCACGTACGCATGCTCAACCTTGCTCTGCATTCTGCTGTGTGAGCCTATGTTGCTGTGATTCCGCGCTAGTGTGTGGGTTTGACAGGAAAGAGATGCAAAGAAAAGGTCACGAGGGTGCTTGCTTCGTATGCAAAGATGGAGGATTCTTGTTGAGAGGCGAGAGATGCTGCTAACGCAGCTGCACTTTGAAATGCGCCGGGTTGTTGGTAGAGCCGGTCACCTAGGTTTGCACTCAATATCAGCAAGCAAGTTCAAGTGGTGTGCATGAAGGCATGTCATGTTATTGCGTGTTATTGGGTTACACAGTCGAGGTGAGCGTTCTACTGACTGGATGTGGCAGCTGTTCGTAGGAGATGTGCGATGTGACTAGTGGCCATGTAGTGCTTCTTTGCCATTGCAAAACGTGCCCGGCCACCTTTTGCGCAGCGTATCGACCAAGCTCATGGGTGCGTTGGCCTACGAGTAGACCAGAAGAAGAGGAGTACCAATGCAGCGACTGTGAGGCCCTAGTTCAACAGCCTGACAGCGATTGCTCCACCGACATTAGTGACGGTGATGCCACAAGTGATGGTCAGGTGAGTAGGGAGTGCTTTTGTAACGTCCCACTTCAGCGCACAGGCATGGTTATCTTGCTGGCTAGCAGTGGCGTGTTTGCAATTGTCACTGATGACAGTCTCATCCAATCACACATGACCACCACGTCAGGATAGCGATGATGACAGTGAATGGCAGTCAAGTAGTGATGATAGCAACATGATTTGCAAGAAGGAGGTGGTGACGAGAGGTCCTCGCAAGCGCCGGACAAGCGCAATAGGGCAAAGCCCAACCACAAGGAGCTGGAACTGCTTGAGCAGCTGTCGGAGCCCAACCACAAAGGTCTCCGCAACCTTATATAGCTTCATCCATTCATTGCTGCCAGAGCAACTACGGCTACCGAGTGAAGCAACGAGTTCAATTGGTATGGGTGTGGTGTCTGCACCACACGAGCAGGGTTGCTGTTGACATGCTGCAACTGAGCGCGCGTAACCTGCATCCGCATGTGCAGGCTCTAAAGTGGGCAACAGCGATGGAGTTGCCAGTTGTATGCAAAGTGCTGCCAAAATCACTCGACGTCTATGTTGACAACGCTTGTGGTGCAATGAAGCGTAAGGCGTTAAGTTCCCTTGCTTACATCCCGTCTGATGCGGAGTGACTCCAAGCTCGTGGACAAGAAGTCTACCCAACGAAGGATATGGCAATACCCGCCCTTACCTAGGTTCAGAATGGAGGGCGTCAATACCATGGGCATGAGTTGTCATTCGCTGCTGCTACATGTGTTGCAACTCTTTATTCCTGCCCTCTTTGTATAATTCAAAGAGAAGACTATTTGCCGTTGTTGCCTTATGTTACTGTGGTTGATTGCTACATCAAACGAGGCATTGGCGTGCAACTACGTTGCCATGTCAACTTACTTGGCGATGTGTTATTGCCGATGTTAGTCGAGCCTGCCACTTCGGGGTAATCGCGTAGTTTGCTTTCTCAATGCGATATATTGATTCACAAACTGCGCCATTCCCCTCGATTGATAGGGTTGGTCGCAAGCAGCAATAAAATAGAAGAGGCCATGTAGTGCCTGAAGTCCAGATCACCTTCTCACAGCAGTGTAGCTTCGGGATGGTAGCTTATCCCCACTTGGCTGCAGAGGCTGCGGTTTTTCTGCACAGTAGCATGTCCGCGTTGTCGCTCACAGTCCGGCAAGCCCCGAACGCATCCATAATAACAGCCAACCTTGTAGCAGACTAGCGTATGGATTGACCCGGCTCTGCAGCACCATCTAGAGAGACAGTCAATACCACCAATAGTAGTACGCCTAAGCTGATATGGCCACCTGCGACAACACATCCACCAACCTTCGACTACCCCCTCCCCCCCCCCCTACCACCCTCACCGCGGCTTCCTCAAAAGAAGTGCATCCCAATCCCCGCCAACGTCCCCGCCACGGCTCCCGCGACGACGATCGTGGCTCCCCACCCCGCCACCACCTTCCCCATCACCCTCCAGTTGACTCCCTCCCGCGCCCCCTCGAACATCCCGATCGCGACGATGGCGCCCGCGACGGTCTGCGTGGTCGAGACGGGAAGGCCGCAGCGCGAGGCGAACGCGACGGAGAAGGCGGAGGAGAGCTCGAGGCAGAAACCGCGGGAGTGGGAGAGGCGGACGGACTGGACGCCCAGCACCGACATGATCTTGTGGCCGAAACTGATGAGGGAGAGAGGGGAGGTGTTGGCATACGCGCGCACGCATGATCGCATGCATGCATGTGCACGCACAGGCGGGCACAGACATGCACAACAGTGCCTGTCCGTGTGCGTGTGTGTGCGCGTGTCTGATTGTCACAGCAATTGACCTGACACCAAAGTGCATGTGGGATGATTGCTACTACTTACGTGGCGAGGCCGACCACGATGCCCGCTCCCCCCATGGCCAAGATCCAGACAGGCACCTGAAGTGGATGGTAAGCTGCTGTAAGTGCATTTTACAGCATACTTGCTTTTGTCCTTGTTGCAGTGGCAAGCTCTGTGCGTTGAGCATGCACGCACCCTCGCGTATACACATACGCTGCGTGCATGCATGCGTGCGTGCATGTGACAGTGCATGTATGAGTGCGGGTGTCTCCCAGAACTTGCGTGTGTGTGTCTGTGGGTCTGCGACTGTGTGTGTCTGTAAACAAAGCACAGGCACACATACACCTTGCGCGCGTGCACGTGCTTGTGTCAGCTACCGTGTGCGATGCTGCACAAAGATGGTATGCACCGTGTGTCTACTTTGCATGCAGTGAGCTGTACGCTGCATGTGCATGTGTAACGAATACTGCTTTGTGATGCTCTTGATGGTGGTAGCAAACAACAACACCCACAACTCCCCACTCACGTGCGCTTTTGGGTCCGCTTCTCCCGTCCTCCATATCTGGTATATCGCCGAGTAGGGTCCCACGGCGTTGGCGGTGTCGTTGGACCCGTGCGCGAACGACATGGCGACCGCGGAGAACACCTGCAGGGAACGGAACAGTCTCTCGGTCCTCGCATCAAACTCCTCGGCGCTCGAGTACGACGCGGCCCAGGAGGAATCGTCGATGAGGTCGTCGTGTATCTTGTAACGAGCACCCTGCGTGTCAAAACATGTTGGGATTGGTATCTGGGTACTGAAGACGTCAAGGTAATGTACGCATGCGTGCACACGCACACCCATGCATGCACGAGCCAGCGTGCATGTGCATGTGCTCGAGCAAGTGTGGGTGTGTGCGCCGCGCAACGATAGGCACACACGCATGCACTTGCTGACACACGTGGGCGCGTGCACGTGCCCACTCCAACGCACACGCAGTGCACCGCGCCAGTGGTATGCAAATACTTGTGCATGCAGTGTACAAACCACTATGCATGCCTGTATCTATGGCTTACGTGAAGGATGATGCGCATAATGGCATTGTTGCCAAGCGGTCCCTCCATAAACCTTTTCCAAAACTTCCTCAACCCACTCTCATCCAACCCCATCGACATCTTCACATCAGCAGCATTGATATTGCCAGCAGGCGCCTGTTCTTCGGACCCGTGCAGTAGTTTCATCTCTTCGACATCGCTGCCAATCGTGGATATCGCCGCCTCCCTCTGCTCTTCTGAATCCACATACTGCGCTAGTTTCGGCATGTACAGCGCCGATATCCCTCCCAACCCCGCAGCCACCCCCGCCGATATCCCTGCGGCGACGATATCGGACGCGTGCCAGGTCTTATTCTTATTCCCAGTCTGTATGATGAAGAGAGTCACCACAAAAAAGGTGACTCCGATGAAAAAAGGGAGCACGCGAAGCGCTTTATCGAACGAGTCTTCTGCTCGAAGCACGTACGTGCGCAACAACAAGAACACAATAGCCACAACACCACCCGCTAAGAGTGGAGACACAACCCACGATGCCACTATAGCCGCCACTCCCTCGAAATAAGGGAACACGTGTGTCCCGCGTGCCCACACAACCGCACCAAACCCCTTCATGACCACCACCATACCAACAACACCACCTATAGTTGTGTGCGTCGTGCTCACGGGTAGACCCAAGTGACACGCGAGGTTGTCCCAAAAGGCTGCCGCGAAGAGGACACACAACATGCCGTACATGAGGAGAGGTGGGTCTGTGGAGAAGGCGTCCGCGCGCGCGATGGAGGACTTGATCGTGTCGGTCACGCCCGCACCCAGCAACACGGCGCCGCTGAACTCGCAAATGGAGGCGATGAGGATGACTTGAGGCATGGTGAGGGCTTTGGAACCAACGGAGGAAGCGAAGGCGTTGGCCTGAAGGGGGGAGACAGAGTTGTTGGGTGGGGTGGGGTGCGGGCGAGTGTGCGTGTGCGTGTGCATGTGCGTGTGTATGCGTGCATGCGTGCGTGCGTGCGTGCTTGTGCGTGCCTGCACATGTGCGGCTGCAAGTGCGGGAATGGGTGCGGGCATGCGTGTGTGTATTTACGTTTGTTTGCGCACGCGTGTGTGTACGCTCATGTACATGTGTGTGCACGCACGAGTGTGAAAGTGTCTGCGCACCTGTACCTGTGTCTGCGTGTGTCTGTGCGTGTGGGCATGCTCGTTTGTGTGTGCATGCAGCTGCACACACGCACTCACACGCAAGCACACACAAACGTGTAATGGTGCATGTCTGTGTGCATGGGTGTGTGCCTGCCTATATGAGCGTATGCACAGTGTGCATCTGTGCGTGCCTGTGCCTGTGCATATGTGTCTGTATGTGTGCAAGCGCGTGTGCATGCGCGTTCGTAGGCCTGTGAGTGCACGCGTTCATGCTTGCACATGCCCGAGTGTGTGCATGGGCGCTGATACATGTGTGCGTGTGTGCGCATGCACACGCGCATGTGCATGGTGGTTGGGTGCAGGTGTGGTAATGTGAGTGTCGTGTTAGGAATACCTTATTGCACGGCGGCAAGAACAAGTCAGGCAACTTGCAGGTATGCGTGTTGATTGCACAGACTGAGGTCAAATGAGGGATAAAGGCTGTTTCCAAAGTTCAATCTAGGTACACACTAGCTGACGCTAATGTTGCAAAACCATGACTGCCTGTCTTGTTGCAGACTACGTGAGGTCAATTTCACAAGACAGAATAAACAGGAGAAGTCCATCACCAATTCTCGCGTGCTTGACTGCTTGGAGTATTGACCATCCCCGCTCATCATTGTTCATGAACAATGTGTGTAAAGTCCATGCGTGCAGCTGATGACTGGCAGAGATGATGATCATCATTCTCAGTACTCTCTTTTGTCAAGAAGATCATCATCGTCGATATCACACTCACTATGTCATTGGCGCCAATGCCGAATGCGGACACGAACGACAGCACCGTCGCCACGCCGAAGATCCAAGTGTACTCGCCCAGCGCCGCAGCCATGATGAGAGGACGAACGCAATGCTTGCCCCTTGTTACTTCTTTTACACACACACACACACACGTGCAATCTCAGATAACCAAGGCAAGAGCAATCCCCTCCTCTACACTACCCTGCTGCTCTCCTTTCTCCACCGCACCTCCCTCTCATACAGCACAGCCTGCTCCTCGCTGCCCTCATGATGTAGCTGTGAGATATTATTCTTTTCTCGCGAAAAGGCTTGCCCTGGTTGGTGACTACCTTGTTGACTATTTGCACGAGTAAGGGTAGGCTAGCACGCTGGCGATGATGACAACGACCACGACAACAGCGTCCACGACACTGCCGTCACCAAAGGAATCTTTACCCCTTTTGCTCTGCATGCAGGAATCTTCCTAGTCTTTACGACACAAGCTCTGCTCCCCCGTGATGTACGCATGATGCTTGATTGCATCATGCAAAGACCTTTCAATTGTCACTCGGGTATGGCTGAAGGGTGGTTCATAATGTACTGCAGATCACACTGCAATTTGCGTCGCATAATGTGACTCGCATTGATCACCGGTACCGTATTTGTGCGAATACACCCCCATCCCCCCCTATTACAACACCCCCGACTGATAAAAAGGGGGCGGGGGGGTAAGTGGGGTTTTTATTACACGGTATATTGTAGTGTCATGAAATCTTTGTAAACTAGCGGTGCGGCTGATTGGGCGGGATAGGGCCGGCCGGCCGGCCGGCCGGGAGGCCGGCATTAGGGCACAAAGACACATCACGCGCACTGAGGGCCATCACACACGGCACCCGAAACCACATGCCTGCCGCGCATACTGAGCAGCCCGCCTGCCTCTCATTGGCTATGCGACGATATCAGCTATCGGCCATTCGATTTGTGTCAAACAAATCTCAACCTTCCAAAGCACATCCCCATATCATACAATTGCACAAAGTATATGCGAATGAATAAAAGAATCCATTCATTTTGAGCACAACATGCATGGTGCACACATGCGTCATGTGTGCGTTGTACAGTCCACCCCCGCTTGCTCTCTTGGAGTAAAAGACTTTGCTCCAAGAGAAACCCCGCTTGTAGCATACGTGTTGAGATCACCAACGATGCTACAGGCAAATGTCAGTGCTTAAGAGAATATGTCTAACCGCGAAGAGCATATTATTATTTTTTATGACATTTTTGCAAATGTAAAGGCGCATATTCTTAACATTGAGGGAGTGGCGCGTTACGGGTTTTTCATCAGGCGTAATGAGTGTGATGCACAAGGCGTGAAGGGTACAGTGCAACGCGTAATCAACGTAACGAGCGTGATGGCATAATAGACGTGACATAATGCGCGTGATGTAATGGGCGTGATGGGCGTATTAAACTGCTTCATAGCATACAAATGCTCTTAATGTTTAAAAGCATATTATGCACTTTATCGCCAAGAGCATAACCCCGCCAGAAGCAAAGTATCTTCAAAAATCAATCATATGCTCTCAAAAAGAGTAGACTGTACAATAAATGTTTTAGTATAATTAAGTAACTATGTACCTTACCTGTACAGTCTACCTCCGCTATAAATATCACGTGTATCTTTCAGCTTTCATTCCATCAACGGGGTTATTCCCTTGGCGTTTACAATAATATTTACTCTTTTATTCTGTACATAATACATATTCTTCCTAAGAGGGGTATTGCGAAATAACCGTAAGCCATGTTATTACATTTTTACGCGGCATAAATTGATAATAGTCAACAGTAAATTGATTATGTATGTAACTATATATGAGTCTTGTAATATGTTTATGCTTATAATTGAGATAAGCATGCCATCAACAAGGTATTCCCCCGTATCAAGACTGAGCTCACTTAAAATTTTAACCCTCCGTTGTAGTCTTATTGCGTACAAAACTATTCCACTAACCGATGATACTTGCCTGTAAAACCATTGGTCTTTTGCAAATCTATGACCTCAACGGGGTTATCCTCATAAACCGAAGTCTTTCAACGGGGGTAGACTATATAGTCTACTCTTGTGTAAGAGCATACTGTTATCCTCAAAAATCGTATGCTCTTGGCAGAGTTAAGCTCTTGGCGACTAAGAGCATAATATGCTCTTGAACGTTAAGAGCATATACATGCTATAAGCGCAGATTCATTACGCCCATCACGCCTATTGGTCGGGCCGGCCGGAATTCAACCAACATCACACATCCCGCGCTAGGGCCATCACACGGCACCCGCGACTGCCGGGCTGCGCGGCAGTATGTGCGGCCCGCCTGCTTCTCATTGGCTAGGCGGCGAGAACAGGCATTACACCGTTAGATCTGCCGAAATACGATCGTGGCCGTCCAAAGCACATCCAATTCTTCAAGCGCAAATCAATGTAAAATTAAGCACAGTTCTGCATACGTGGCCGCTTATGGCTGCATGTTGATCATTTTTATGTGTTAAATTGATATTGTATTGATCAATATGCTGCAATATGGTGCAATATGGTGCAATATGGCTAGCAACCTGCAGTTAAGTGTTACAAAACTCAGTCCAATGTAACATTTTACGCCAAGGTACGTGCTGCAATATTCAGTAAGTAATGCCGAGGTTACAACCATCAAAATAATGCTAACCTGAATTACCTTAACATCAAGATTCAACTAAACGAAAACTTGCATCGTTAGGCCACCATTTGGTTACGCATGAGATTGATCAAATGGGATCGCAACGGTGACAACAGCCGTTGCCGAAAAAGGCAGCGAAATCACCAAGCATTGCAAGAATGCGTAAAAGATGCTGACAACTATCTCAGCGGCAAACGCTTACCAACGGCGACCCAAAATTGCTAGGGATTCGGTGCAATTGCAGCACAGTTAGTGGTTAAAATGGCCGCGTTTTTTGCGGTACGGAGTCGGGGCAGGCCCCATGCCCCAAACACATGCCGCCACTACTCACCCTCGTTTTAACTGATCCACTCAACCATTTCACGCTAATTGATTATATGCTATAGTTACTGCGTCATCAAATATGGTCAACAACCGAAAGATGCCGTCGTAAGGTGTTGTTTATTTTTCCCCGCCAACCATGCATTTCAGTTAACGCATTGGCATGAGTCTGATCGCCGAGAAGTTTGCGGATTTCGTCAACTGCCCTTGCCAAATTATTTATTATACGAACATTTTGTGGCACTACAACCCTTTCAAAACCTGCAATAAGCTGAAATTTTTTGGTGTAAAACAAAAGGATTTTTGAAGAATGAAGGCGCGAGCCCAATTATACAAGATCAATCGGCATTATCGCATAAATTTAATTACGCCAAAAAGACAACGGATGAGTGACAATTTAAATTTCATAGATACAAGTGGATATGCTTGAAACGATGTGTCGATATTTATGCATATACACCATGTACAACTAACACTCGTGCGCATTTACACACTCCACTCTCACTTTATTCCCTTTTCTTATTATAAACCAACAGATAGATGTTTTCAAGGTGAAGGACAGAAGAGTCAGAGCTATGAGCAAGCTACAGTAGACAAGATAGGGGTGGGAGAGTATAGGAGGATAAGCAGAGCTATAGCAAGCAAAGTAGGCCTAAGTCAACTCTAAACAAACAAAGGGGAAGGCAGAGGGCGCCAGTGTAACAAACCACTAGGCCACAAAAGCACGAAGTGTGTTTTGTGGCCATTGTGGCGTTATTATTTAATCGTCCGTAACATTCCCCCCCACTTGGGTATCTAATGTCCTCATCAGATGTGAGTTTTTACAGGGTTTCTCGTCACTAAGCAGTGGAAGCAATTTTTGCAAATATCACTAAGCAGTCGCGGCGCGCATTGCGCCGCTGAGTGACCGACTGTCAGTCGTCGTCAGGCAAGTCGCGCGGTACTACCCAGCGGCGGCTCCAGGTACGCGCGACGCGTCAGAGTGTCTGACTGCCGTCCGGCAAGTCGCGCATTGACGCGCGACCCATTATGAATCGATAACAACAACCTCAAAAGTCCTTCTTGGTCTACCGCCGTCAGGCGGTTTTGACCTCAGAACCTTTTGGGTCTCAAGCTCCGATTCCAATGTAACAAACCATTAGGCCACAAAAGCACGAAGTGTGTTTCGTGGCCATTGTGGCGTTATCATTTAGTCGTCCGTAACAGCCAGTCTTCAGTCCATCTTTAGTCTTCATTTGCGAAGCCTCGAGTCTTCAGCGTTTGAAGATGTTGTCTTCAGTCTTCTAAGATGTAGTCTTTTTATCTTCTGGCTAGATGAAGAAGAATGCCAGACCACTTCAGGGTGGGGGAGATGAGCAGCAAGGGAGCAAGGGGCTGCTCCTGCTCCTCATGTGGAGAGGAATGTGGAGAGAGCTGAAGAGCGGGCACCCTCCACAAGAGGAGAGGACACCACATGTAGCCAGTCCTTCTTAGCCCGACAGAGCCTGCGCGGCGAAGGAGGAAAGCAAAGCGTGCACGGGGAGGGTCCTTAACGTAGCGGATAGAGTAGCGAAAGCACGAAAGACACCAAAGGGCGAGGCATGCGTAGAGGGGACCAAACATGTGAGAAGTGAGAAGGAGACAACCCAGGACACTGCCCAAACACGCACAGACTCAAAAACTATTGGAGTGAGCCCCCCATGCGCTAGATGAGGTGCCGAAGAGAGGACCAAAGAGTCGAAGCGGCATGGCAGCCGAAGAAGAGATGGAAGGGAGACTCTAAGTCTTCCTCCCCGCACGTGAGACATGCCGGCTCAGGGTGCATGCAGCGGAGCCGGTTGCATGTGTAAATCGCGCCGTGCGCAAGTAGCCATTGAAGAGAGCGGTGCTTGCTCAGAGCACGAATCTTTTGCAGAAAGCGCCAAAAGAAAGGCCAATCGAAGTCCGGGCACACGTCGCAAAATGCTTCCCCTGCCGGCCGATTGAATTTTGGCAACGGTCGTGCACCTGAGGATACTCATTTGGACTGTCGACCTTCAGTCTACCGGCGATCTCAATACAGGGACCTGAGCATAACGGCCGTCACCATTAGTTGGCGGCCGTCTGCATAAAGGGACTGACCCTAATTAATAGGTGCCTATCGGGTACTCAACAATTAAGCAAAGGGGACTTGACCTAACAAACAAATAACTGACCGGTACTGTAACGGGAGCAATAATAATAGGGGTATTATTGCTACCTAATTAACACATTTTGTATGAATAAGTATTTAAATATGCTTAATTATACCTCTTTTCTACGGTTCCTCGCTTATTAAAGGCTATGATGCTTTATCATAGCTTAAATAAGTCCCAATGGGTGTAGAACCGCTTATTCAAGCCAATTTAGTGTCACATTTGATATAATGTGATCACTATCTCGTTAGGTACCTTACGATAGGTATCTTTGGATAGGTACCTTATCGATAGGTACCTTATCTGAGCTGTGATTGGCTCACGCTAGATTTCCTAACTACCCTATCTGTGGGGTCGATGTCTAGTTGTGAGTTAATTATCGAGAGGTATATAGTTGATATACTCTTGATATAAAAGGTCACATCAATCTGATGTGGGGACTTTCAGTTCTCTGCTCAGTGGCGGCCACGCCGTTGAAAGGCTTGTCATAGGCGGTGTGGGTGTTGGGGTAGAGGATTGAAGGGGCATCACCGGCGACGGTGGTGCTGTTACATTGGTATCCAGGAGCTGGGGGGTGACGTGGGTACTTATAGGGGGCGGCGACCTGCTTTCGGCCAATCAGAAGGCGTCGTCGGCGGCCTCCTATTCGTCCACGCAGCCCAAGCTTCAAGTTCGCTTCCCTGCGCTACCTCCACGTCGAAGCCACCTATCAAAAAGGCGGCCTCTCCACGTGTGAGGTACCATCACACGTCGGTGACTTGCCTGCTTGCCTGCTTGTCAGCTGCTTGCCTGGTGCTTGCCAGGTGCACGTGTGTACTTTCATGCACATCACACAGTGGCTTGCCAGTGCACTATCATTGCTTGCAGTGATTGCCTGTCATTGCATGCGGTGATAGCTTGTCATTGTGCTTGCCAGTGCATGTCACAGTTAGTCACCGTACGGCTTGCCTGTTGCATGCCTGTGGCTTGCCTGTTGCATGCCTGTGACGTACCTGTGACCTGCCAGCGGCTTTGCCGGGTCATTTGACCCGGGTCCGTAAGTTTCAAATCAAACTGTTCCCAAACCCTCCCCCTCTGGCTTCGGCCTGGAGATCGGGACTTGGTTAGGACAGTTGTGGGGAGGTTCTAGGACAATCTGTTCCAATACCCTGTTAGTCTGAAACCCTCCCCCTCTGGCTTCGGCCTGGAGATTGGGACTTAGTTGAGGACAACACAGGGTTAGGACATTCTGGTCCCACTCAGACTTGTTCTGTTTGGTGACACTCCAGATCCAACCTTTCCTAATTTGGGACTGGTTTGGACTCTGTTTGGGACTTTTACAACTTGGGGTCATTTTTATCTTCTCGTTGAACCTGGTCCATTGGTGAGGTTCTCACCATCCCATTCTGCCTGTTTTACAGACAAATGGAAGAAAACTCGGTGCCCACTTAAAAAGGGGAGAGCTCGGAAAAAGAGCAACCTTCCCGTGAGGAGGAATTTCCATCCATGGAAGATATTCCGAATCCGGATGATGCAGCTGATGAGTCTCAAGCTGCTAAAGCTGCGGAAGCTTCAGTGGATGATAGATCACCTTCTATATTCCCTGATTTTCTATTCGCATGACACATCAGGACTTGATGGAGCATTTCCTTAGCACCTATGATCAGGACCCTCGTGAGGCAATTGTCTCATTCGTGAACTTTCTCTTCCTATTGGCAGAAAAAGTTTCAAAGCTCACCACCTTTATGGGGCGAGATTGGGAGGGGCAGATGGGTGAAGGCAAACGTGTTCTGAATATGATCGAGCGTCTTCAACGTGCTGACAATGGTCCACCTGTTCAAGCACTTGCTCGTCCTGCCGAGTTTGTTCCCAACAAGCAAGCGGCCATCTTCGACTGGCTTGTGAAGTTGCGACACTATGTCAACTCCCTTCACATTTTTGAGGAGGGGAAATTGCGTGTGGCTGAGTTGCTGATCCCAAACGATGCTCTGGCAGAGTGGTACCGTCGTAAGCAACGTGATACAAACCTCGGGCGGGAAGTAAATCAATTGTGCTTTTTCATGGAGCAGCGCTATGGTGGCGCAGATCTCGCCCAGGTTGCTCGCAACCAGCTGCACAACGTGCGTCAGAACGCACGTCCGGTTCAGCAGTATATCCAGGATTTTCAGTCGTTTGTCAGCAAGATTAATGCTGGCAAACTACCTATCAGTGATGCTGATCAGCTGGATATGTTCAGACGTGGCTTGGACACTGATCTCGTGCAGCATGTGGCCGTCAACCCCGCGAGTTTGCAAGAGTGGGCCTCGACGGATTTACCAATGCTGATGCAAATGGTTGCTGCTGTGGACAGTGTAAAGCGCTCTCACGCCAACATGCAAACCACGGCAAAGGAGGCAGCCCCGGTTTCAGCTGCAAAGCGCCCGGCCACTGACAACAAACCTTTTGTGAAAAAGGCGAAACCATTTCATCCTGCTGGCCCCTACAATGCGGCCAAATCCATCATCACTTGCAGTTTCTGCAAGAAGACAGGTCATGGGGAGGCTAAGTGCTATGTAAAACAGAATGCACAGAAGGCCAAGCAGCAGAGAGACAAGAAATAGGAATTGTCCGTGGTTGGTAGCTTAGTCGAGCAGAACGACTTTAAAAACTCTGTACTTCTTGATAAAGTTTCCTCTCTTTGTGATGTATCAGATGTATGGACTGATATGAGCACACCACCTGTGTTGAGAAATGCAAACGGTTGTGTTTTAATCAATGTTCCATTCTCTGAATTAGTAACTGCTGTTAAGCACTTACACGAGTTGCAATTACAACATGCTGTCACTGCATGTGTAGTTATCCCTCGATATCATGGCCCGTGGTCGCGATTGTTGAAAGGGGGAGAAGTAATCATGCAACTCACACGCAAAGATACAGGAGCTTCACCGTTGCAAGTGATCTTTATCAAGTCTGCTACCAATCACGGCACTCCGACATTAGCTACATTTGATGGTCACTCAGTGCCACTCGAATGGAGATTTGAGAGTCAACTTATGGGTACACCATGTACAGCATTAATTGATACTGGTGCAAACCATAACTTTGTTGAAAATGCTTGGGTGAAACGTAATAACATTCCTTTCACACCAGTCACGTCATATGTACGTGCTGCTGGTTCCACTCTCAATGCAATGGGAGAGGTAAAAGGGCGTTTTGTTATTAATGGCCATAAAACCCGACCAGCCTTCATCGTGGTGGATATTAGTATCCCCGGGGTGGATGTTGTTTTAGGGGAGCAATGGCACACTGAAGCAGGTTTACAATTAGACTCTCGAGCCAATATGTGCACCCTTCGTAAAGGGAAACGTAGGATGACTTTGACAGCATCTGTACTCGCATGTATACCTCGCGATAATGTTCCGCTCCTCTCTGCTATGCAATTGAAACGTTGCATGCGTAAACGTGAGGAAGTATACTTACTGCAATTACGACATGTGGAAACACCTGCTGAACAGGCTATCAGTGACCCTGTGGTGCAGTCACTTACAGAACAATACGCAGATGTATTTCAGGATGAACTCCCAGAGTTGCCTCCCGATCGAAACATACATCATACCATTCCGCTAGAGGAGGGGGCAAAGCCACCTTGGCGGCCTATATACAAGCTAAGTCCCTTAGAACACGCGGAGATGGAAAAATAGCTCAAAGAGTTATTGGACAAAGGTTTAATAACAAAGAGCATATCTCCTTTTGGTGCACCAATTTTGTTTGTGCCCAAAAAGAATGGCAAGCTACGCATGTGTATTGATTACCGTGCGTTGAACAAGGTCACTGTGAAAAACAGATACCCTTTGCCTCGGATTGATGATTTGTTTGATAAGCTGTCAGGTGCAACAGTGTTCAGCACGCTGGATTTGACCAGTGGTTATCATCAAATCAAAATCCACCCGTCGGATATACAAAAAACTGCATTTCGCACCCCACTAGGACACTTTGAGTATAAAGTGTTACCATTCGGGTTAACAAATGCACCAGCTACATTTTAAACAGCAATGAACGCGGTATTTGCTGATGAATTGTACAAGTTTGTACTGGTATATCTAGATGACATTGTTGTGTTTAGCAAAACTTGGGAGGACCACCACAAACATGTGGAATTGGTTCTAGCTAAGTTACGCGAACACAAATTCTATGCCTACCTGTCCAAATGCAACTTTGCAAAGGATGAACTACCCTTTTTAGGGCATGTGATTGGCAAAGAAGGATTGAAACCAGATCCTCAAAAGGTGTGTGCGGTAAAGGATTGGCCGCCACCAAAGGATGTACATCAGTTACGTGCTTTCTTGGGGCTAGCCAATTATTTCCGCAAGTTCATGCGAGCATATTCTGGCATGGCAAATTCTTTAACATCTTTACTAAGAAAAGATGTTAAATTTGTGTGGACGGAGGCACACGAGGTTGCTTTTACTCGCATTAAAGATGCATTAACACAAGCCCCTGTGTTAGCCTTCCCCGACCACACCAAGCCTTTTGTGGTGATCAGCGATGCTTCCACCATTGGGTGTGGGGCAGTCCTTCTACAAGATGACAGACCATGTGCATATGAAAGCTGAAAGTTCATTCCTGCTGAACGTAATTACACAAAGACTGAGCAGGAATTGCTCGGGGTGGTGCACGCGCTGCGCACATGGCGTTGCTACTTGGAAGGGGTGGAGTTTTCAGTGATTACTGATCACAACCCGCTCACATTCTTTCATACGCAACAAAATCTGTCGAGGCGGCAAGCTAGGTGGAATGAATTCATTTCTCGTTTCACTTTCACTTGGCAATACCGTCCTGGTCGCACCAATGTGGCGGATCCACTATGTCGCAGCCCTGCTCTTTTGGCACTTACGCGCTCTCGAAGTACGCGTAATGTACAACAGCCTGAAGATCCTTTCTTGAAAGAAGTGTCCACAGGTTATAACTCAGATGATTGGTTTAGCAGTCAAACCAACTTGCAACAGCTTACTGCTGTTAGCAATCTGTGGTATAAAGGGGAGCAGTTGGCAATTCCCAACTCGGGCGACTTGCGTAAGCAATGCTTACATTCAGTGCATGACCCGCCGTATGCTGGGCATTTGGGGAAACACAAAACACTCAAATCTGCGCAACAGTTATACCAGTGGCCGTCAATGTCAGCTGACGTGGATCAATATGTTCGCACATGTGACGTGTGTCAACGTAATAAGCCACTACGACAAAATCAAGCGGGATTGCTTAAACCATTGGCAATTCCAGAACAAAAGTGGGATAGTGTCAGTATGGATTTGATTACTGACCTACCTGAAACAGCAGCTAAATACATTGCTATTGTGGTTTTTGTCGACCGTTCGACTAAAATGGTGCATTTTGCCCCGTGTTGCACAACTGTAAGTGCACGGGACTTGGCACACTTATTTGTGTCCACGGTCTTTCGCGTTCACGGTGTACCGCGTGAACTTGTCACAGATCGTGATCCTCGGTTTGTCTCCAAGTTTTGGCGAGAAGTCTGTGATTTGTTGGGGGTAAAACAAAGCATGTCGACTGCTTTCCACCCGCAAACGGACGGTCAAACTGAGCGAGCTAATCAAATACTGGAAGAAATGCTTCGCCACTATGTGGCTCCTAATCATGCTAATTGGGACAGGTACTTGCCAATGGCAGAGTTCGCTGTGAACAACGCGTGGCAGGAAAGTGTAAAGGAAACCCCATTTTTCTTGAATTATGGGATTCGCCCGAACACACCAGCGTCATTGCGTGTACCTCGCAATGCCCTGACTGTACCAGCGGCAAAGGAATTTGCCATTAATATGCAAGAAAATTTGGCTCGAGCCAAGCTGTGTCTGTCAGAAGCACAGGACAGGCAGAAAGCTTATGCTGATACACATCGAAAAATGGCCACTTTCGATGTCGGCGATAAAGTTTTGCTTAATGCAAAAAACATAACCATCAAAGGTACGGGTGCTCGCAAGTTGCTGCCCCGATGGTTAGGTCCTTTCTCTATCACTGATAGAGTTGGTACGCACGCTTATCGACTGCAATTGCCCCCAAGTGTGCGTATACACAACGTGTTCCATGTGAACTTGTTGAAACCTTACCGCTCAGACGGTAGAACACAGCCTCCACCACCGCCAGTTGAGGTGGACAGCGAGCTCGAATACGAGGTGGAAGCTATATTGAACCATAAGCTAAATAGTCGAGGACGCGCAACTCGCTATTTGGTGAAATGGAAAGGGTATGGCCCGGAACATAACAGTTGGGAGCCCGACAGGCATCTTACGCACTGCCGCGAGTTGCTTCGAGCTTATTGGGATTCATGTCCTGTCCCATAAACTGTGGGCTTGGTTTTATGACAGACTGGCAGTGCAGTTTCATTACCACCCTGTCATTTCCTGCTATCTCACTAGTTACAATTACTCAAAATCAAGCCTGATCAACTTGAGTTCAACGAGGACGTTGAAAACCTAAGTGGGGGGCAATGTAACGGGAGCAATAATAATAGGGGTATTATTGCTACCTAAATAACACATTTTGTATGAATAAGTATATAAATATGCTTATTTATACCTCTACGGTTCCTCGCTTATTAAAGGCTATGATGCTTTATCATAGCTTAAATAAGTCCCAATGGGTGTAGAACCGCTTATTCAAGCCAATTTAATGTCACATTTGATATAATGTGATCACTATCTTGTTAGGTACCTTACGATAGGTATCTTTGGATAGGTACCTTATCGATAGGTACCTTATCTGAGCTGTGATTGGCTCACGCTAGATTTCCTAACTACCCTATCTGTAGGGTCGATGTCTAATTGTGAGTTAATTATCGAGAGGTATATAGTTGATATACTCTTGATATAAAAGGTCACATCAATCTGATGTGGGGACTTTCAGTTCTCTGCTCAGTGGCGGCCACGCCGTTGAAAGGCTTGTCATAGGCGGTGTGGGTGTTGGGGTAGAGGATTGAAGGGGCATCACCGGCGACGGTGGTGCTGTTACAGGTACCTATCAGTTAGGTACCGGCGACCGTACGCTAACTGAGCAAAATTGTCAGGTATCTTAAAGTACCTAAAGTTAATGATGTGTACCTTCAAAGGTACCTGCTGGTATCGCTCAATCATGATTAGGTGTCACACGTGATTGTCGTCATCAGCTGTGCAAGAATGCGTGACAAATGATTAAAAACAAAGAAATAAATAAGTTACAATG
The DNA here is from genome assembly GCA_009103225.1 of Chlorokybus atmophyticus. NCBI lineage: Eukaryota > Viridiplantae > Streptophyta > Chlorokybophyceae > Chlorokybales > Chlorokybaceae > Chlorokybus > Chlorokybus atmophyticus. Next base: position 512,253 of record RHPI01002823.1, on the reverse strand, counting down.
TAATAAACTGAGCTACTACTATTGCTAGTACAACTAGACTACCACTACTGCTACCACTACCACTACTGCTACTACTACCTTAGGTACTGCTGCTAGTACTACCCTTGTACTGAGCCGCGGCTCCTGCACCGCCCGCTCCAGCTCCGCCGCCGCCGTTCCTTCTCCGCCGCCGCTGCCGCCGCCTGGCCTGGTCTGGCCTAGCCTGGCCTGGTCTGGCCTAGCCTGGCCTGGCCTTGCCGCCCTAAGGCAAGGAGGGTGGTTAGATGGCATGCGGTGTTGCGCGTTGTACAACGCCAGACAGCAACCAAGCTCACCTACTGTTAGCCGTTGCCGCCGCCGCCGCCATCACCGCCCCCGCCGCCGCCGCCCACAACGCTCTGTTCAACTTGAAGCCGTTGAGCGTTTGAAATACTTGAGCAGCCCAAGTTATTCAAACGCGTTGTCGAAACGTGACTCGCAACGGCATTATCGTATTATTATAATGGTACAAAAGTACCATTGTCGCAATGGCACTATCGTACCATTGGTATGGTACGGCGGTTGCATTGTACCAGCGTCTCGACTTGCCGGCCGGTACCACCGTCCCGACTTGCCGACCTTTTGGGACCGGCGGTCACTTGCTTATCATACTTGACTCACAATAAGTAGGTCGCCGCCGCGTTAAGTGCACGACCGGCGATCGGCCGTCACTTAATAAACGCGATAAGGTCACCTGATAGGGACTAACGGTGACTGGCTTGCCAAAATAGGCAGGCCGTCGCGCATACTTTTCAACGGTCAGGGTACGACCGACGGTCGGCCGTCATTGTATGTGACCAAATCGTGACTAATTTGCTATACAGAAAGGTCGCCATCGCGCAAATGGGATAACCGACAATGGGCCGTTACCTTAAATTGCGGTGTTGCCGTCACAGGCAGGCCGCCGTCGATTGTACTTATTGGTCGACCGCTTGCCTTTGGTTTATGTTGCTTGATAGTAACGGCCGTCTTAAAAAGTCCCTTTATGGACCAATCCGTTACGTCATGTAGGGTCAGCAATCTCATAGGACAGAAGTCGCCGCTGGCTCGTCCAGTTAGTGGCTCATTCGGGAAGCCGTGTAGGGGCAGACAGAGTCGCAGTCGCAAAGGTCCACCACGCGAAGGAAGCCTAAAGAAGCCCACGGCAGCAGTCGCAGGCGTGAGGGGGAAGGAGCCAAGAACCCTGCCCATTGAGCCGCGCACCCATGTGGTGAAAAATAGGGGCTGGCAGAGGACGGCCTCATAAGTGTCGATTGCCCGACAGGCAGGCGGCAGCTTGTGCGCGATGGTTGAGAATATATTTTGTACAGGAGCTGAATGTTATTAAGTCAGCTCTGTGGCCTAGTTGATAGCACGCCGCTCTGTAACCCACAGGTCGTGCATACAAAACCCGCAGTACTACAGTGGTAGCCTTTTCCTTAAGTGGTGGCTCATTGAACGCCGAGCTAGCAGGGTGCAAAATTTTCCTACACGTCGTCGAGTGGTGCAACGCTTCAATAATAGAAAGAAAAACCCTGGAACCACCGTGTACTTGAGATATATACATGGGGTATATATACTTGAGGTGCGAGGTTACGGATATATGCGCTTGTAAGTAGCACAACACTTCCATAAGCCGTAACATACTATCAACGCGCGCATCCGCAATTGATAACATTAAGTTGTGCGTGTTGGCCAACGTTTACCAACAATGACGACAACCACATGTTTTACGTAAGCACTAAAAACATGCAAATTACAAGCAGCAAAGGCTTCGTGTTGGCAAACATTTGACAACATTGTAAATGCACCATCCACGTTGTAATGTAATGAATCATGCAAATAACTTGGCGTAATTGGCAAAGTATTGACAACAGCTTGCCCCTCGAGATGGCAAACGTTTTCTAACAAGGTGGCAGCTGTTGTCTGCAAACACAAAAATCAAACGCCATCTGTAAACAACTGCTTCGTCCAGATGGTCCCCCCGGATCGTGCGACACGCCGTATGCCGTGTTGGAGGCCATTGAAAAATGAAGGCTTCAACATTTAGAGCAAAGACACAGTCTGCGCTTAAGGCGAAACTATTGGAGAGATGGCCATTCACGGTGACCTTGCTATATCCCCCGCCGTTTGGTGTGCAAACCCACCCGCATAATGGAGGAGGAAAATCATGCCCGCGCAAGATTGCGCCTGGAAAGTCTCGTTGTGTTGAGAATGCCGTGAGATGAAGTAGTCAAAGCAACCGCTACCGAAAACGAGCATGGAGCTACATCTGCTTGGTAGCACGGCTTACAAAGGCTGGCCCATCTACATAGCGGCATCATATAGATACACNGGGGGGGGGGGGGGGGGGGGGGGGGGGGGGGGGGGGGGGGGGGGGGGGGGGGGGGGGGGGGGGGGGGGGGGGGGGGGGGGGGGGGGGGGGGGGGAGGGCCCGTATCAACACCCTTGCATGTCCACCTTTGTAATCACATTATGAGTACTTATAGCAAGGTCAAAGGCACGCAACAGGTTTGCATATGCATTATAATATAAATATAAAGGTGGGGTGGTGATGGTAATGCGGGTGCGCCTGGCGCTAACCTTGTGGCTTTAACCTAAATATAAATGCTCGCAACGAGTCTTGCTCATATGTTCTCTGTTGTCACAGCCCGCTCGACCATAAAAGACTTGGTGCTTTTATGGTCAATTTGTGGTAACTTGATGTACCTTCCCGTTACATTCCCCCCCACTCAAGAACGCTGACGTCCTCGGCAGCTGGCGCTCATCAGCTGGGGAATCTTCCCAGGGATCTGATTTAGGGTCGGTTACCGGCCCCACCACCCAAGGACCGGCCAATTTAGGCCCATACCGGTCAACGCGCGCATAGCGCGCCGCTGCCGGCCCCACAGGACGCGTCGCCGCGACAGGCAGGTCGCGCCCTGCCGCGCCGACTGAACTGGTCAGTTCGGTGCGACTGCCATTATGCAAGTCGCGACCCATCAATGATGGCATTCATAAAGTGACCATTTACGATGTTATTGGATCAAGAAACAACTACCGCGGAATTCGTGTGCAAGGCAGGAATCGAACCCGGGTCTCAAGCTCCGACGACCAATGTCACAGCCCACTCGACCATAAAAGACTTGGTGCTTTTATGATTGATTTATGGTAACTCAATGTACCTTCCCGTTACATCTGTGCACCAGCGTCGGACGAGGTGTGCACGCATATCTATCACATGAACATCGCCACCAAGCATAGTTGAAAGGTGGTGAAGGAGCTCACCAAAAACCGTCTAGCGGCGAATAATGCAGAAACAGAGCGCCTAAAGAAGCCGATTAAAGAGGCGTCTGCAGTGCAGCCCAAACTCAAGGCGAAGCCTGCCTACATTCTTGCTAGNCCCCCCCCCCCCCCCCCCCCCCCCGCTACTCTGGGTCTTATGCATCAGGTGCTGGCATAGCAGCTACAAGGCCGCTCCTATGCAGGCCGCTTTCATTAGGGGTCAACTGACTCTCGCACTTGCTACAATGGCGGGGAGCCAGTGCACCTGCGTGCCTATTGTCGCAAGCCCTCAGCAGGACGTGGCGGCCACTACTCCAATTGCACAGTTGTGAAGCTGTTGTGACAGCTTTGTGGTTGTACACTTCTGCGCATGTATTGCCTAAAATTTTTTGTTGAGGTTGCAAATGACACTCAAATGGAATGAAATTTTTGGTTCATTATGACATAGCAACGCTCATGCAAAGTAAAAAGAACGTGAAAGTTGCACATGATTTGTTAAGGTTGCACAATATTGAGCTCCTAACTTTCATATACGGCCTTTGCTATACGCAAATTGTCGTACACTGAAAAGCTGTTTTTTGGCATTTCAAACATCTTCAGTAAGCTACAGCTTCAGCGATGCCGGAAAAAACACGGCGAGGAAGAGGAGAAGACGGGGGAGAAGGATGGTCGACGTCCATAACAATCGATTATTGAAAGAAAGTTCGAGGAGGGTGAACGGGAAGAGGGTGGCAGCAGGATCGAATGTGAGGTAGATCCCAACCTGCGGCAAGTGCAAAAGGAGGAGGGCGATTGAACTAGCCCAATCCCTCATCAGTTACCCTACACTTTAAGTGCACTAAACCCCGCTCCTGGTTCCCTCAAGTTTGCCCGGGTTGACCCGTGTGCTGTGGGGCAGCCTTGGGGGGAGGGGGTGGGAAGCAACACACAGCCAAGGCCTGCCTGCCCTGCACTGCCGCTCTCCTCAAACTTGAATGCAGTCCAAAAAGCACCAGCTCATCGCAAACCTGGCATGTCGGTGCTGCTGGCTAGATTAAGGAAAGGGGTGGACGCCCAGGAGGACTAGGGTCACCCCTAGCTATTTCCGAACCACCGCCCCAGCACTACCTTGCTGCCACCGCCTCGCTTGCCGCCAAACCCCCGCCAGAAACTGCTTCACTGCGGCAGATAAAGATCTGACCGTTGATTTTCGTGGATTCGTGAAATCAACGGTCTGCGCCTCTCTTGGGCCGCCAGGCTGCAATCAGCGGCGTGGGTGGGGTGTGAGGGGCGGGGATCAAGGGGAAGTAAGGATAGGACCAAGTGTGTCAGGGGGTGGGATAGGAAATGCCCGCCGCCAACCTTGCCAAGAGAGCCGCCGCCGCCTAACCCCGATGTACGTGCATTTTCTCACTTTATTCATTATCATTATTAAGGCATAAATGTATAACACTCCTGTTCTCGCCCAGCCATGTACCAGAATTCCATCAACACAACAATTAAAGCTTCGCTTAGCAGTTTTGACAAATATTTGTATATTAATGGACCATACGAGTGTATCAGACTCTCATGTTTTAATTGTTGCCCCATGTGATCAATTTTATTCATTACAACAACGCTTTTTAAAGTTTTTTTAATGACGTATCTCGCTATGCGAGTTTTACAACCCAGCTCTGCAGCATTGTATCACAGCGTTATACATCGGGAATTCGGCCTTGAGGCCTCAATGTCGAATTTCGCAACGTAAATTGAAAACGTTGTAGATGAATTTTCGGTTGGTAAGGCTTATATAAAATTGTTGAATCAATCAACAACATGCCGTAAGCCACCGTATAATTAACCAAAAGTGTTCCTTCATTCATAACAAGCTCAACATTTCAACAACATAGTACACGTGAAACAGAGCTCGAGCTTCGAATCATATCTGAATAGTCACATCTCAGCGTTTGCTAAGATTAAGGTAGTCGTGTTATGGTGAGTGCGCTTGGCACATTCGTTTGCATACGGCATAAACACTTGGTGACTAACATGCTAACGGTTGCAATACAATTTTATGGCTACATTATACCCGCATTGCGAGCCAAACTTTTTAAAAGTTGTGGCCAAGCAAATGGCTTCAATTCGTGTTTAAACAATGGATGTACACGCTCATCCAAAAGCGTTGCTCTGATAGTGCTAGTGTAACAGCACCACCGTCGCCGGTGATGCCCCTTCAATCCTCTACCCCAACACCCACACCGCCTATGACAAGCCTTTCAACGGCGTGGCCGCCACTGAGCAGAGAACTGAAAGTCCCCACATCAGATTAATGTGACCTTTTATATCAAGAGTATCAACTATATACCTCTCGATAATTAACTCACAACTAGACATCGACCCTACAGATAGGGTAGTTAGGAAATCTAGCGTGAGCCAATCACAGCTTAAATAAGGTACCTATCGATAAGGTACCTATCCAAAGATACCTATCGTAAGGTACCTAACGAGATAGTGATCACATTATATCAAATGTGACACTAAATAGGCTTGAATAAGCGGTTCTACACCCATTGGGACTTATTTAAGCTATGATAAAGCATCATAGCCTTTAATAAGCGAGGAACCGCAGAAAAGAGGTATAAATAAGCATATTTAAATACTTATTCATACAAAATGTGTTATTTAGGTCGCAATAATACCCCTATTATTATTGCTCCCGTCACAGCTAGGCAAGTAGGTGCAAAGAAGGGGGTTGACTTTATGCATACTTCAGCACGACCACTACCGTATGTGCCCGAATGCCCCCCCCCTACAAACAAAGCCCCCCCGGCAAAATCAACGAAGGGGGGTGTATTAGGGCACTATTGCGTCCTTAAAAGGGGCCTGTCAAACAAAGCCCCCC
>RHPI01002823.1:462934-506015 GCA_009103225.1 Chlorokybus atmophyticus | reverse complement strand
GGGGGGGGTATTCGGGCAAATATGAATACAGAAGTTTACACTATACAGGCCTACCATTGTTGCTACCAATACCTATTAAACTGATCAAAGAATATGATTGATCAATGTTGTTGACATTAATAATGTTGAACATCCTCGTGGCACAATGCAGGTAAACTGAGTACTGCCTGCCGGTAGTTTGCGTCATTCCTACCCTGCTCACATGTCCTGCCTTACACATATTAATGTGCATTGAATGAAAACCAGCCCCCCTAGCCTAGCCTAGCCTAGCCTAGCCTAGTGGAGCTCGTGCAGTGGTTTATGTGTATATGTCGGTTGTCATGTCCTGCCTGCTTGGGGCATATGAATCCATATTGCAACACTCTATGCCAAGCGCACAAACAAAACAAAACACCCACATAATGACACTTTATTTAAACAACACCACCACCACTAGCCTACAGGGCTTGAATCCAATGCACTACACGTTGTGGTATGCTGTGTGCTTGTACTACGTGCCTCGACTTTGCCCTTATGCTTGCAGTTGTAAGGAGGATAGAAAATGATTTATCAAATGCAAGTCAGACCGCATCAACTTGGCAAGGCACCTGGGCCACTTGCAACATGGCATAGGAAAAGCAATCAACCCACCCCTTACTGTAATTGCTTTCGCATCTGCAGATCCTGCCATGGATTGTAGCACCACGAGGCACTAGTACTGCTGCTGCCGTCAGATTCTCACCTCCGCATCATGTGCATCTACCTACAAAATGTGTTTAACCCACCTTAACAAAGCTAGTGTTGTGTCGATAATGGCATACACGAGATACCATGCTGCAATTGTCGCATGCATGGGGTGTTAACCACAGCTGTGTGAATGTGTGCTTTGCATGTGATGTGGCATGTGCTTCCAAGCTAAGCAAATGTGCTTGTAAGCTTTGCTAGTCAACCTTTCTGCTTCCCTTGCATGCACTTAGCCATTGCCATTGGGTTGAGCGCTACGTTTTTTTTTTTTTTCACACAGTATGCTTTGAATGTGACATTGCACCACCGTTCTGCCTTTACTTGCAACGCAGCAGCATGATGGGAGACTATTCACCCGTGCCATAAAGACAGTCAAGGCGCCCAAATGCGGCTGCACAAAGGTGTTGGCTTTATCAGTGCCATGGGGCGACTCGTGTGTGCTGTGGGCTGCCCAACTTGCGACCCTCTTTGCTTTGCTTTTGTGCTAAGCATGATGGTGGCCAAAATAGAAGCTCAGTGCAAACCTTGTTGGGTTGAAGCCACTAAGAACAGCTGCACAGCGATAACAAGTTAGCCATTCTTATATCTCGCAACCAGTATGCGAGTGATAACAAACATGCCCTCTCATTGAATGCCGACAGCAACCAGTGTTGATGACAGCAAAGCGTACCGATTGGGGTCGTGAGGATGATGGCGCCAATAGGGTAAAGAAAGTACTCAGTCCTTTCCAAGAACGGCAGTGCTGCACACCAACAGCAGTGCATCAGCAACACGTACAAAGTTTTAATGTGAGCCAATTGCCAAGCAATGATGCACATACCGTTGTAACCAAGGAAATTGAGGTAGTGGTAGTAACTGAACGAGGTGACATATAACAGCACGGATAGCAACGCTGGCAGAAAGCCAGGAGACAGCAGAAGCGGTACGAAGAAGTACTGGACAACTGCAAGCGAAGCACAACAGTTGTCAGCCTCAACAGAGTGTGCTACCTCAGTTCGACAGCTTCGTACCGTAAAGGGCTATAAACAAGGGGAAGTAAGAGTTGCAGTGGACATCAAACGCGTACAGCCTGTCCAGCATGCATTAGTTTGGGGCTCAGGACGAGATACGAATGAGAGCAAGCAGGAGCATTGCAGCATCTCAACATGATGGATGCAGGCGGCATGCTTACAATAGTCCAACACATCTCGCCACAAGTGGCACAGAGCAAGCGCTCAGTGAACTCACCATTCCACTCGCTGCTCAACAGCGTGACTGCTGGCAGCCGGCAGCGCTCGAAGATACCAATTGGCAAGCGCCCTGCAGTAGATGTAGTGATAAACTTTCCTGGTTGTGACTGCGACGAACATAGCGCATGTCCTGGCAACTTACCAACATGCCGTAGCCAACAATATTCCTATTAACAGGAAGTCTACGCAAACCGCGGAGATTATGGTGAGCACAGAGTGTGCAAAACTGTCGCCAAACCTGCAACGCACAACATTAACCGTTGAAGGCAGTACTGACTCGCTCACACTGAGTTCATAGCGGTGCGCATCACAGTTGATGAGCAGTGCAACCATGACAACCCTTTCGGAAGCAGCAAGCTGATTAGAAACTTACGCTAAACAAAAGGCGGTTGCTGATACTGCAATGAAAACGCTACAGATCACGACAAATGCAGGATCATCTCGAGCCCAATGATTCTTGGTCTCTGCACTAGCAGTGCTGTCAGCAGTATGTGGCATTGCCAGGGCCACCTGATTGCATACCAAAACAATGCCAATCGGCCACTAAATTCGGCCAGAATACCATCTGACTTACGCTTGCGATAAGTGGTGTGTCGGTAGCTGCCAACATACGCAAAAGTTTTATCAATAACAATCACGCTTACTGTCCCGTATCATGCAGTTGCATGACCGATGTATTGCGAACAGAATTATAACCCTTTCGCATGCAGTGCAGGCTTACACAGTCTTTGGAGATAAGCATAGGTACAGCATTTGCCAGAACGTATACTCGATATCCATCTGCCGCCACTGCCATGCAAGAACAACGCTGGTCAAAGACATGATATGCCAGCCAATCTGACAAAAGTCGTGCAGTTAACAGACTTTCTTTCTCAAAACTGTCTTTGAACGCTTCCCTTGCCCTTAACTCAGCTGCAGACGTTTTGCTACCCGATTGTGGCCATTGCCGTCACATGCAACAGTAAGCTATGCGTGTCTGTCGCTTAGCAGACACCAGAGCCCTTGACATATCGCTGTAGTCGATTGGATAGTTATTGACAAATGCATACATGCGCAATTGGTTGTCAACTGCATGCCCCGAGGGCGCATGCGGCTGAGACACGCTCGCTTACTTTCACAATGCGGCGAAAGTACTGTGGCAAGAAGGAGTAGCTCCGATAAGGCGCGCGTCCCCCGCTCCCGCCGGCAGCTCGAGACGTAGTGGTGGGCAGCATGGTCAGTGCCAGCTGGCTGCTGGCTGAGGCCACACCAGCCAGCTACGGCAACCAGATCTCGGCCCGTTGGCAGCTGCCCTACTCAGCACCTTGACATGCAGCCCCTCCACCACCTGAGCTCCATGCTCTCTCAATCCAAGTGGATTCCCTACGCGGCTCCACGCACCCTCGCCGTCGCCAACGACGCCGCCACCGTCGCCGCCGCCTGCCACGTAGTCGTCAACTACCAGAGCTGCACAATTGTAGCGTTGCAGGCAGTGTTGCAGAAGGCGTTACTTCCGCACAATAGCCGGGAAACTCCCTGTGCAAACAGCGTTGCAGATGGCGTTGTTGGTACTGACCTTGCAGGCTTTGAATTAGGGTTTTGAAAGCAACATTGCTCTCTGTGTTGTTGCCATGGAGGCCGAGGCGGCGGCCGACGCCGCCGCCGGCGATCCCGGCGGCGTTACGGAGGCTGTGCAGGTTGAGCGGGTCGTTGAGGAGCAGCCCGTGAGCGGCGACAGCCCCTCGGCTTCTGCGGAGTCAGCAGCAGCTCCTGCTGCTGAGGCCGAAGCCGGAGGTGAAGCAGAAGCAGAAGCAGAAGCAGAAACAGCAGCAGCTGAAGCCACGGGTGGAGATGAACGCGCTGTTTCGCCCGAAGCTGTGCATGCTGAGCCGGCGGCAGCGGTGATCTCTTCTGTGCAGGAAGGAGGCAGCGACAAGGTCAGTGCACATGAAGTCATTCACCACGTGTTCGGCTTAGCACGGTGAGGTGCATCGCACCAAGTAGTTGCATGCATGTTGTCAGTAGTCGGTGCTTCGGACTTTTTGGTTGTCCCTTTAGCTTTTGCATTGCACATTGCGAGCGTAAGCTGCTTGAGGCTCACAATGTGGCCGTAAGCGATTGTATGCCTTTGCATGCTGCATTGCCTGCTGTTACCGTTCCTAGAGTAAGAGTGCCATGCAATGGAGAAGTTTCCATTGTAAAAGCAAGTAGCGAAGAGTAGTGTAGTTGGATGTTGAGGATGCATGTTGCTCAATCACATGCATGCAGCAGAACTAATGGCATTCATGCAGGTTGAGAAGCCGAAGGCAAAGCGGCCACCCAGGCAGAAGAAGTCCAAGGCAGCTGAAGCTGTGGTCAAAGAAGAGGAGAAGGAGGAGGACAAGGAGAACAAGTCAGACAGCCCAGTGCTGCGTGTAAGCTTTGCGGACTCAGGGTCTTCGTGTCAATCAGTGCACATGATGGTTGTCCCACAATGTATGCATTTTGATTACCATGCAGCCATGCTCTGTTGTGCAAAGTGCTGACAACTACCTTCACTGCGACAAGGTTCTGTAGTACTTGCATGCACGTAGCATGACGGACTTGTGATCTGCTCGCAGATATTATCCAACAAATCCCGTGCACTGCGTAAGAAGTTAGAACGTATAAAGAGGTTGGAGGTTTCAGTGTCAGAAGGCAAGACCCTAAACGAAGAGCAACAAGCCGTCCTCAGGTGCGGCTGAATGATGGCACTGACCCATGTGGATTCCATGAATTCTATGAACCATATTGTTGTGTTGGTGACCACGAGTATGCACCGGTGTTGGCATCGAGCAGTTCCTTGTTCTCAGGAGCCGCATTGCTGTGGAGACGCTACTTGAGGAGTATGAGCGCCTACGAGCACCAATCCAAGCTGCACTGGCTGAGGAGGCTGCTGATCGCGCAGCAGCTGCGCGAGTACTGTACATTTGCATCACTACTGGCACTGGTGATGAAAATAGGGGAAATTACCTTGACATGACATGGCTATGCAGGCTGCCATCACCACACCGCCAGCAGAAACGCAGGCTGCAGAGCCGGTTGAAACTGCTGCAAATCCGCATCCAGAAGTTGTGGAAGAAGCACCGGCGCCAGCTGACACTGTTTCAGTTGAAGATCTTCACGTGCTCGCTCGTCTGCTGTACTTTGCCCGCCTATTTGATGTGCAACCAGCAGAGTATATAGCAACCTGGCAGAAAGTTCAGCAGGTTGAGCGGAAGGCTTGCCTCAGCTATGACCAGGGCGAGGAGGCTGATGGCAGCACCGAACCCACTGCCCAGTTGCAGGAAGTGGATCTTGATTTGATTGCGAAGGTAATTAGAGGTGGTCAGTATGAACTCTGTCGTTGGTTTCTGAGCATGGTCCGCTTGCTTTGTACCTTGCACGTCATAATTCTGATGGTTTTTGAGCATGCAAACAGTTTGGGCGCATGTTGACTTCTCGCCCTGCTGGGGTCGCTATCTCCCATGATGAGACTCTTGCTGGCTGCATGGAGCACGCAAAGAAGTTCATGAGCGCAGATGCGTCACCTGTCGACAGCGCTGTCCTTGGAGATGTCACTTGTATCCCCTGAGCGATGCTTGTTATGCTGTGCTAGCTGAGTCCTGCTGAATGTGTCTACGCAGAAGCCTGCACGCTTCACCTTGACTCCAGTCACAGATAAGCGAATCCATGAGTGTCTGGCACGTGTTGTGTCTTCGGCCTACTTCACGATGACGCCAGATCTTGTTCAAGACGTCCACTCTCTTGATGACGTTCACAATGAGCCACAGCCTTCAGTGGCTGAGGCGCCCGTTGCCAACCATGTTCAACCGGCCTCACGACCTTCCAGAGAACAATCTCCTGCACCAGCTCCTGCACCGGTGACTAGCATCCTGCCGTGAATCTGCTGTGAAAGCCATTGCAGCATGTATATTAGTGAACTGAACACTTGTGACATGCAACAGCAGCCTGTACATGCACCCTCGCCTCCTATGGTGCCCATGGCACCACCTGTGCCTTTGATACCATCCATTTCACCTCCGCATACACCTGCTCTTCCACCTGCCGGCATGTTGCCACCGTTCACACACGATCCGCAAGGTTTGCCCATGCACCATCAGCTCGGGCGCGATATGGAGCAGATGCAGCCATTTTATGCACCTCAGGTCTGCTGGTGTTCTCTCAGAGGTTGAGCCTTGCATTACTGTCGTCTTTCTCAATAAGGCAACCATGTGCAGATGGGATTGCCTCCGCATTACTTCCAGCAGCCGTACATGCAAGTTCCTGGTCCCGCACCTGTCATGCCACCCCCCGGACATGAAGCCGGCATGCCTATGTTCAATTTTTTGGGCGAGTCCAAGGTGAGTCAGAGTGTGACTGTTAGGGTTGAATCAGGCAGAGTTCTTCAACGGCTCATATCTTTGTGTGACAGCTAGGCATCGATGGTGCACGTCCTGAGATGATGCGTGGACCGGCACCACAGAATGCCATGCCTAGGGGTGGGAGTGGAATGAGGGGATATAGTGGCAGAGGGTATGGCGGGGGTGGCGGCGGCAACAGGGGTCAAGGAAGGGGAGGGAGAGGTGGCTATTTCAATGACGGCGGGCAAGGACGAGGCGGTTATCACATGGACGCAAAAAGCAGCCGAGGACGAGGACAAGCGCCGGTCAATGCAGTGCCTGCGGGAACGGAGACGCGATGACATGACGATGCTGGCGCTGTAGAGCAGTGTACAGTTGTTTGGTACACAGAAATGAGTAGTGTTGCTTGCATTGATCTGTAGGTATTGCGGAATTTTGCGCATAATATCATAACCGCTGCGGTCGAGGCAAGCCACCGGTAGTTGGCACTGCGTGTCAAGGAGCGTGCCATGCAGTCTTGCTGCTTCATTGTGTTTCAGTGCAGCTTGTGTCTTGAGATATGTTTTTCAGGAGCACATGTAGATCGTGCTGCCTGGCCCCATACAGTCAACTGGTCACTTATACCTGTAGATGCAGCATGACAAAAGCAGCTCACCGGCTTTGGCTTCAGCCTCTAGTTGGCTAGAGGTCCGCACTGGAAGGACAATAGCTGTATTCGAGTGAGAGCATTGGAGCAATTGGCCACCCCAACAGGATGTGGGTGCTGAACTCATGATCAATTCGCGCGAGTACTGGCTCGCAGCAATAGTTTCACGGGTTTCACAGGGGCCACCCATGTGGCAACAGGTTCCAGTGTTGGCTCATACAAAGCAAAACCTGCACACATTGGCTCCACTAATGGCAATGTACACGCAATGCGAAACGGCAATGCACATGCATAGTGGCATGCACAGTCAGTAGCATGCAGAGTGACATAGCGCACACCAACAACATTGTCAGGTTGACCATGTTCATTCACTACCTCACACGCTACACTACCCCAAAAAAATAATAATGTAACTGCCGTTGGCTCAGACACTAGGTGTATTGACATCACATGTGCTATGCATGCGCAGTTGCACCTCACATATCCTGTAAAACGTACAAGGGTTAGATAATGTGCACGCAATGGTACAATCCAGGCTCGCAGCAGCACACCCAGGAAATATATTACATACCTATTGTATACCGACTAGCATACACACTATGTTTGCGCTGCTACTGCTTTGTTCAGCCCAACTGAACAGACAAGGTGGTGGTGACAGCATTAAAGGTGATAACAAGCTTTATTCATAAGAAGTCTTCATCGTCATCGCGCAACGTCTGCTTGCTCTGTACACCGACCTGAAGCACCTACAAGGAACGGGGATAATAGAAGGCATGCCACAACGCTGTAATTGCTTCCTGATTGTTGCAGTGATTTGCTGCACATTTCTGGCTTCACAAAAAAGCTGTTTACCACAGTCCCATCCTCACCTGCTTCAGCAGTTGGTTTGCTTCGGACTCCAGCCTCTGCATTTTCAACAGATATTCCTGCAAGAACAGGAATGCATATTGAACTGGTTGGCTGCACAGCAGACCAAAATAAACGGAAAGAGTATGCTGCTCATGCACAGGCGTGCACTAGTATTCTGGCTTGTGCAAACCAGGAGTACCCTGACTTATGATGCAGTTGACAAATCATGAATGTTGATCGTGATATAATTCCATCAATCCAATCATCAATAATGCGGACGGTGTGCAACATTGAAACTTCAAGACGTACCACATTGCGTTGCCGCAAAGTGGAGGACTTGGGCCCCTCCTCAAGGCTGCGCTGCTCCTGGCCGGTTTCCTCAAGCTTCCGCCGACCCCGCCTTACCCGCTTCCTCTTGCCTCCCGCCTCACTCCCTACTCCAGCAACCGGCCTCCTCAGCAGCTCCAGCTGCCTCCTCGCCAACCTCGCGGACATGGCCGCCGCCGCCGCCGCCGCCTGCCACGTTTCCAAAACCCTAACTTTCCCCCTTCGATCAGGCATAAAATGGCTATAGCGAAGCTGATGAGCACACAATACCTGACTGGTCCGGTGTCGCGCACTGCGGCTTGCAGGACTGTGCGCGGGCGGGCATCGCCATTGCGATTGGCAGCCCCTTTCCAGCTGTGACACACGCTTACACACGCACACACTCTTACATATGCACTTGAGTGTCTCAACAGGCGTCCGTGGCGTCGTTGTGGGCGTTGTTGTCGGTGTCGGTGTCGGTGTCAGTGTCGTCGTCGCAGGGCTTAGGTCAGGAGTAGCAAACAGGGTTTCAGAGTTTGACTGCTCTTCTGCTGTGGAAGCGGCCTTCAGTGCTGCTTGAAGGTACTAAGCTTGGGGCGTAAGGCGCAAACCAAGCTGTGGTCTGCCTTGTGTTGTAGTGGCTGGGTCGGTTATTGCGGAGCGGCGTTACAGAGTGGCTGTAAAACAAAGGGAGGGCTCATCTAGCGCTTGCCAGCTGTGCGTCGTCGTCGTCGTCGCGGAGAGTCGTTTGTGTCGCTTGGCTGCTCGCTCCGGGGTGGCTGGCAGCTGTGAGCGGAACATGTCTTGAACGGAAGGAGCGCTTTGGCCTTGCAAGCCCACCTTAAGGTATGCTTTGAAGTGCAGTGTGGCGCCGCCGCAGTGAATAAGCAGGCTCTGTTGGTTGCTGTGGTGCGTGTTCTTGCAGGCAGGCAAGCAGCAGCATGCTTGGATCTGAAGTGTCGTGTGTGCTGTTGTGTGGGTTCAAGTCTCTTAACGCTGAAGAGCAGTTCATGAAACTGAGGTGACAGCAATTGACGTTATGCATGCAGCAGGAAATTCAGGCAAGTGTGGGTCAATTCGCACGATCTTCAATGTAGACTTTGCTTGCAGTGATTGTGCAGTGCATGTGTGTGCTCAATTGTTCTGAGAGATCAACAAAGTGAAGCACGCAATTGGTTTCACGAGTCAGACATAGACATCATGGGCGTAGCAACAGACTCATTCCGGTTGAGTTTATTGACACCGGACTGCGGCCTTTAGCAATGTTTGATCCAGCAGATTGCGCCACTTGCGTGTCATTGACATGTTGCTTCTGTGCTGCATGTGCACAGCCTTTTAGCCGTGCGTCAGTAACTGTCGCACTCAGATTTTTTGGTGATGCTGGGGTACTGCTGTCCTGTATTCCCAGAGCATGCTTTGTCTGGGCACCGTTGTTGCTCACCAATGGACAAAATTGCAGGAGCTGGCATGGCTGAACCTGAGCCCTCGCCTGCGCCTTCGCCGATTGCCACGTTGCCAGTTGATGACGGCCAGGCCACCATTAGGTGCTTTTGACATTGCACCGCTCTCAGTAACGCTTGAGACTTGTGTCTTGTGTTTACCATGCCTGGCCTGGCACGCAGATTTCGTATGCCAGATGGCACAGACATCGGGCCAATCAAGTATGCGCAGAACATCACCGTGTTGCAGTTGAAGGAGTCGGCCGTTGCCAACTGGCCAAAAGGTAGGGTGCAAGTTTTCGCACATACAACACAGCTGGAGCATGTCAATCAATAGCCATTTGTGTGGCAGCTGTTGCGAGAGCACCTACTCGTCGTTGATTGTGCGTAGTGTGTTCATTGTTGCTGGAGACCCTTATTGTGACATCATGGTCTATGCATGTCGGTTGGCTGAGCAGTTGTTATTTCATCTTCCGTGTTGAGACATGACACATATCACACATTGTTGTGGAGCAGACAAGGAGGCTCCCAAGTCCACTCAGGACGTGAAGCTCATATTGGCGGGCAAGGTGAATCTGCATCTCTCAGCAGGGTGTAGTGGCACTCATGGCGGTCAATATGGAGAGCTTTCCTGGCAATCCTTAGTTATCAACGTCATTCCTTGCTGCAGGTGTTGGAGAACAACAAAACTGTCAACGATGCGAAGGTGCCTTTTGGGGCTGCCGGAGCAGGTGTTGTCACCACCATGCATCTGGTTGTCCGCCCGCCTGCCAGTCCAAAGGACAGTGGTGAGCTACTGGTCTGCATGGTGCTTGTAGATGGTGGGGGGCGTTAACTATCTTGGTTGACGCATTTGTATGCATGACTTTCTCAACTTGCCCTGTCGTGGTAGAGCCCAAGTTGATGAAGCCAAAGACCACGAAGTGTGCGTGCACGATATCATGAGACAACTTCAATTGTGCACTCATTTGCATGCCAGTCATGTTAATTGCACCACATCGGCAGCCGCATGTCATTGGTATGTCTGATGGAAACAACAAGCTTGCAAAGATTCTCCCGCTCCAGAAAGCTTGCTTGTTGAGTCGATGTTGCTTTAAATGTTGATATTTTGCATACTAGTTGTAGTGATCCATGCTTTTGTGCCTAGTAACATTTTACATAAACGCCTTCATTATGTACAGATTCAGTCGCTTATAGAGCTTGCGCTGGTTCTTAACTATTCCAATGATGATATGNAGCTGTCGCCGCATGTCGTGGGTAATGGTGGGGACCCGCAAGATCCCTGCCATGCAAGCATCCCACCTTCCTTGTACCACATCCACATCGAGCACCGTCGTGGCGCGTGCCCATATGGTGCGTTGGAGGTTGGTCTGCTGCGCGTGTAGCTCATGAGCGATGGCAATGCGCTCTTATTGTCGTGCGGCTTCCACTCCGGGGCGGTGAGGTGTGTAGCAAAGGCCGGGAGGACACTTTAGTGCAACATTATGCTTTCAATGTAATCAACCGCACTATCGCTTTCAAGATATACTATATTAGTTGACACTGTGTGCAAGCTACATGCAGATGAGGTAGAGTTTGCATTTTTTGGTTCATGGGAAGCTTCTCATCAACAACAGCGCTTACAGACGTTCAGTTGCGGTACCATTATGATGATTAGTGACTTTTTGAAGAATCATAACATTCGCCCCAACAATAAGCTGATGCAGCAGCACTTTCAATCCGCACCTGTGGTAATCCATGTCATAATGGTGCATCGGGACGCGCAAGTTGAGGTGGATGGCATCGAGTCTATAGAAGAGGAGCCTGTGCGCATGAAAGAGGTAAAGTAGCATGTGATACATTAATAATTCTTTCATAGCTGACTTGCCCAGTGACCGGATTTGACTCAGCCGTATTGTATGCAGGTGCACTTCTCCAGTACAGATGACACCATCAAAGATAGCTTCATAGTGCATCATTGCGTCTGGGTGGGTATCGGCGCAGGGACGTAAGGTGCACAATATCGTCAACTGGAAGGATAATTGTAGCGTACAGTTCAAGTGTGCAAAACAATTGGGACAGATAGCAAAGTCTGCAGCTGACGGGCCGAGGAGAGTTGAGGGTCACGCTGTCTGGGATAGGTGAAGGGAAGAACATGCTACTGCAGCATATTATAGCATGTTGGCAAAAGCAAAAGATAACACAACTCTCATAGGACAAGTGCTTGGTGGAGCTTGTCCACTGCTAAGTGATACAGCCTTAGGGAGTTGTGCTCCACCATGGTATACATGCTGTACTGTAAGGCACACAATCAACAAGCCACTACAGGTAGGATTGTTTACACAGTTTTTTGCATGAGTCGAACATGTGTTACACTAATAGTTATAAGTGAGATGAATGAGCAAGCAACACTTGGATGCTACGCCCCAACCGATGCCAACAAGCACACCAAGCTCACATCAATGACAAGCACAGTGCACAAGAGCATGCACAGTCTCTCACACGGTGAGAGGATGTTTGGGAAACGGGACGGCATGTTTCGTAGTTAAAGTCGCTTCGCAAGCTCTTAGCTTTCTCATTCATAGTGTCACTAGCTGATCCGGTGAACACTGCGACTACTTATACAAGTGAAATCATGACTGTTCAGCATAAGCTAATGGTTATATCGAGGCTATTTTTCAAGAAATCCCCACTCGATATAGAAACCTATACCTGAACTCACAATTAAAAAGCTACGAGCGGTGCCTATGTAGGCTACGGTCAGCTAGTCTAGTGTCATGTCTTAGCTACTGGTGACGCGCGTGGGTCGGTATGCCGATAGGCCGAGCGAGGGTCTTGATGTCAGCATTTTTGATGAAGGCTGGCATGTGAGGGCAATGGGCATGACAGCTGTCGGGCCGAGGAGAGTTGAGGGTGACGCTGTCTCGGATAGTTGAAGGGAAGGACATGCTTGCTATACATGCTACTACAGCATATTATAGCATAATGGCAAAAGCAAAAGATAACCCAGCGCTCATGAAATAAGTGCTTAGAGCTTGTCCACGGCTGAGTGATACAGCCTTGCGGTGTCGTGCTCCACCATAGTATACATGCTGTACTGTAGGACACACAGTCAACAAGTCCCCCCCCCCCCCCCCCCCCCCCCCCCCCCCCCCCCCCCCNAGCCCCCCCCCCCCCCCCCCCCCTAGCTTCTGAGAAGGTTTCAGCTTCAGAGCTCAGCTTCTAATGCAAGTGTGGAGGTCCGTTGGCGCAGCAGTCATTGCATGAATACTCTTCCATTGATACCTCATTTAAGGGGGGGTTCAAACAGTAGCAGTGCAGCCCTTTATTACATCCATCGCAATGCATCATGAGCGAGGTGTCGTCGGCGCTGCCGCAGCGCTCGCAACGCGCGCTGCGGGCGGGGTGAGGGTGCTTGATGCGGTCAAAGCCAGCTACGTATGGGAGGTGACATGGTGCGCAGTTCACCATGTTGTCCTTCAACCTCTCGCCGTTCTGGCCGAGGAGGTCCAGCAGCCTTGTGAGGTACACGTTTAATACCTTGTAGACAGTGCGGCTAACGTAGGTGTCGAGCGTGTCTTTGGTGGCCTCCATGCGGTAAGCAAAGTCCCTGCTTGGAACCGACGTTGACGCTCATTGTATAAGCCACTGTGCCTGCGCTCGTAGCGTAGCATGTCGCGATGCGCATGTTGTTGAGGGCCATGGGGACAGTGCGCTCAAACAGTGCTGCGCGCATGGTAATGTTGTTGTGCAGCTTGTTAGGATCGTTAAGATTGTTCACCACCCGATCCACTTCTTGTCGTGCACGAAAGGGAAGCAGAGCGGTCGCCTGAACAGCAAGCAATAAGGAATGCTCGCGCAGAGCTGCTTGCTTTGACAGCCGATATCCGAGGGCCACCCATATGAGGTGGTCGTCCCAGGTGTTCTTCTCATACTCCAGCACATATATACGAAGTGCCTTCTTAATGGTCTGCACTGTGCGCTCGGCGACACCATCGGCTTGAGGGTGGTCACGCGAGGTATGGCGTTGGTTGATGTAGCACCTGTCTAACAGGGTGTCGAACTCTCCTTTGAACTCGCTGCCTTGGTCGGTGATGACTTCAGCACAACTGCCAAACCGGCTGAGGACGTGAGAGAGGAAGGCTTGAGACACCCCCCTACTGCTTTTGGTGGGCAGTGGCACTAGCTCTACCCACTTGGAGAGGTGCTCGATCATTACAAGGATGTAACGATTGCCGCATGCCTAGGATGACAAGTCTCCTAAGATGTGAGCCCTCATGGATAAAAGAGGCCGGAGATGGGAAGAGGGTGCAGGGTGGCGCTTCACATGTTGAGGCTGGCGCGCACCATGTCACATTGCTGGCTGTGATTCACGAACTCCTGCATCTGCTTGTACAACCTATGCCATCAATGTTGTGCTTGCACCAGGCGGACTGTCCGCTTGACACCGAAGTGTCCCAGCTCACTGTAAAGGGCAGCGATGGTGCCTTCGCGTGCGGCTGGCGTCCGCGTCGGCACTTCTTTGTCTTCACCATCACTGGTAATTTTTGGACCCCCCGAGTCCTGATTATTCACGCCATTTCGTCTGAATATTAATGACTTGATTTTCACGCCTTTTGTCCGTGAATATCCAATGGTTACTGTACTTTCTGTCCCATCCCTGCTAAAAGGAACAGCGTTCTTCACCCCGCAAGACGCATTCATACCCAACGTACATACCATTGAACCTCGTTTCAACCCGTACACTTTGAATTTCAAACTGAGTATTTCGTGCATATTCAAGGTCAGTCAAGTTGTACTTGATGAACGATATGGTACAATGAATTGTCAGTGCCCAAACAGCAGAATAATCACCCAACGTGTGTGGTGCTGGCTACGGCTTGCCGCGAAAACCCTGAGTCCCCAATACCATTGCATAGTCACCGTCATATTCAGGGAACATATAGCATGAAATACACCAATTGCCAAGTGCCATTGAATGTTCAACACCACTTGGCAAAACTGCCGCTGTGAAATTACACCAAGTGTGCGTGATACCAGCTTAGCTCTCAAGGTATGCAACGACTGAGCAAGTATCTAACAAGCATATCAGTTTTTGCAACAGAAACCGCACCACATGTAGGCACAGGACGCCGCGAATGTCATGGAGCTCATGAAAGAAAAGGAAGGCAAAGGGCAAGGGAAGCGCAAAGTGTCTGGTGATATACGCACCACTCTGCTTCACAACGAATGGCATAGCATTACGTTGTGGCTCACAATCTGATGTGTATGCTGTTGGCAGGAGACTGAGGTGTCAAGCCCCCAAGAGAAAGCAAAGACTGTTCGCTCAATTTCAGCTCCCTACAAGTCTAAGGAGGCAGGCCCCTCGACTGGCTAGCAGGAGAAGATGTTGGATCAAAAGAGGGGCAAGCAAAAGGAGGTATGAAGGACCATCTATGTACGCTTATAGGCTTCTTGGGTCCTTCTGGTTGCAGAAAAACTGTCACTGCAGCAGACTCGCATGCATGCCTATCAATTGTAAGCTTGATAACACGGCGTGCCACCTAGTTGCACAAGATGAGCCATCACATTCAAAAGTATCCGAGACAGACAAAAACGAGGACAACGATGAAGATCGCGCCAAGGACGATGCGAACAGCCCCAACCACAGCGACAACGACTCCCAAAAGGCAGGTTTTTTTGCAAGCGCTATATAGGAGAGTGCATCTGTGTATGTGTCTGCTAGTTGATGTGTTAGTCACTTGCATGCGCAGGAAGACCTGAGCGACAAGGATGACACTGCACCGACGATGAAGGTTGGTGATGAAGTCAAGTTGTTCATCGATGGGCGCAAGGAGCCAGTAGGGGAGGCACACGTAAGCGACATCAAGCCCGTCAACAAGTTTTATGGCAAGAAGATTGGAGAGGGTAACATGGTGGTCCAGTTCAGCCGCATTCTTCACATCACTAGGACCAGACGTCCAGGTGCAGGGGAAGAAGAGGTTGTGCCTTTGCCAATCAGCGTCAAGCGTGATGGGGTTGGAGTGCAAGTGACCCACTTGAGAGGTGAACGACGATTGCGTGCTGACTGTGCGTGCGTTATGACAACACACTGCGTCTGACGTATTCATGTGTGGTTGATGCATGTGAAGAGTGCGAGGCGGGGTTGTTGCTACTTTAGCCTACTCGGTTGATGAAGACCATCAAGGTGAGGGAGCTGCCAGCGAAGGAAGGCACATCCACACCGCGTGGGAAGGGGAGTCGGGGTGGTCGGGGTGGTCGGGGGCGAAGCAGCAGGAAGTAGATATTGCTGCAGGAGATTTTCACCTGCAAGTGCAGCTTTGGGTAGCAGACATACATTGTAGACAGTATTGAATGTGTTGATGTAAGTCGGCTGCCATTCAGCTGACATTGCTGGGCTGGCTGGACAGACTGCTGTGAATATTATCAGTAGCACTGCATATATCGGTCTTGTTCTACTCAATATCACTTGAACATTCATAGTAACATTGACGGTCGTAAAACAGCAGCTTACCATTGTTCAACTTTATTGCCATTGAATAACTACTCACATGTAGGACTTAGTGTGCAGGCTAGATTACTATGAGTATTCAAACAATACATGCGTGCATATTCAGTAGTGTAGTACAGTTGCAGCATCACACCATACAGGGTGAATATTCAACTCTACTGCAAGTGAAAGTTTTGGGTGACTATAAGTGGTGGTGTAGTACAGTTGCAGCACTACACCATACAAGTTGAATGTACAGCTCCACTGCAAGTGAATAAATGCTCCACATATAGGACTAGTATGCAATCTAATTGCCACAGGGATACACACCGACAATTAAATCGAACAGACCTTAACACCTTTCAGACCAAACGGCCTGAATGTTCACCTCGACATGCAGGAGTCAGGGACGCCGTATCCTAGGCTATTCACCCTTGTTTTTGTTGACTATTCAGACCAAACAGTCTGAAAATCCAGGAATCGGGGGGGCTCAGAATTACCGGTCCATGAAGACGACGGTAAAGTTTGTCATCTGCCCACATCTGCCCACCGAAAATGCTGAGTGTGTTGATTGGCGCGGACCTTCTGGCGCGCACTCATGCCGGCGGGGAGCTGGCCACTTTTAAAGGAAGGAAAGGGATGGCTTGTCCAGCCATATGTTCTGCTTGATGTCGGTGGGTGCCAGCTCTATGTTATCGATCTCGGTGTCGACAGCACGAGTGTTCTATGTGTTTGCTGCAGCGTTGGTTGGCTCAAGAGCGGGCATCTCCTTAGCAGCGACTGTTGCAGCTGTGTTGGTCTTGCGCCCCGAGCGTAGCGCGGCGATGACAAACATGGCAGCCATCATAGGGGCTGCAGCTGCAGGACCAAGCTTATGTCAAGCTCCAGTTGCGTTGTTTGTGCTAAGGTGGGGTTTTGGGCTGAGCCCACCAGCGTCTTGGCTGGCAAGGCCAGCGCAGCGGTCGATCTTAAATCGTAGTCCAGTAGCAACAATGCCCATTGGGCATGTTTGCCTGTTAAGTGTTGGTTGGTCATTAACCATTTGAGTGCCTGATGGTCAATGATCAACTGAAACCGTTGACCGAAGAGGAAGGGCCAAAAGAAGGAGATAGCCTACACTGCAGCGAAGCACTCGCCCCCGTTGCTGCTGTAGTTGGCCTCGGCGCTGTTGTTGCTTCCGCTGGCTTACGACACCACCCGCTTCTTGTCGTGTTGTACCAGCACGGCTCCCATCCCGAGCTTGCTCTCATTGGTGTGAAGGATGAAAGGCTTGGTGTAGTCAGTGCGTTGAAGGATGGAGCAGTGGTGAGCCTGCTCCTTACCTCCTTAAAGGCCTGTTGCTGTGGCTCCTTCCATGCGAACTCCATTTCCTTCTTCAGTAGCTCGTTAAAGGGCCGCGCGATCATAGCGTAATTACGAACCGCCAATAGATTTTGGCAAGGCCCCTACTATTGGCGCGCAAATGCGTGAGGTCTGTGGGGGCAGGGATAGCTGCCAAGGCCTCCACCTTTGCCTGCTTTACATACACACCATATGTCACAATTATGTGCCTTAAGTATGGCACCTTGTGGGTAAGAAGGTGCACTTGTCGAGGTGCACAGTCATCCCCTCCCTTGAGTGCTCCAGCAACGCCTCGATGTGCTGAAGGTGCTTTTTCGTTACTGCGGCTGAAGATGAGGATATTGTCAATGCATAACCGCGCAATATTCACCCCCGTGAAGGCTTTGCCCATAACGTGCTAGAATTTGACGGGGGCACTTTTTGACCCGAACGGCATCACCTTCCAGTGATACAATTGTCGGTTGCCTCAGAAGGAAGTCTTGTGCTTGTTCTCGTCCCTGATGGCGATTTGGTTGTACCCTTGACGCATGTTGAGGATGCCGAAGATTGTGCAGTCTCCTACATCATGATGATCATCAAAGATACCCTCTGTTGTAGGCATTAGGTACTTGTCTTGTTTGGTCTTATTGTTTCGGGGGCCGTAGTCGCCGCATATGCGCCCGTTTGTTCGCTAATTGCCTGCTAAATCCTTCCTTAGTGGCGTAATGGTCGCAGTTGCAAAGTCCGATGTGAACTTCTGAATGAGGCCTGCGTTAAGCAGCGCCGTGCATTTGTGTTCCACCAGGTCTTTCTCTAATTTGAAGGACATGTATTGCCGTCGGAACACCGGCTCGGTGTCCACTAGCTCGATGTCCATCTTATACACTGAGCACGTGCCTAACTCCTTCACATAAAAGCTGAGTTGGCTCCTCCACTTGTTGAGGAGAGCCTTCAGCTTCTCTCGTGTGTCCTCTATAGCAAGAGGACCAATGGCGTGGTCCCATGATGCTGTGTTGGCAACCACGGGAATGTCTTCCACTGTCACGGCTGCCTGCTGCGCCATGTGCGCCACCTCGAGGACTGTGTGAGCTGCTTTGGTGTCGGCAATGCGATCAGCCCACCCCCTAGGCCAGGTGTTTGAGATCCTCAAAGGACACATGGCCGTCTAGCATTGCAAAGCTGAGCTCTAGCAGCTACACGATGCTGTTTTGTCCATAGTGCGGCCGAGCAGCTGACACTGCTGGCTGTCAATTAGTGGTCAACCTCTGATGCTGTGTAAGAAGAAGCTCCTGATGCGTTTGCCTTCGCGCGCGTTGGATTCTTTCAGCTTGTCCGTTGTCTTATCGAACACCGTGCCCTCCCCTCAATTGCGAAAGGCATAAAAGCCCTCATAAGACACCAACGTGGGAAGTGCTCGGCGTGGTTGTTCTGGTTGGTTGCGCGGGAAGTGGTTGTAATTGTGACGCGTGATAGATTGGGCCTTGCGGCCAGGGTCAAGGATGTGTTGACCAGGTGGCCGTGTGCTGCGCGTGTATTCAGCTGTCATCAGCCCCTCCGTGGTGGCCAAGCCTGTCCACGTGACGCGTACGCAATGTGCACGCGAGCCATGTTGTGCTGCGTTCATCTTGAGTGGGTGCGAAGAATGGAGCACACCTGCCAGTAGCTGGAGGCCATATGAGGATGCTTATTGTCCTCCGAGTGAACACTTAATGGTATACCCAAGTGGCCTGAAGGTATGGTGCTGCTGAAGGAGATGGATAACTCTCATCAACTTTTAGGACAACCCTGAGCCGGGGTCCTCAGGGCCTTAGCCTTCACACTTCAGGGCTGGGAGTGCCAAGGACACTTCAGAGCAGGACAACCCTGAGCGGGGGTCTTCAGGGCCTTAGCCCTGAAGTTTGAAGGCTAAGGCCCTGAAGACCCCCGCTCAGGGTTGTCCTGCTCTGAAGTGTCCTTGGCACTCCCAGCCAGCTATTAACAAGTTTATGTTGCCGAGGAACAGCAGATGGTCTTTGATGATCAGCCGGATGTCTTGTGACAATACCTTTGAGCTGCCTTGCAATGCCGACAACGGCAATTGCTGTGGGTAACGCTCGTGGAGCTGAAGCAAGTGGTGCTTGAGGGCTGTTTGCACGTGTGGGTTGGAGTCACAATCGTTGGACTAGGTTACCTTGACTCCTGTGTTGAGGACAGCGGCAAGACCACTGCCAATGCCTCTGAACTGTAATGCCCTGTTGACTGTAACATTGTAATGCCCTGTTGACGCCGGAAGATGTGGAATTCCACCACCCCGGTGGCCACCATATGTTGATTTTGCTATTGGCCTTTGCTTCTATACTTGTGGAAGCGCGAGTTGATCAATGGCTATGTCAGCAGAAGGTGTGCATCCACCTGTGCCCACCAACGGCGTGCGGCCGGATCTTGTAATGCCACCTGCACAGTGGCATCCTCCTGCTCTTCACGGTAGGGAATGGGAGCGGAGTCATCGGCGGCAAGGGACAGCTACAACGGTAGCGACTCTAGTGCGAGCGCTGTCGTATGTGGCTGAGGCAGCCTCTCCATGGTTGCGAGTGGCTGCGGCAGGCACTTTGCGTTGGGCACCTGTGACACCAACTCGTGTGAGCCGGGAAACCTTGTACCTGCCTGTCATCTTCATCTCAATGTGGTTGGAACCAAGCCTGCTCTATCCAGCAGCAAAGGCCCATGCCCACCAAGAAGTGAAGTCCGACCCAAGCAGAAAGGCGAAGGAACCGGCATTGGTGACCACGCACAACTGCGTGATTTCTGTGTGGGGGTGGTCTAGCCCCGTCAACTGAATGCAAAAGACCTCCCTGTTGACCCCCATCACCTTGTTGCGGCTGCATGTCGCAGTGTCAAGCACATGTGGGCAGGGCAACAAGTCCGAGCTGGTGATGCCAAGGGTGCGCGAGGAAGCGCTCGATGATGACAGGCTATGCACTGATGTTCAATATCACTTGCTTGGGTGCCAGGCCTTTTATTGTCATATGTTTGCCTGCGTTGGCAATCAAGATAGTGTTGACATTGATGCGCAGCCTTTTTGTGCGGGCTGCTGACATCGGTGCCTGACATTTCGCAACTGAGGGTGCTAAGCGCATTGCAGCCAGAGCTCCTCTACCTGCTGGATCTTGAGGACCCCCTTCTTGGCCTCTCCCTCTGCCAAATCGGCCTTGTCGTGGTGGCTGGTAGATGCGAGGAGGCCTTTTAGCTGGAGATTTTGGTGCTGGCTGTGGTGGATGCCGGCTTTGCGAGGAGGGGATCATGCCTGCTGATGTCCCCAACGGCTGTGGTGGAAAGCCTGGTGGGCATGGTGTTGTGGGCCTGCCTCGCGTTTTGCTTGCTCTGCCGCGTAGGCTCATTGTCAGCATGATACGCCTCTCTGACCAATGTCCCCTTCCACATGGCCGTGGGCGCTGCAACCACGTTGATGATCTACTGGTGGTATTGGGGCATAGGCTGCAGATACACTGCGCGTAGTAGCTGTCGCCGCATGTCGTGGGTAATGGTGGGGACCCGCAAGATCCCTGCCATGCAAGCATCCCACCTTCCTTGTACCACATCCACATCGAGCACCGTCGTGGCGCGTGCCCATATGGTGCGTTGGAGGTTGGTCTGCTGCGCGTGTAGCTCATGAGCGATGGCAATGCGCTCTTATTGTCGTGCGGCTTCCACTCCTGACAGCCGCAGCATTGCCTTTTGCACTCTCTCAAAAGTGTTTGGAGCAGTGGTGGCAGCTTTATTGTATGCTTGCCGCAGTGAACATATGAATGCCCCCAACCACGATGCTTTGTTGTCAAATGCAAACATGGGAATAGCGGGGTGGTTAGCGGCGAGCAGCGGCGAGCCGTGCTCGCGTTGCGCTGCCCTCTCGCAACCCCACTACCTGTCGTAACGCTCTGCCCTCTACAAGGCATTTTTTCGACGGACCAATATTGGGCCCGACGTACCGGACCAATGTTCTTTAGCAGGTCCACGAAGGTCGGACCAGTCTTGAGACTGGCCTAAATCGGCGGGGACCGATACTAGTCCTCGCTCCTAGAACTGTCGTTGTGGGCCGCGGCGATTTACGGCGAAAATATTGGTCTGCCCGCCAATTCAAAGATGTCTAATACTGGTCCAAGAAAAGGACCATTCCTGTTTTCGCAGTGTTCATGGACGGTCCAATAATGGGCTGCTTTGGTGGTTATGTACATCCCAATGCTGGGCCCGACTAGTTTGCGCTTGATAGTTTATTTTTGACCCACTGCAGGGACCTATGCTAGTGCTGTAAAATTGCTTGAACAAATGCTATTCTGTATTGTTGCAAGGGCGAACATCAGACATGATAACTTAATATGCATACATAACACGATAGAACAATCCTTATTACTTTCAAGTTCTCAACAAATCCATCTACTTACACTACTGCATGTTTTTTTACGCCAGATGCCTGAACGCCAGCTCAACACGCCTGAACAGCTTTATTTGTGCCACACACATGCAGAAAGCTTGAACACCTGTAGCATAACGCGTACAATACCAACACACACAACTACACACTACACATACAATCCCACGCGCATTGCTCATGAGCTAGAATTCTGCACACCTGCAAGCGAGAACATGTAGCACAACACATGCAATACCTATACATACAACTACACACGACACATACAATCCCACGCGCATGCGCATGAGCTAGATTTTTGCACACCTGCAGGCGTGAAGGAAGCTTGTGTGTAAGTGCGCATGCATGCGTGTGTATGCGCAAGCATGAGTGCAGTCGAATGCACATGTGTGTGCAAGATGGATTATGCTTATGTAAGTGAGCACGAGCGCCCTTGTTACCTAAAACTCTGCGCTGGACTGACCACATGCAACTATGCTTGCTTGCAACTTTGCTTTTGAATAGCCAGCAGCTGCATCACTAATAGCTCTCTGGCAGAGAGTACATCGTGGATCCATGGCAAGGTGAGGGTTACACTCAACCAGATTGAACACAATCAGCACACAACATACTCGTACCGATAAGCGACATTCCTCTCACCTTGTCTTTGCAAATGTAACCCGCAGGCCTAACAGCCTACAGCTGTCAGTACTTACAACACATCAGCTTAATGCTAAGACAGTTTTTAGCATAGTGGCAGCAGCAGTGCAAACGACCACATAACTTTCCTTGAATTAAATGCTGAATATAGTAGGCTGCAGGTGGATGGCTTCAACCTACTAGCAACAGCAAACATATGAGCTCAACAGCAGCAACAACAACAACGGCACCAGCACAAACGCAGCAAATGCAACAGCAGCGACGAGCACAGCTAGCAGTAATACCTGCAGGCATTGCCCAGAAGTTAGACTGCAAGCAGAAGGTGTGAAGGAGCAGGCATGCAAGCGGGGGCGAGCAAGCACGGAGCATTAGGCAGGCATGAGCGGGCGTGAAGGAGCAGGCGTGTAACAGGCATAGACCAGGTTGAACACTACGCTGTTGCCTGCATGTAGTCACAGCTTGGCCATGGCAAGTAGGGAAGCTGCTCGTCGAACTACATGTGAAAAACACGTGCGCAAGACAATAGTAGCTTGCAACGCATGAAATTGATGTGCTTGGCAAGGACGGAAACTTGGAGCTCACCTCTCATGTTCATTGTTGGGCATGATTTTAGGCCAGGGCTAAGCGGAGCAACCGAACACTGACAGCAACGCATCATTTGTGGTCGACGTACGTCATGGCATTTCGGCCTCCAAGCATACACGATGAGTACAACAACCAAAACATCGCAAGTTACATGCAGAGGCTTTAGTTGTTAGAACGCAAGCAAGACAACAGCTGTTACAGATTACAAACCTGCGCGACTGCAGCACAAGTGGCAGCACAAATGCCACAGGTGCCACAACGAGATGCAGGCGTACATCACTGGAGCGATTGCGATCGCCGGCCTGCAGAGCATTGCAGGAATTGTGAGTAACAGGCTGACGCTTCTGGCAATCCCAACGACGAAACCCTGGCATTACTACCATCGCCGTCGCTGCATACCATCGCCGCCGACACAACCAACACAACTACAATGCTGCAACAGATGGCAAGCCGGCACTTTTGCCGCAGCCCGCGCATACGCAAACGCTTGAAACATGTAGGCCGAACGGTATATTTAATCGTTGTAGGCGTGTGACGCTGCAATTGCATGCATCTTATAGGTTTTGGTCAATGTAGCGTACATTAGCACCCACGGTTCCGTTGCTACATTGGTTAAAGTATCGCTGTTCACATTGGTTTAGCTGACCGTGCTTGCTAGTAGGTGTAACCGGATAAGCATAAGCATATTATGCTGAAAGCATCGGTTGGCCGTGCACAATTAATCGTGAACACAAGAACGGTATGCCACGGTTGTGGGCAATACTTGTCGGCGCCAACTATTAGCCGGCGAGTTGCTTATAACAAACAGTTAACATCAGTAGTTAATGATAATAGTTGGGTTTAAAGTAGCACACGTGTCAACTCGACGGCGGCGCTACTGGCGATGTCGCCGATGGCCGAAAGTTCGCAGGAAATTTTGGGGAGCAAGGAACGATGCCGCCAAAGACAATGAAGAAGCGGCCTGCGGCCGCTGGAGCCGCGCAACCGGAGCAGGCCGCTGGAGGTCCGGCCGATGAGGGGCAAAACAGCGCGGCCGACAAGAGGAGTGCTCCGAAGGCTAGGCCTACGCAGCCTGCCCCTATAGCTACGCAGCTGGTGCCGCTGCCGAAGTCATGTGCAAAAGCTGGCGCAGGGCGTGACGCTGTGACGCGGGCGCAGGGCGTGACCCTGGAAGACGCTGCACAGCCCTCAGAGCTCATTGTGAAGTTGCCCAAGGTGCCACGCCGTCGCCGCAGGAGAGGGGAGGCATTGTCATCTGAGGGGGAAGAGGAGGTGATGAAGAAGAAGCACAAACACAAGAAGAACAAGAACAAGAAGAAGAAGAAGAAGAAGAAGAAGGCTTCTACACACAAAAAGAAACGCACATCCTCTTCGCCATTGACTCCGTCATCGTCATCGAGCTCATCCTCAGATGATGACAGCTCCGAATCTTCTGCCCATTCAACATGCTTTAAGAAGACTGGCTTCACCAAGCGCCTGTCCAAAAACTCGGAGACATATGCATTGTGGGAAGAGCACCGCTCGCGCAAGCTCTCACCTTGCGTGCAAGCCTGCTTCGAGGCAATCGGTCGCCCTTTTCACAGGTCCGCCAGTGTCGCAGATGGTAGCACTTCTCTACCACATGCTGCTCACGCATGCACGGTAGCTTGGACTTTGCGACAGCCTTTGCGTCGGGGGCGCGTGGTATCATCAATGATGCCCGCATTAATCGCGACAAGGATGACAAGATCATCCGCCGTCTCACCAAGCTCGCCGACACCTTTAAGGCAAAGCGGCTATGCAGAAGGCAAAGACATCCGCTCCTCTGTAAGTCTACTTGTTGGTTGCAAGCTGATGTTGTCAACTTGGTCAATCACCACATTCGTTGCAAGTATTGGCACTGTCGTAAGTGCACAGTAAGCACTGCGAAGCGCAGCAACTATAGACCATGTGCAATGCACACAATACGCTGAAAGTGCACAATGTGCAATCATTAAGTCACACAATGTGCGCATCACCTGTTCTTATGGCTGCACACAATGTGCATGCAGCCCTTGGTTAGTCATAAAGCCGCACAATGTGCGCATGCATCGCATATAGCGTCGACTCGCAAGGCTGCACACAATGTGCATGTGGCCCTTGGTTGTTTAAGCTACAAGTTACGCAAGGCTGCACACAATATGCATTCAGCCCTTTGTTGGTTGAGCTACAAGTTACGCATGCAGTGCTCATTGTTGGCAATTCTCATCTTGTTGAACATGAAAGGGCAGAGTGCGCATCGATGCCTCTGCAGGCTGCACACAATGTGTATGCAGCACTGCAGCATGGCATGCTTATAAGCCTCACGTGATCTATGTTGCACATGACACATTGTGCGCGTGCAGGCGCTCAGTCGCAGAAGCGGGCAATACCCAATTCCAGCGTGGCCGCGGTCGTGGTGGCTACGGCCGTGGTGGTCGTGGCGGTTACGGTCGCGGAGGTGGCTATTACCATCAGCAGGCTGCACCCGCTCCACAGGAAGCATACTATGTCCCCGTGCAAGAGCAGCCACGCCTAGCATTGCAGCAGTGAGTGATGCTGGTAGTACAGCTGCTGAGTAGCTATAGTCCTGTGGTAGTGCATGTCGAGAGATGCAGGTGCTGGTGTGTATCATGGTAATGCGCAAGCGCGCGTGTATGCATGGATGCGCGCAGCTGCACATGTATGCATGTCTGAACCATGTACTATAGCGTGCCATAAGTGCAGCTCACAGATGACGATATGCTATGTGCATTGTCATGCCTATCGCCCAAGCATGCCAGTCATCATCGGGCATGCCTACAGCGAGACCTTCGCCCGGCTTACCAGCATGGCAACTCGCGCGCGCCTCTGACCAGTAGCTAGGTCATGTCTCTAGAGTAGCTCATGACCATAGCCTACATAGGCACCGCGCGTAGCTGTTCAGTTGTGAGTTCAGTTATAAGTCGGGTTCTATATCGAGTGGTAATTTCCTGTGGAAATAGCCTCGGTATGACCGTTAGCTTACGTTCTGGACAATTATGAGTTGACTTGTATAAGTAGGCACAGTGTTCACCGGATCAGCTGGTGACACTGTAAGTGAGAATGCTAAGAGCTTGTGAAGCGACTTGAACTACGAAACACACCGTCCTGGTTCCCAAGAATCCCCTCACCGTGTGAGAGCCTGTGCATGTTCTTGTGCACTGTGCTTGTCCTTGCTGTGAGCTTTGTGTACTTGGTCGCGGTGTGCTTGTTGGCATCAGTCAGGGCATAGCATCCACGTGTTGCTTGCTCATTCACCTCACTTAACAGTGTAATTTCTCTTCCACTCACGCAAAGAACTGTGTAAACAGCACTACCTATCGTAGTGGCTTGTTGACTTACAGTGTCACCCTCTTTGCTCAAGTGAGTGTAGTTGCAGGCTGTACATAAGCATCGCAATCTGTAGTTGTACACATCACAGTGCAGTGTTGTCATCGCATAGCGCGCACAAGCGCTAGTGTGTTGGGTGATAGCAGCACTGGAGATCCCATTGTAGAGCACAAACACTCTACCCTTCATCCACTTTCACCATCGCATCAGCTGTATGAGCAGGCCCACCCCTTTCTCGCCAATGGAAGCAGGGGACCTCAACAGCTGGAGCCCAACCTCCAACCTTACCTACGAGCGCGCAAGTGAAGGGAGCGATTACCGTAGCAGCAGAGGCTCACGCCCCGTCTCCGGCTTCACCTCCTCTCACTCCACTCCTCGTCAACGAGCATCTCCACCACCATCGGACAGTGACGACGAAGAGATGGAGCCTTTCAGCTCAACCAACTCCCTACGCTTCTCCGGACGCCCTGGCACCACCTCACTTGACGAGTTCATCATCAAGTTCCACTCCAAGATGCGGCAGCAAGCCCTCAAGAGCAAGGACTGGACAGACGAGGTATCGTTTCATGTGTCCGCCCAATACCTTGTTCACGAAGCACATGATGTGTGGAAGTCCATCGCTGAGTTACACAAGATGGCTATGGCGAGTTGGCCAGCACAATAGCCGCCACATCAATGCACAGCCCATCGGTTACGGTCCCTGTAGCAGCGGCCCCGCCCGCCTCAGTCACGGGTCTCACTCTAGCTGCAGCCATGGAGAAGGCAGAGAATGAAGAAGTTGAGGTGGTAGTGGCCTCATTGACTCCTGCAGAGATCAAAAGCAAGAAGGCCGAGCGCCGGATCAGGATACTCAACCGCACCGCTGCCATCATCAGGGAGCAACAAGAGGAGCAGCAAGCTGCAGCATTGGAGATGGGTATGCCCTTGCTACCAACACCGAACTCGCGTGCTCCAGCAGGAGCCAGTGTTTTCACCCTTGGCTCAGTGGCATTGCGTGCACCCGCGCTTACGGTGGGCGCGGCCATGTCGGACTCCCCGTTGAAGGACCTCTACGCCGCACTTCGGCGCACCTTCCCACCTCAAACCAACAGCAAGGTGGAGGAGTTGAGGCGTTTTCGACGGAAGCCCCACGAGGACCCTCTCCGACTGTATTCACGGTTGGAAGGGTTGCTTAAAGACACTGACTACAAGATCGTCAGTGAGGAGGCGGCAGCAGTGGTGTATGTGGCCGAGTTGGATCCCACCCTAAGTGAGTCAACGCGCCTGACGCTGAACTACAGCAGGCCCCTCGGCTACACCCTCAAGGAAGCTTTCGAGACTACACAAGCCATCCATAAGCGTGCAGTGTATGAGAAAGCGGTGCTGAACACCAACCGCAGTGCCTCACGGCCTATGGCAGGCACAAGTGCGGAGCCTCTTCGGCGGGACCGCAGCCGCGAGCCGCAAGGCATCCATTACAAGGATAAACGGTCAGCTCATGCTGCCCTTGTGGCTCCAGTGCTGTGCCACTGGTGTGGTCGACATGGCCACTACCAAAAAGAGTGCACCGAAGATTACGGCAACCTTGTGTGCGACCACTGCCACAAGACGGGACATTTGGAGACAGTATGCTGACTCAAGTTCCCTGAGCTGCGGCCCTCTATTGGCTACAACAACGGCAAAAACACTGTTAGCTACCGCGGCAACAACAACAACAACAACAACAACGGGGGCTACAACAACAGCAACCACGCTGGCGGCTACAACAACAGCAACAACGCTGGTGGTCGCAACAACGGCAACAACGCTGGTGGCCACAACCCCAACAACAACAACAACAACGCTAGCGCCCGCAAGGAAGAAGCTGGCTATAGAGGGAAAAACCGCCCTCCACAGCACAAAGGACTTTAGGGACGTCCTAGCGCTGGAGCTGCTGCTGTAAAGGCACCAACCAATCCACCGGCTATTGACCAAGTGGCAGTTCTGATGGCGCGCGTGGCACAGCTGGAGGAGAACAAGAAGCAGGACTATCAAGCCTGCTATGCTGCTAGGTGGGCACTGATGGCACCGAAACGGGATAGGGACACTCCCACGCCGTCACGCGTACAACCATCCAGACGTGCGCGCAGGGAAGCTGGCGCGTCGTCAACAGCGGCATCGTCGGACGCCGCAAGTGGTGCTGCCTCGGCAGCCACAACCACCGCTGGGACGACGCCGTCGACGACACCGTCGGCATCCACACCGACCACGACAGCAGGTGTCAGCACTCTTGGCACCACGCTGTCCCCGGTGATGGAGAGCACCCACGCCGCAACAACCATGGTCGTTGCGTTCGTAAGTGGTGAATCCACCACTCCTGCCTTCATCGAAGCGGCCACATCAACCGCAACTGCTGCCACCCTCACAGCCGCCACCTCAGTCTCGACGACTGCTGCAGGTGCCACCACCATCGCCTCCAGTAGTGCTGCCATACCCACTGCACCACTTTTTAAGGGACGAATGGCACCGCCACCAGCGTTGGACGTCACACAGCAAGTGCCACGCGGGCCACAAGCAGAGCGCGCCTGGGTGTCGGTTCTACACAACGTGGAACCCACCACCATTGCGTACGGACCAGGGGGGCAACGCACCACGCGCGTGGCACGCGATGATCGTATCTTGCCCCTGCCACCTCCAGAGTACCACACGCTGCCGGAACCCACACAACAACAGCTGGAGGATGAAATCCTCGCCGGCACTGCACCAGAGATGAGCGATCGTCTGTTCGGGGTCACCTACCGACGACCTGCGGTATTGGAGCTGGCCATCCAGTTGTTCCTGGCATTACACGCACGATTGCAGGGCGCACCCAGTCAAACGCAGCAACCCATGCCCGCTCAACAGATCGACTTCGAGCCCTCACCACTGGACCCGCTCGGTCTCCAGCGACACAAAATGCAAAACCTCGTGGTCACCATGTCTGACATCGCGCTGGGCGCTGATCCCGCTCTCCGGGGGCTCACTCCAGTCGTCAAGAGCGTTTCTCTGCACTTGAACAGGCCCATCGTTGTCGAATGGACCAAGCTGCCCAAGTGGACATGCGCCGACAAGCGTACGAAGCAGCACACACCGTTATCGTACCGATCGGAGCGCCAGCAAATGTTGCCAGCGCCTCTACAGCGCTGACCACAGCGTACTCCACGGCAATCGCCATCAAGCAGCCAGGACACGCAACTGTTGCAGACCAAGTGAGGGCGTTGGCGCAACAATTGAGGGGGGTAATTGCCCCGCTGCTGCCTCCTTTGGTCGAAGACATGCCTGAGGATCAACGCGACGCAGGGCGAGGATACCTCACCCCGCAAGGGGACACCACACAACGAGGAGGAGCTGGTATGGTGGGGGAGCAACAACTCCGTACCGCACTCATCCGGCAAGCAGTCATGTTGCACAGGCCTGAGGGCAACACATTAAGACAGATGATGGGGATGCAAGAAGGCAGCGCCGCTCGAGCCCGTCTCGTGACATGGCTCGTTGCCAATCACCCTGCTGTCCCCCTGTTTGCCTTTGACAACCGAGCATCATGGTTGGGGGCATTCGTTGGTTCGCTGCGACAAGCATACGACGAGGCTGCCACCACAGCCCCGGACACGCTGGAGGGGGTGCAAGAGGCAATGCTGCGGCTGTCAGGGGTGGAAGCCGCACGGCAACGGCGGCGCATCGCCATTGCTCATGAGCTACACGCACAGCAGACTGAACTCCAGCGCACCCTACGCGCTCGCGCCATGACCGTGCTCGATGTGGGAGTGGTACAAGGAAGGTGGGATGCCTACGTGGCAGGGATCTTGCGAGTCCCCACCATTACTCACGACATGCGGCGACAGCTACTACGCGCCGTATACCTGCAGCCTATGCCTCAATATCATCATTGGACCGACACGGACACCGAGCCCACGGCCACGTGGGAAGGGACATTGGTCCAAGAAGCGGCTCATGCTGTTCGATGGACGTACGCCGCGGAGCAAGCTGAACGCGAGGCAGGCCCACAAACACCGGGTCCGCCGGGGTTTCCTCCACAGCCATTGGGTACACCCGCGGGCATGATTCTAGCTTCGCAGAGGGGTCATCCACCTGCTCCGCCACCACAACCAGCGCCGGAACCTCCAGCACTGAGGCCCCCCCGTGTCTACCAACCACCATGACAAGGTCGGTTCGGCAGAGGGAGAGGGCAAGGAGGGGGTTCTCCGGACCCAGCAGGCAGAGGAGCTTTGGCTGCCATGCGCTCAGCACCGCCAACTGAGACAACTGAGTCAGAGGTACAGACACCTCGTATAAAGAGGCTGCGCATCGACGCCAATGCTGCCATGGTGGCCAACCAAGGCAAGCACGTTACCATCAACGGTCTGGCACCCAAGCGAGTAATGTTGGACACCGGAGCACAGCCTGTCATCATCGGGCGCTTCCTCGCGCGGTCCCTAGACATAACCAGCTCCGACTTGGTGCCTTGCCCGTACGTGTTGGACACTGCCCAGGTAGCCGAGATAAGGTGATGGGAGTCACCAGGGAGGCCTTTTGCATTCGGTTGACAGGGCTGGACCCAACCCACACTACCGAGATCGTCCAGCAATGTGTGGTCACCAATGCCGGCTCCTTCGACTTTCTGCTTGGGCAGGACTTCAACTTCCCTGTGGGCATGGGCCTCGACTGCTGGATAGAGCGAGCGTGGTTTCGGCCACATTGGGATGAGGATGACGGAGAGGTACAGGGTTTCCTACCTCTCGAGTTGGTCTCGCGCACGCGAGTCCAACGCAAAATGGCTGCCATGGCCACACGCAGCCACGCCCGCACCCGGAAGGCTGTAATGGCCACAAACGACGGCGCTCGGACGCAAGTCGCTGCGGGTGCCACGGCCCCGTGTTAAACCGGCGACTCCTCTCCCATCCCGTACAACGAGGAGCAGGAGGATGCCACCGTGGAAGTAGCATTACAAGACCCAGCTGAACGGCGCTGGCGCGCACAGGTGGACGCACACATCTTGCTCAGCCATCCACAGATCACCACGCGCTTCCCCAACTACCGAAGCCACGTCAAGGTGCAGGACCACCATATGGTGGCCACCGGAGTGGTGGAGTTCCACACCTTTCGCAGGCAACAGGGCATCACAGTGTTGGAGCTGTTTGGAGGCATTGGCAGTGGTCTTGCTGCGGTCCTCACCACGGGCGTGAAGGTTGTCAAATACTATTACTGTGACCCAGACCCACACACGCAAACGGTCCTCAAGCACCACTTACGCCAACTGCACGCCAGGTATCCACGTCAACTACCCCTCTCGGCGTTGCAAGGCAGCCTCAAAGCGTTGCCACAGGACGTCCGGCTGATCACTGAAGATCACCTACTGTCCCTCGGCAACGTCGACCTGTTAATAGCTGGATGGGAATGTCAAGGGCACTCCAGGGCAGGCAAGGGGCAAGGCCTCGAAAACCCTCGCTCCAGGCTATTCTGGGAGCTGATGAGGATCATCCACCTCCTTCAACACCACCAGATCTCCAGACCCCTGGGGTACGTCATCGAAAATGTGCATTCAGAGGACGACAAGCGTCCGCACGTGCCCTCCAGCTACCGCCAAGTTTGCTCCATCTTGGGGCACCCACTCAAGGTGAACGCGGCATGACATGGCTCGCGCGCACATCGTGTACGTGCCAAATGGACAAACTTGGCCACCGTAAAGGAACTCATGACCGCCGAATACACACGCAGCGCTCGGCCGCGCAACCTGCTGGTCGACGACATCCTTGACCCCGGCCGCACAGCACAACCTGTCCTGCGTCATGACCACAACCACTTCTACCCGTGCAATCAGCCCGGTCAGCCCCGTCGCGCACTCCCCACATTGGTGTCCTACCCGGGCTCCTACGCATTTCGAAACGGTGGTGACGGGATGGTGTTCGTTGCGACCACCAACAGGCTGGAAGAACCCAACGCACGCGAACGCAAACGCGCCATGGGATTTCTTCCCCAACAGCATCACGGGCTCATCGCTGACGGACAGTCAGCAATGCCAGCTGCTTGGTCGCGCCATGGACCAAAACAGCATGGTATGGCTGCTGGAGCTGAGCTTCGCGTTGCAGGACCGCCACGTGTCCTTCGAGGATCTCGAACACGTAGCTGGGGGGTGGGCTGATCGCGTGGCCGACACCAAGGCAGCTCACACAGCCCTAGAGGTGATCCACATGGAGGAGCAAGCAGCAGTGACAGTGGAGAACATTCATGTGGTTGCCAATGCAACCTCCTGGGACCATGCCGTTGGCCCGTTGGCCACGAAAGACACTCGAGAGAAGCTGGAGGCTCTCCTCAACAAATGGAGGAGCCAATTCAGCTTCAATGTGAAGGAATTGGATACATGCTCAGTGTACCAAATGGACATCGAGCTGGTGGACACTGAGCCGGTGTTCCGACGACAATACAGGCTCTCCAAGTTGGAAGAAGACTTGGTGGAACAGAGATGTAAGGCGCTGCTGGATGCAGGCCTTATCGAAGAGTCCACATCGGACTTCGCAGCAGCAACCGTCATGCCACTGAAGAAGGATTCAGTCGGCAACTGGACAGAGCGACGCATGTGCGGCGACTATCGCCCTCTCAACAACAAGACCAAGCGAGACCGGTACCCCATGCCCACAGCAGAGGGGCCACGGAAGACACTCGAGAGAAGCTGGAGGCTCTCCTCAACAAATGGAGGAGCCAATTCAGCTTCAATGTGAAGGAATTGGGTACATGCTCAGTGTACCAGATGGACATCGAGCTGGTGGACACTGAGCCGGT
Source organism: Chlorokybus atmophyticus (assembly GCA_009103225.1). Classification (NCBI taxonomy): domain Eukaryota; kingdom Viridiplantae; phylum Streptophyta; class Chlorokybophyceae; order Chlorokybales; family Chlorokybaceae; genus Chlorokybus; species Chlorokybus atmophyticus. The sequence continues at coordinate 472,943 of RHPI01002823.1, read as the reverse complement.
GTTCCGACGACAATATAGGCTCTCCAAGTTGGAAGAAGACTTGGTGGAACAGAGATGTAAGGCGCTGCTGGATGCAGGCCTTATCGAAGAGTCCACATCGGACTTCGCAGCAGCAACCGTCATGCCACTGAAGAAGGATTCAGTCGGCAACTGGACAGAGCGACGCATGTGCGGCGACTATCGCGCCCTCAACAACAAGACCAAGCAAGACCGGTACCCCATGCCCACAGCAGAGGGTATTTTTGATGATGTGGGAGACTGCACAGTCTTCAGCATCCTGGACATGCGTCAGGGGTACAACCAAATCGCCATCAAGGACGAGGACAAGCACAAGACCTCCTTCTGGGGCAACCGACAGTTGTACCAATGGAAGGTAATGCCGTTCGGGCTGAAGAATGCCCCCGCCAAGTTTCAACGCGTCATGGACAAAGCCTTGAAGGGGCTGGACTGCGCGCGGTGCTACATCGATGACATCCTCATCTTCAGCCGCAGCAACGAGGAGCATCTTCAGCACATCGAAGCGGTGCTGGAACGACTCAAGGGAGTGGGGATGACCGTACACCCTGACAAGTGTACCTTCTTCACCCACAAGGTGCCGTACTTAGGGCACATGATTGTGCCCCATGGTGTGTATGTGCAGCAGGCAAAAATAGAGGCTCTGGCAGCTATCCCTGCCCCGACCAACCTCACACGCCTGCGCGCTTTCTTGGGACTGGCCAACTACTATCGCCGGTTCGTGAAGAACTTCGCAAAGATCGCAAGGCCCCTCAACGAGCTACTGAAGAAGGAGGTGGAGTTCGCGTGGAAGGAGCCGCAACAGAAGGCCTTCGAGGAGCTGAAGAGCAGACTCACCAGCGCTCCCATCCTTCAACGTCCGGACTACGCCAAGCCTTTCATCCTTCACACCATCTGGAGCAAGCTGGGGATGGGAGCGGTGCTGGTGCAGCACGATGAGAACAAGAAGGAGCGGGTGGTGTCATACGCCAGCCGAAGCAACAACAGCGCCGAGGCCAACTACAGCAGCTACGAAGGGGAGTGCCTCGCTGCAGTGTGGGCCATCTCCTTCTTCCGACCTTTCCTCTTTGGTCGACAGTTCCAACTGATCACCGATCATCAGCCCCTCAAGTGGCTGATGACCAACCAACATCTGACAGGGAAACTTGCTCGATGGGCCCTGCTGTTGCAGGAATACGACTTTGAGATTGACCACCGCGCTGGCCTCACCAATCAAGACGCTGATGGCCTCAATCGCAACCCTCACCTCAGCACCAACGACGCAACTGGAGCGCGGCATGAGCTCACCCCTGCAGCAACAGTCCCCACCATGGCAGCCATGTTTGCTGCTGACGCGTTGCGCTCAGGGCGCAAGACCAACACCACGGCCTTAGCAGTGGTAGAGGAGATTCCTGCCCTTTAGTCTACCGACCCTGCGGCAACCACACCCTTGGGAGACGCCCATGCAGCCGACATCGACATCGATGACACAGAGCTGGCGCCCACTGACACTAGGCAGGACATATGGCAGGACAAGCCATCACTCTCATTTCTTCAAAGTGGCCAGCTTCCCTACAGCATGAGCGCTCGAGAGAAGGACTGGGTCAACCAACGCACCCGTCACTATCGATGGGCGGGTAACAAGCTGTATCGCCGCTTCCACGACGAAGACAAGGAAGTGCCGACACCAGTCGCGCGCGAGGGCATCATCACTTCCCTCCACACTGAGCTTGGACACTTCGGTGTCAAGCGTACCGTCAGCCTAGTGAGGGCACAATAGTGGTGGTATGGATTAACAAAACAGGTGCAAAGGTTCGTCAGCCACTGCCAGCAGTGTGACATGGTGCGCGCCAGCCTCAACACGCGTAGCGCCGAGCTGCACCCACTTCCCATCTCCGGTCTCTTTTATCGATGGGGACTCGACATCTTTGGGGACTTGGCACCCTCAGCGCGTGGCAACCGTTACATCCTGGTCATGACCGAGCACTTCTCCAAGTGGGTGGAGCTGGTGCCATTACCCGACAAGAGCAGCAGGGGGGTGTCTCAAGCCTTCCTCTCTCACGTTCTTAGCCGCTTTCGCAGCTGCGCCGAGGTCATCACTGACCAAGGTACTGAGTTCAGAGGGGAATTCGACACCCTCTTGGACAAATGTTACATCGACCACCGCCGTACCTCGCGTGATCACCCTCAAGCCGACGACCTCGCCGAGCGTACGGTACAGACCATCAAGAAGGCACTCCGCAAATACGTGCTGGAGTACGAGAAGAACACTTGGGATGACCACCTCCCGTGGGTGGCCCTTGGATATCGATTGTCAAAGCAGGCGGCTCTGCGGGAGTACAGCCCGTACTACCTGCTGTTCGGGCGACCACCATTGCTCCCCTTCCGTGCGCAGCAGGAGGTGGATCGCGTCGTGGACAACCTCGACGACCCTGACTGGATGCACCACGACATCACCGCGCGCGCCGCGCTTTTCGAGCGCACCGTCCCCATGGCCTTCAACAACCTGCGCATCGCGCAGCATCGCGACACGCTGCGCTACGAGCGCGTACGCAGCGGCTTCTACAAGGAGCGCCAACGGCGGTTCCAAGCGGGGGACTTTGCCTATCGCATGGCAGCCACCAAAGACACGCTTGACACCTCCGTATGCCGCACCGTCTACAAGGTACTCAAAGTGTACCCTACAGGGGTGCTGGACCTCCTTGGTCAAAACGGAGAAAGGTTGAAAGACAACATGCTGAACTGTGCGCCATGTCACCTTCCTTATGTAGCCGGCTTCGGGCGTATCCAGCACCCTCGTCCCGCGCGCAGCACACGCTGTGAACACTGCGGCAGCGCCGGCAACGACGCACTCATGATGCTCTGCGATGGCTGCAACAAGGGCCTACATTGCTACTGCCTGGAGCCACCGTTGGACACGATACCTATGGAGGAGTATTGGTGCGACGATTGCCGTACCAATGGCCCTCCTCACTTGCGTTAGCAGCTGAGCTCTGGAGCTGGAACCTCCCCCAGAGCCCAGGGGGGGTGGCTTGTTGATGTTGTATGCTACAGCACAGCATGTTCTGCAGGGAGAACACCGACTCCATCTGCCCATACTACCCAGCAGCAGTACACCAGCTGCACAAAGCACTTGTCACCATGAGGGTTGAGGTCATCTTTCTGTTTTTGCTACGCGTTACACAGGTGGCGCAGCAGCATGTCCAGCACAACACATGGCTGTCCATGCAGCTGTCCGAGACAGCGTGACCCTCGACTCCCCTCGACCCGACAGCTGTCATGCCTATCGCCCAAGCATGCCAGTCATCATCAGGCATGCCTACAGCGAGACCCTCGCCCGGCTTATCAGCATGGCAACTCGCGCGCGCCTCTGACCAGTTGCTAGGTCATGTCTCTAGAGTAGCTCATGACCATAGCCTACATAGGCACCGCGCGTAGCTGTTCAGTTGTGAGTTCAGTTATAAGTTGGGTTCTATATCAAGTGGTAATTTCCTGTGAAAATAGCCTCGATATGACCATTAGCTTATGTTCTGGACAGTCATGAGTTGACTTGTATAAGTAGGCACAGTGTTCACCGGATCAGCTGGTGACACTGTAAGTGAGAAAGCTAAGAGCTTGTGAAGCGACTTGAACTACGAAACACACCGTCCTGGTTCCCAAGAATATCCTCACCGTGTGAGAGCCTGTGCATGTTCTTGTGCACTGTGCTTGTCCTCGCTGTGAGCTTTATGTACTTGGTTGCGGTGTGCTTGTTGGCATCAGTCAGGGCATAGCATCCACGTGTTGCTTGCTCATTCACCTCACTTAACAGTGTAATTCCTCTTCCACTCACGCAAAGAATTGTGTAAACAGCACTACCTATCGTAGTGGCTTGTTGATGTTGTATGCTACAGCACAGCATGTTCTGCAGGGAGAACACCGACTCCATCTGCCCGTACTACCCAGCAGCAGTACACCAGCTGCACGAAGCACTTGTCACCATGAGGGTTGAGGTCATCTTTCTGTTTTTGCTACGCGTTACACAGGTGGCGCAGCAGCATGTCCAGCACAACATGGCTGTCCATGCAGCTGTCCGAGACAGCGTGACCCTCGACTCCCTTCGACCCGACAGCATGATGCACAGCTGTATGTAACCAGACGGGCTCATTTCGCATAGCTGAAGCTAATAGTGAATTCAAGCATGGTATCATTGACCTGCATGTGCGCAGACATGGCACATCTACAGAATTGGTCGCCATTAGGGACATATGTGACGATGACTTCATGCAAGAAGAGTGGGCACCTGTAATGCCAACGATGGCAGTGGACCCTTTATCGATATCCCCACTAGAGGAGCTCATTGATGTGATTACACAAGTGCAACACATTGCTGCGAGCGTACCTGCTGCTCAGCAACAAGACGACATTCGTTCCATATATGCGGAGTTGTCACAAGCGTCAAATGGCTTGAAATAGTGTATTGGCTCTGCAAGCCAATGGGCAGAGCAACTACGCACTGATACTCTTGATGCGGAGAACTTTATGGCAGCCTCTTTGCAGCAACGGCTAACAGTATGGACCACTTGGTTTCAATTGACTATGCAAAGCAAGAAGACATTTGTGCTTGATTGGTTGCATTACGGGTATCGCCTACAATGGGTGGGCACTCAGGAATCGGATTGACGCAAATGGGACGAAGTACATTCGCTGTTGAAGGCCGAAGGCTTCGGTGTTAGTGGTATCACAGCTATGCTGTCACGCAATACCTCAACACTAGGTATGTTTCGAAATCGCGCAAGTCCGCCACAATACATCGCGATTACTTAATCGACAAATTAGCAAATTTAATAAAAACAGTAGTAATCTCGATTGTGGAAGCGCATGGCGTGGCGGTAGTCACTGGCATAGGTGTGGTCGAGCAGGAAAAACGTTTGAGGCTCATTATGGATTTAAGGTATGACAACCTCTTTTTGCGCCACATTCCCTTCAGCTATGAGTAGTTGCGAGATGTTTTATTGTACACCAAGCGCCATTTTTGGCAAGTGACAGCAGATCTAAAGTCGGGTTATCATCATGTGCCCATTCATGAGGACAGCAAGCCTTATTTGGCTTTGCGATTTGCTGGAGTTACATACAGATGGAATGTACTGCCATTCGGCCTGAATCAAGCATGCTGGTTGTTTACAACCTTGATGTCGACTGTCTTCACACCTTCGCGGGCAATGGGATTTTCCTGCCTTGCCTATATTGACGACATGCACTTTAGCCATTCCAATCGTTGGCATTTGTGCTGGCGCCTTTGCCGCGTACTGCGTCTGTTCAAGACGCTTGGCATATAAAATTTTGTGAAGCCAATTGTGGCCGGAGCAAGTGGTGCAGTTGTTGGGTCTGCTGGTTGACACAGTGACCGGCTCTTTTGCCATTCCCTCAAGAAAGCTGGCCAAGCTGTTGCAGCTGATGTAAGAATTGGCAAAGGCTCCTACATTAACGAAGCGTCACCTGGCACGCATTGCTGGCAAACTAATTGCGTTGAAGCTAGCATTTGCACGTGCAAGCATTTATGCTCGCCAATTGATGCGTCTGGCTTTGGCCACGGATGCATGAGATGACATTGTGAGTAATATGAACACCTTTCGACAATTCTGTGACTGGACTGATGCTGGCTTGCAAACTTATAATGGCAATGCTTGGTGGAAGTTCCCGGTGCTGCTTGAGCGAAGCATTAACATGCAGAGCTGCATGTTAATGCTTCGGGTACAATTGGTTGGGGGGCGACAGGGCCTTGGCCTCGCATGGCAGGCAACTTTAAGCCTGAGCATATGTCACTGCCTTCGGCCGTGAAGGAGGCACTAGCTTATGTGCAAGCGTTCACTAAAGTGGCGTGCACGCATGATCTCCAGCATTGTACAGTGCGCATTGTTAGCGATTGTCAACCACCGATTCAAATGCTAAACAAGTTGTCTGCTTCTGAGCCTCACATGCTGCAGGCTTTACATCAATTATGGTCTTTGTGCTAGGAGCGTGATATTGTGCTGACTTGCGTGTGGCGCTCGTGTGATGCGCTGCGCGATGCGGACGCATTGTCCAAGTTCATCAATAGAGGGGATTGGGCACTGACCGCGGACGCAGTTGCGCTTGTACAGCAGCATGTTGGACGCCCTACATTGGATTGTTTTGCGGCTGATTGGAATAGTAAAGCGGCTGATTGTTTCAGCTACATGCACATGCCTGGAAGGTTGGGAAATGCTTAGACAACAAATTGGCGTGATGTTCTTGAACGCTTGGGAGGTGGCTTTGTATAGTGTCATCCGCCATTGGCTCTCGAGCATGAAGCCGTAGTGTCACTGTAGTATTACTAGATGCCAGCTGTGGTGTTTGTGCCTGAATGGCACTCTGCTGTGTGGTGGCTAGTGTTCCGCAATTGGCAGTTCACATATACTGAAGATTAGGCCCACGGCCTGAATGGTTTGAATGGGGTGCGCGAGTTCCCGAAAACAGCATCAACCCTGGACGCTACCCATACATTTATGCTTTTGTGCATTGGGTAAGCGCCTTTCATGTAGATAACGGTGCATGATGGCAGAACTTCTCCATGTGCCTTGAGCTTCTATTTCTTCCAAAGTAACACCAGCATGGAAGGCGCTCTGAGCGGCACCACGCCTGAAAGAGTGCAACCCTAGGTGCGGCCTATATATGCCACATGCCTTGCAACAGCGCACAACCGCATGGTATGCACAATTGCTAGACATGTTATGCTCTTCCCACTTTGACCTATTCTTGGCAACAGGCCGAAATAGAGGACCAACGGTGATGGCAAAGCAGCTTCCGCGACAGTAGGTTACATAGGCATAAAGCACTTCAGAGAACTCCACAGGCAAACCACTGCTGCGCACTTGTATGCTTGGTGCACCTCCGGTGCTGTAGTTATTCAGATGTGTGACAATGGCCATCAGCCCGGAACCTACCCCTTGTATCTCGTGCATTTGTCAACGCGCACCTTCACCACCCCGTTGCCATGTGCACCATAGGTATACAAAAAGTGCATGGACGCGCCGGAGTCTTGTCACATGTGACTATCAATGGCGGAGGTATGGTACACAGCTGCAGCTGGAAGTATTAGATCAGCGCGCGCATGTCGTCAATTGCCAATGGCACGGCATCAATAGGTTGAACGCCTTGCCGAGCAGCAATCTTGGCATACCCTTGACGAAACTCGCTCACGTCTATAGACAGAAGCGGGTTTCCTGTAGACATGTCGCTGTCCCAAGGGCTGATGCGGCCTAGCAGTCTAAACGAGCATGTGAGATGTGAGATCACATTGTCCAGTGTAGTGCTAGCGATTATGCGATGGCCTTGACGGTCAAGTTTGCAAGCTTTGCCAATGTGTGTGTTGGTCCAGTGCCCAGCAAGGTAGCTTGTGACGATAGCTTGGGTACCATTGGCAACGGCAATGTTGAGCTCGGGATGTTGCAGGTAGTTGGCAAACTCTTGTCAGACGCAATCGCGTTGATTGCGAGTGTTATCAGATACAGATTCTCGGCTGATGCGCTCCAATTTCAACAGCGCTGCCGCTGCTCGCTCTCGCAAACTGCAACTGACTACTCGTTGAAGACGCACCGTTGCGCATGCGATGTGTTGAGCATCAGCAAAGTGTTGCAAGCGTTGTGCGAAGTCCATCTGTAAAGGGATCAAACATTGTCATACAACATAACACAACCATTGTGATTTGCAACTTTGGCGATACAGTGCACCGGGCTCTGTATCTACAACTCTTCCCTACCAATATATGTTTGGGAGGGTGAGGTAGAATGTTCAATGCATTCACAGCCGTTTATCGTGCAAACCATAGTTATATATAACGATGAACGCGTTGCATCGTAGGGCTTGGGTGTTCTTGCCAAAGTTGAACTGTAGGTAGGAATATTGTTTGTGACAAAAAGAATGTAAATCGCTCATCGGGTGTAAAGTAATATAATGGGTAATACTCGTCGGCGCCAACTATTAGCCGGGGAGTTGCTTATAAAAAAAAATTTACATTACATTTACATTAATAGTTCATGCTAATAGTTAATAGTTAGAATTGAGGTAGCACACGTGTCAAGCAGTGAATGTAGTTGCGGCCGTCACCTCGACGGCGGCGTTGCTGCCAACGCCGCCGACGGCCGAAACTTCGCCCTCCTCGCCCTGCCCAATTGCGCCGCTGTACTTTCACCAAAACCGTGCGACTGGGTCTCGATTGCTCAAATAATGGACTGGCCTCGTGGAACAATGGTCCGCATGGCAATTGCCCAGTGCTCGGATCTGTGCAGCATGACTGCTTGTTGTATGGGAGCGGTATGAAGCTGTTGCTCTTTTACCATGCCAGCTCCTCCTCTCTGTGTGGTGTCCCCTTGTAGGGTGAGGTAGCCTCGCCCTGCATCATGCTGATCTTCGGGCATATCCTCGATTAGGAAGGCAGCAGCAGGGCGATTATCCCCCTCAATTGTTGCGCCCTTGCTTGATAAGCAGTTGCTTGCCCCTGCGGAACAACTGCGGTTGCTAATAATGGCACATACGCGAGTGCACTGAAGGACCGGCGACATCAGATGCTTCGGCATGTTGAGCGGAACTGCGCGAGCTGCTTCATACGCTTGACGACGCGCATCCACCTGTGCTGCTTAATCCCGCCGATAGTGGTATGCTTGTTTAAGGGGTGAAATGAAATCGCTCTTGACGGCTCCCTTGCACAAGCCTACGAATCATGGGGTCAGTTTCTAATGGCGAGTTCGGCGTGGTTACCATGAGGTTTTGCTGTTGGCGGCGTTGCAGTTTAAGCGGGTCCAATAGTGAAAGCTTAAAATTAATTTGCTGAGCGGGCATTGACTATCGAGACCCTCGTCGGCGCCTCATGCAGCCTTGCGTGTAATGCCAAGAATAGCTTAATTGCCAATACCAATGCAGCACGTCGCCGGTATGTGACCCTGAAGTGCTGGTCTTGCATGGTTGGAGCAGTGCCTGCGAGTATCTCATCCTCAAGCTGTTGCTCTGTAGGCTCTGGTAGGGTGTGATACTCTAGTGGTGGAAACGGTAAGATGCGATTATTCCTTGCCACTCGTGTGATGCGTTGCCCCTTCAATCCGCACGCAATGTTGGTGGGTGCGATATTGCATAGGATGGATGCCCAAGCTCGATGTGCTTGCTATCCGCGTGGCAGCTAATGAGTGACATCAAGTGCTGATGGAGGGGCTGCCCGAACGACCTCCGGTGGTACTGCAGAGGGTGCGGCAACGTCGCTGGCAGTAATGGTTGTGGCACCGGCAGCTGTTGTTGTAACTGAGGTCGTAGCAGTGAGCGTGGCCGCAATCGTGGCTAATGTTGTGGCTTCAATGGAAGCAGGGGAGATGTCTTCACCACCCACGGGCTCGGTCACCATGGCTGCGGCGGTGTCGATGTTTTCCATCACCGAGGACAACATGGTGCCTGATGTGCCTGCACCTGCTGCCGCGGTTGGTGTGGATGTCGACGGCGTCATTGACAACGCGGTCCCAGCAATGGTTGTAGCAGCGGAGGCACCACTTGTGGCTTTTTATGATGCCGCTAGTAAAGATTCATTATCTTGTTTGGGCGCACGTCTTGTCGGCTGCACACGTGATGGCATGGGAGTGTCCCTCTTTGGTGTTGGTGCCATTATTGCTTAGCGGGCAAAGTAGCAGGCCTGACAGTCCCGCTCCTTGATTTCTTCCAACTGTGCCACACGCGCCATGAGGGCTGCCACTTGGTCAACAGCTGGTGGGTTGGCTGGTGCCTTGACAGCAGCAGCTCCAGCATGAGGACGTCCCTCAGGCTTCTTGCGCTGCGGGAGGCGGTTCTTCCCTTTGTAACTCGGCTCGTCCTTGCGAGCGCCGGTGTTGTTGTTGTTGTTGGGGTTGTAACCACCAGCATTGTTGCCGTTGTTGCGACCGCCAGCGTCGCTGTTGTTGTTGTAGCCACCAGCGTTATTGCTGTTGGTGTTGCCCCTCTTGTTGTTATTGTTGTTGCTGCGGCTGTAAGGGGGGGG
>RHPI01002823.1:369181-462777 GCA_009103225.1 Chlorokybus atmophyticus | reverse complement strand
CTACCGCCATGTTTAATCCCCTACCCCACCACCACCACAAGCCACGCCGCCGGCCCACACCGCCGCCGCCACTGCCGGGGCAGCTGCCAGAGCAAAAGATGCTCTGGCTATGGCGGCCGCTGCGTTTGACAGCGCCGCCATGCGGCTGATATCGATGTGAGACATGAGTCTCACAAAGATATCAGTGTTAACGATGAGCTAACACTACATCAAGGCCATAAAGGCCCTAATACGGCTCAATTGGCTGTTTATTACCCTTTGAGACCCTGATTTCTAATTAGATAAGGGCGGCGAACCGTATAGCAGTAGCACTCCATTACAGCGGCAGCCACTAGCGTTGTTACTGTTGTTGTATCTAATCATGGGGCGCAGCTCAAGGAACTTGAGCCAGCATACTGCCTTCAAATGTCATATCTTGTGGCAGAAGTTGCACACAAGGTTGTCATAGTCTTCGGTGCACTTTTGTTAGTAGTGTCCATGCCGACCGCACCGGTGGCACAGCACTGGAGTAATAAAGGCAGAATGTGCTGACCGTTTCTCCTTGTTGAGATTGATGGGAGCATCCCGATTGCGGTCTCGCTGAAGGGGCTCTGCACTTGTGGTTGCCATGGGCCGTGATACGCTTCCGTTGGTGTCCAACACTGCTTTCTCATACACCGCGCACGCTTGTGAATGGCTTAAGCAGTCTCAAAAGCTTCTTTGAGCGTGTAGCCGAGGGCCTGCTGCAGTTCATCATAAGGTGTGGTCAAACTCAACCACGTACACCACTGCGGCTGCCTCCTCGCTGACAATCTTGTCGTCAGCGTCCTTCAGCAATCCGTCTGGTCACGAATACAGCCGGAAAGGGTCCTCATTGGGCTTCCGTTGGAAGCGTCTCAGCTCCTCCTTGCTATTGGTTTGAGGTAGGAATGTGCGCCGCAATGCCGCGTATAGGTCCTTGAGAGGAGAGTTGGACATGGCAGCACCAGCAGTAATGACTGGTGCGCACGGTGCCACCGAACCGAGGGTGAAGGTGCTGCCTCCTATTGGAGCACGCGACCCCGGTGTAGGCAGTGGCAATGCACCCATCTCCGCCGCGGCAGCTTGTTGCTCAGCTTGCTACACCTTAATGGTGACAGCGACGCGATCAGCACTTTAGAAGGACGGTCGGCCCTCTAGGTCTCGATCTCTGCAAGAGTCAAGGTGGCCACCACCATCTTTGGCTCTTCGTCCTCTGCCTTTGGCATAGCTGCAGCTAGCGCCTGGCCAGTAATTGCAGGTTGAGGAAGCACGGCTGCAGGGGCGACAGCTGCTGGGCTTTGCATCGACATGGATGTTATGGTGCTGGCAAGCTCGCCATAGCCGTCAACACTATGCAACTTAGCAATGGACTTCCACACATCATGTGCCTCATGATCAAGATACTGAGCCACGATATGGAACAACACCTCATCTGACCAGTCTTTGTTCTTGAGGGCCTGTTGTCGCATTTTTGAGTGAAACTGGATGATGAACTCATTAAATGGTGTTGTCCCTGGACGTTTGGAGAAGCGCAGGGAGTTGGTTGAGCTGAGAGGCTCCATCTCTTCATTGTCACTGTCCAAAGGTAATTGCTTCTTTCACTTGCTCGCTCGTAGATAAGATTGGAGTTTGGGCTCCAGCTGCTGAAGTTCCCATCGTCTATTAGCGAAAACGGGGTGGACCTGCTCATGCAGCTGATGCGATGGTGAAAGTGTGTGAACGTAGAGTGTTTGTGCTCTACGAGGCTGTCTAAACACTGGCATCACTCAACACACTAGTGCTTGTGTGCAATATGCGATGATGGTGATAACAATGCACTAAGATGTATCCAACTACAAGCTGCACTTAAGATATGCAGATTGCAACCACACTCACTTGAGCAAAGAGGGTGGCACTGCGAGTCAACCAGCCAGTACTATGGGTAGCGCTGTTTACACAGTTTCTTTGCATGAGTGGAAAATGTGTTACACTGTTAACAAAGGTGAATGAGCAAGCAACACGTGGATACTATGCCGTGAATGATGCCAACAAGCACACCAAGTCCACAGCAATGACAAGCATAGTGCACAAGAGCATGCGCAGGCTCTCACACGGTGAGTGGATGCTTGAGAGCCGGACTGCTTGTTTTATATAGTTCAAGTTGCTTCACAAGCTTAGCTTTCTCACTCACAGTGTCACTAGCTGATTCGGTGGACACTGCAACTATTTATACATTTGAAATCATGACTATGGTTTAAACATAAGCTAACGGCCATATCGAAGCTATTTTCAAGCAGTTCCCACTTGATATAAAACATAACTTACAACCGAACTTACAGCTGATCAGCTACGCGGTGTGCCTATGTAGGCTACGGTCATGAGCTAGTCTACAGTCATGTCCTAGCTACTGATCAGTGCCACGCGTGGGTCGGTATGCCGATAGGGCGAGGGTCTTGATGTAAGCATGCTCGATGAAGGCTGGCATGGGAGGGCAATGGGCATGAGAGCGCCTGTTCCGATGACCTCTGCAACGGCTGCTAAATGCGAGGATGACCTAGCAGCTTATTGTCATATTGTCATGAAGCTGGAGTGGCAATGTCCTTGCCCTCGGCACGGTGAAAAAGAACACGACGGCCAGGGAGGAACATTGAAGCACCTTCTCGATAGGGCAGTGCTGCGGGGAGAACACATAGTGAATGCTGAGTCCGCAGCACATTACGCTAATGAGCACCTCGGCGGAGGAGCTGTGTCCATGTATGTATCTCGAGAAGGTGAGGCGTGTGTGCAGAAGCGCTTTTTCCATCTTTTAAACATAGACGATGTTGTGCATAAACCGGAACGAAGGGATAACCGGACAATGTCAAGCATTATGAAGTTCCAGGCCGTGCGAGCGACCGGTGAAGCGGACCGCTTCATGTCTCGTGCGCTCTCTTGCTTTTGCACCATGTGTCGAGGAGCTGTATTCCAGCTGCGTCAATAAGGAGCATGCGGGCAGGTGGTCGTTGCCGGAGACGAAGAAGCGGAAGAGGCCGAGCAAGAGGTAAGCAAGTATCAGATCTTAGAAATGCAGTAACTCAACATTCAGCTTTGCATAAATTGTCAAGATTTTGTAGCTACCAGCGCACGTAGCTGGTCGTCATGTGAGACACTGTCGAGTTTCAAGTTGTTGAACACTCAATAACCTGCAGTGCTTGCTGCCCATGTAGTTATACTTCAATGTAAGACCCTTGTGTTAAACTTGCAAGTTAATGAACGTCTAGCATCTTACAGTGCTTGCCAAGACCATTAGGGTGCTGCAGCTGTAGTACCCTTGGGTGCTTGCTGTTATGCAGACGCTAATGCTAAACCAAAAGATGCTGGCATTGACCCTGAAAAAAAGGGATATATTCGTTGACAGTTCTGACAAAAGCGGTGAAGACCACGACATAGATGCACCTTATTGAGTGCTTCAATGCGTAGAGGAGGCAGAGCGCAGTGGTAACTCCACAACTCGTGCGAACAGCTATGGCAACAGGGTGCTGCCGGACACCCTCCACGTTACCGGAGTTTACTTCCGCCGACTCACGCAACAAAATGTACCTATCCAAGACTTGTTAAAGCGGTCTTCGTGGTTCATACCGTTTCAACAACACATAAAGGCAAAAGTTCCGGCTTACTTACCGCGATGCGCACCCAAGGTTACGTTGGAGCGGGAGTTTGAGAGTAAACGGCTTACCCAAAATAAGTTCAAGCTAAAGACATATGCATAGAAAGGCATTGGAGAGTCAATATTTCGCATACGGGATGAGCTGCATGAAGCCACCCTTGAGGTGTTGTGAAGCAGATTAGTTAGGGTTATACATTCCTTAGCTAAGTGTAAATTGTTTACGAAAGTTAAGTTGCTGTAGTGGATGCTGCATGATGTTTTGTAGATGTCGCTTCATACATCTTGCGTTGCTGCAGATAGGGTAACAATGGCCATGTTTTCATGTAGGAATCACTTTGGTTATGATAAACATGAATCCCATCTCAGAGTAAACATATCGTGAAACATGCAATGACAGCTGTTTTTGGCCTATCTTAAGCTCGTTTTCACAACTCTGAAGCACCCAAGCCATTTGCAAATAATGTAACCCCGGATGTTGCTACACGCCAAGAGTGCCAAGACATGTTATTGAACTGCGCATTGGCACAGCCTTGCTGCTGGTGTTGCTCTTGGTTATTATTATTTTGGAACTTGTCTTTGCCCGGGCGGGTTGCTTCATAATCCTTGCAAACAGTAGTCTGTGTGCTCACGTTGGTAATCTATCTGGCTGCCTCGCACCCTACTCGCCTTGCCCACCCGTCTTGCATTGCGCTTAGCAGCATTTATGTCGCTTAGCCAACTGCCCCAATCTATGCTAATAGAGCTTGTGCTTGTATCTTTCGCAATGAGTGCTGTGTGTGATGTGTGTGACTGCTGTGTGAGTAGCATCTTTGCATTGGTCATACTCAAATGCATAAATATGGGTGGCTTTCCGTGGCAGCGTGTGTGTTAAAGTATGCATGGGTGTGGTGGGCGCATGAGCGTGTTTGAGAGCGGGGACGGGTCTGCCACATGATATGTGTTTTGGCAATTATGGTTGGTAATGCATGTGTGGGTGTACAAAAGATGGAGTGCTGATAAGACCGCATGTGGCGACTGTATGGCTTGAGCACCAAGGTGTATTATGCAATGTATGCAAGGCGTAACCATGTGATGTAACTATGCTCAGCCCATTATGTGGTGTGCTACAGAGCACTTTGTGCGGTGTGCCATTGTGATACGTTATACACTTAAGTTTATATGTAATGTCTCTTTGTCATTCATGCGAAAGAGACATTATATATCAATTATACGGATTGAGGTCACAATGTACAATCGGGTTGCAGCCATTTGCTGCATTCAAAGTCATCATTGTGCTTATGCAACACATGCCGCATGGGTTGCACAAAGAATGTATGTCACAAATTAGCCATTTGCTGCATGCAAAGTCATTAATGTGCTTATGCAACACATGCCACATGGGTTGCATAAGGAATATATGTCACAAGTTGGCAACGTGTAACATATGTTCTAGCCACATATGATACGTACATGTGACTTAACACCAACACAACCCACAATCGAGCTACAATACTATTGCCGTCATTTTTGCATCCCTTAGTATATAGCCGGGGCAGTTGTTGTAGCTATATGCTTAGTAATGACTGATGGAGTTGAGGCTCCACGCCCTCAGTTATGCATGCATCACAGTGGTCATCAATCATGCATGCATCATTTGATGTTAAGCGTAGTCATTACCTGCAAAACACTTGGCTTTTTTGTGTCTACAGCACGGCACACTTGTGACAATCAGCAGCACGCAATGCAGCACGTGCACGCTCTCCCTCTCCCTGCCACCTTCCTCCCTTTACCTCCGCTGCGCTACGCGTGGCCCATTAATGCCAGGGTCCCGCCCGCATCCCTCGGCAAGGTTCCTTTTAAGGCCACCGCAATGGTTGCTATAGGCCAACCCACCGTGGCACGTGGTGCTGGTGCAGGGGTGGGCTATATAATAGCCTATATTGCCTTGATGGTGCGCACGGGTGTGCATGCTCTATTATTACCAAACAGCATGCACCTCGTGTCGAAGTGTCACGTTTCGCGTTTTGGCTAGTTGCTGCACAGCGAGTTATTAAGCACGCGCTAATAGTCTGCGGATGTAGCATGTGCGATGCGAGTGACGATGTATGACATGAGGATTGTGGTATAGACCAGATGCATGTTGACTTCAAGACACACCGTACTTTTTTTGTACGCATGCTCCTTGTGTGCATGTGGTATCATATAAAAACAATGTAATATGCGTGCACGACATTCACAATCCCAAATGCCGAATGATGCTTACAAGCATATGGTTTGGCTGCAACATGTATTTATGGAAGAAGGTTGCAGACAAATAACACCATCACGATAATGCAAGTTGGTGCAACAGCTCAACGCCACGTGAAGAGCCCAACTTGACCATGTAATGCCACGGCAAGCAAAGTGATTGCCATGTTCACATGCGCATAGCATAGCATAGCTTTGTCTAATGTTGAAGTTTTGCTGCTGCTATGTCAATCTATGTGCATGTTGTTGGGTTTGCGGTTTGTTGGGCCCCTTGTTTGCTCTAAGAGCCTGCCCAGACCAGAATGTGCGCCACGTCGCCCAGCCAACAGTTGAACTGAACTGAACTGGACTGCACTGAACTGCAGCCTGAGCAGCTGCCAAGTGCAACTGCCGTACAATTGCCTTTTTGCCGTGTATGTTGAGGCGCATTGTTGGCAGCGGCGGTGGCGCCAGGGACAGGGACGTCGGGGACCTTGGCTTCTGTCGGGGTGTGCATGCGGAGCATGACTGCAGCCGGGATAGCGAGCTTGCTGGTGACTGCGTCATGCAGCGGCGCTAGGCTGCGCACTGCTGCTGCTAGGCCACAGCTGCAGCAGCAGCAGCATGCGGGGCAGCAGCTGCGGCCAGCTGGAGGCAGCAGCAGCTCACTGAGTGGCTTAGTCCAGCTGCCATGTGGTGGAGGACGGCGCAACAGGCGCAAGCTGCGGCAGCATGGCGCACTGCAGGTGCAGGCTACTGCCACGTCTCCCAAGGCGCCTGAGCAGCAGCAGCAGCAGCAGCAGGCCAGCAGGGCGGAAGAGTTCGCTGCTGCCATCGCAGGCGGTGCGACAGCCCTGGCGGACCTTCAATCGAAGGTGCCTGCATGCTGATCACTTGCAGAAGTTACCATGCGGTTGGCGTGCCTCACCTCAATGCAAGCAGGCGTATACATGTTAAATAGTAATCACCATTAGCAACATATGGCCAACATAGACACACAGCATGTTATAAGTGCACACTGAGGCGAGTGTGTACCCACGCGTTCCCATGACACTCAATCAACTGACGCACATCTGCATGCATGCATGCGAAGGTATCGCATAACGCATCACAGTAGTAGTGCGTACTGAGCAGTGGTGACTATTGTGCGTGGCGTTGCAAAAGGCGAGCAAAAATCTCTACCCCAGCATAGGCTCAGCATCACCTTGTCGCTTTGCATGCATGCAGGCAGATTACCAGAGCAATACACATGCTGAGATAGGTGGACCACGTCTGGTCACATGCCAGGGTGGCGATGTCTGTGCTTCTGATGTATAACTCGTTCCATTTGCAGTTGCAGGTCAAGAACGACAAGCTCGCGACGTTGCAGCAACAGATTGATGACTTGTACAACAGCACGTTCGCTGGCGTGGCGGCTGTGGAGGGCGAAGATGTTGTCAGGCGGCACGGGCTCAGGCCTCATCAGACTGAAGCAGTTGAGGCAGACGCAGAACAGCCCAGCACATCATCATCAACATCTCACACGTATGAGCGCATGGACGAAGCAATGTGGCGGGAGCTTGGGCGATCACAACCCGCTTTGCTGCAAGCACTTATCAGTAAGCACAATGATAACTTGGTTTGTTTTCAACAATAATAAGAAAAGGCAAGAGCGACAGGAAACCAAGAGTCTACATAGCCAGAGTCTATCCAGGATCACAGCAGACCAAGGATTTGCCATAACATTTGAGGCCATATGCAGTCGCTGAGCATAGAGCACTGCCAAGAAAGCACACAATCGTGTGCAACTACGTATGCCATGACGGTGAACGCATGTACAACTGTGTGTAGATACTGTCGAGCAAGACGGGAAGAGGTGGACAGAGTTTCAGCGGGACATGCACGAGCTCACCCTTGTGCGAAACAGAGTACGCCAGGTGAGCACGACAACACTATGGCAGCAACACCCACACAGCGGTGGTGCTATGTTTGCAATGCTGAATATGGGTTGCATAGCCACACAAGGTTGGCCAATCTGTTGTGCTTTTATTCTTACAGGAAGTTCAGTCACTCAAGGCGCAGATAGTGGTTGCACGCCAGGCTGCTGAAGCAGAGGTATTTCAGCGACGGTGATTCTGTCATATGTACTTTGCAAGTGAACATGCATGTGCTCTTTCGCTTAATCTGGCATCCATCAACAGAAAGCAAACACTGCCGGTGCGGGCGCTGATGTTGAATGGCGTCTGCCAACTGGCACTGCGGCTCATGTTGTCATGATTGCCGGGTTCGAGTCTTTCAATTTGGCTCTCTACAACAAGGTGGCTGCTGGTGTTGCGGATAAGCTACCAGGTGAGTTAACAGCAAGTTGTCAGCAGTGTTGACTGTAAGTGGCGTACCTTGTGTAAGTGGCGTACCTTGTGTGCGCATGCTCGTGCGTGCATGCGTGGGTGTACGAATATGCTCGTGTGCGCGCGTGTGTATGCGTGTATATGCTAAACTATATGCTAAACTTCTGTTGACATCAGGGTTCCGGGTATCAGTTTTCTCCGATCGTGACATTCTCAACAAGCCGGACAAGGTTGGTGGCAAGTTGTGGTTTGCGCTTCGCGCCATTCTGTTTTACACTTGCAAGGCTACTTATAACATGTCACAACTTTGCCCAGGTGGAGGCGGCACTGAAGACAGCGGATGCCTTCTTTGCAAGCCTGGTGTTCGACTACGATCAAGTATGACTGCTTTCACATGGCTGCATAGATATCCATAGCATTGGCGTTTTTGCACTTAGTGGTGTGACGTTATGTTGTGGCGCAGTGTGAGTGGCTCATTCAACGTGTACAAAACATCCCCATCCGCCTCGTGTTCGAGTCGTCGTTGGAGTTGATGAAGCTTACACAGATAGGCAGGTGCGTGTTCAAGTGTTGAGAATATTGCACAGCGGGTTGACGTGTTGCCTCAGTGTCAACGTTGACTGCATGTTGGCAGCTTTGTCATGGGCAAATCGAAAGGAATGCCGGGTCCTGTCAAGGCCGTGTTGAGCAAGTTTGGAGGAGGAAAGGAAGAGGACAAGATGGTAGGCATCCGAGCATTTGTGTGCATGTCGGATTACTGCAGGGTTAACTTACACCATAGTCTGCCTCTCTCTTTTGTTAGGTGGGTTATCTTAGCTTCCTGAAGATTGGGCCAAAACTTCTCAAGTTCATACCCGGCAAGAAGGTTCGCGATTTGCGCAACTGGCTCACCATCTACGGTTATTGGAATCAGGTGATGCGCTTGCTTCCTTCGCAAACTGCATGCAACATGCTGTTGGAGATGTCGTTTGTGCTATTGCTGTGTGAAGAGTCCTGACCAAGCATTGCGTTGCAGGGCGGGTATGACAATGTGGAGACTATGTTCATGTATCTTGCCAAGGAGTATTTGCTGCCGGTGGACTACACGCCACCGGCAGTGAAGGAGACTCCTGCTGTTGGGCTTTACCACCCCAGCTATGGTAAGTGCCAGGCACGTTATGATCAGGATTTGGAAGGCAAATGCTTGTGCAGTCACACAGCTGCTTTTTTCCCCGCGTTTTGCATACGGCATCAGGAGTATGCCATTGTGCATCAGCAAGGCGAGACTTTGACGTTGTGCATAAGCATGGACAACAGTGGACCGCAGGACATATCACATGAGGTGTTGTGACTGTTGCAACACAGTAAATTGCTGCAGTTCGGAGCTGCTGCTTATTGTTATGCAGTTTATGTAACACCTGATGCCACGTGGATGTGCATTGCAGCATGGGTTTGCAGCTGCTTGAACTGACAGTGACTGACTCTTGTACATGCTTGCGATCCACAGATGCCTACTTCACATCCGCATCCGACTACCTCCGCTGGCATCGCACCACCCACAATCCCATGCTGCAGTCTGCTCCTGTCGTCGCGGTGCTGCTGTACAGGAAGCACGTCATCACCCAACAAAAGTACATACCGCAATTGATTCGCACCTTCGAAGCGGACGGCCTCCTACCCCTTCCAATTTTCATCAACGGTGTTGAAAGCCACACGATCGTGCGCGACCTTCTCACAACCACATATGAGCAGGTCAGAGTCACATGCCGCGTCTGTTGTGGACATGTACTACACAGATATTAGTTAACCATGTGACAACCACATGCGTGTGTATGCAGGAGCAAAGAAGACAGGGCGTTATCAACACGCCATCTCTGACCAGTGACGCTGTTGTTGTGGACGCAATTGTGAGCACGATTGGGTTCCCGCTTGTTGGTGGTCCTGCAGGCTCAATGGAGGGCGGGCGGCAGGCCGACATCGCCAAGTCCATCCTCGCTGCCAAGAACGTGCCATATGTGGTTGCAGCCCCCCTGTTGATACAGGTCAGTACTTTCTACATCACAGTGCTTAGCACCTTGTCCTTTTGTTACTGTGTGCGCGCGCCCGTGCATGCGCGCACACGTTCATGCGCATGTGGGTGTGGGTGTGTGAGTGCATGCGTGTGTTTGCGGCCTTGCAGACTTGGTCTTTGCAGGATATAAAGAGTTGGAAGCAAGTTGGAATCCAAGGCTTGCAGTCCGTCGTACTATATGCATTACCAGAGCTCGACGGCGCCATCGACACCGTCCCACTCGGCGGCTTGGTTGGTGACGGGATTCACTTGGTGCCCGAGCGGGCGCGCAAGCTTACCGCACGCCTGAACAAGTGGATTGCCCTCAAGCGCAAGGCACCCGCCGAGCGCCGCATCGCGGTCATGCTGTATGGGTTCCCGCCCGGTGTGGGCGCAACCGGCACGGCCGCTCTGCTAAACGTGCCCAAGTCACTGGAACATGTGCTCAAGGCGCTGCGAGATGAGGGCTATGACCTTGGTGATGCGCAAGATGGTGCTGTTGATGGTGAAGCAATCGTGCGCACGCTGTCTAAACTCGATGACGGCCGCGTAATCGCTGCTGGACAGCAAGGACCGAAGGTGCATAGCTTGATTGTGTGTTTGTGCTTTACCAGAAGTCATATTCACTGAGCAATCAAGCGCATTGTCTGCAACAATTGCACTGAGCTGGTGGTGTGAACAGACGCTGGTAGATGTTATGGCAGACGACGAAATGCCTGTGGATGCGATGCCAGTGGCCGCGGAGATTGATGCCAAGCTGTTGAAGTCGTGGCTCGGTCGCACTCTTGCGGGCCGCATGGAGCGTAACTGGGGCCGGCTTGAGTCTTATCGAGGCATAAAAACATCTGCCGAGGGCGCATCTGTGGTCAGCGGCTTGCAGTTTGGCAACGTGTGGTAAGGGAGAGAGCAAAGTTTGTATTATACAAGCAGCTGGAGTTGTTGTTCACCGATGCACATCCGGCCTGTTGCTGTGTCATGTATATGTTCAGGATTGGCGTGCAGCCTTTGCTGGGTGTTGAGGGCGACCCCATGCGTCTGCTGTTCGAGAGGGACCTCACGCCCCACCCGCAGTACGCGGCGTTCTACAAGTGGCTGGAGAACGACTTTGGCGCAGACGCCGTGCTGCACTTTGGCATGCACGGCACTGTTGAGTGGCTGCCGGGAAGCCCCCTCGGCAACACGGGACTATCGTGGTCAGATGCGCTGATGGGCTCCCTCCCCAACATGTGAGTAGTAACACTCATTCGCAGTACACCCGCTGGCTTCAACATGTGTGCGCGCGTGTGTATATGCACATACAACTACGTTTGGCGATGTCCAGATTGCGCGGTCTGACCAGCCCAATCAATGTTTGTGCAGTTATGTGTATGCAGCCAACAATCCAAGTGAGAGCATAATTGCCAAGCGGAGAGGGTACGGGACAATCGTGTCGCACAATGTTCCTCCATATGGCAGAGCCGGCCTGTACAAAGAGTTGGCAAACCTCCGCGAGCTCGTTGCGGAGTATCGCGAGAATCCTGCAGTCAATGTGGCCTTGCGGCCGACAATCGTCGACATGCTGAACGCGACGGGCCTCCATGAGGACTGCCCATATGTTGATGAGAGTGGCCAAGTCCAACATCTATCAGGAGACACAGTGGAAGGTATGTTTGTATGTATATCTTTTTTGTCTATGCAATTGTTATGCATCTCTCTATTGTCTATGCAAGGATTGAGAGTGCTTGCGTGCGCGTATGCAGCAAACATAAAGCTCACCTTGTGTGCAGGTGTGTCGTCAAGTGCATTTGACGCATACGTGGCCTCTCTTAACGAGTACCTGCAGCTTGTGGAGAACCGCTTGTTCTCTGAAGGCTTGCACGTGTTGGGGCAGCCGCCAACCGCGGGGCAGACCGCGCAGTACCTGTCGGCGTATTTCGACAACGCGCTGCCTGAAGAAGCCATCAACACCATATCTCAAGCACCGGAAGACTTGGGTGCAATAAAGGCCAGGCTGGAAGCTTTGCTACGCAATGATGCCAGCAAGGAAATTGCTGCAAAGGTACACATGAAGAGATCTAGTTGGCTCACATGTGAAGTTTGTTTATAGCGCTCTGATGGTGGTTGTGATGCTCTTTCTAGGTGGAGGAGGCTGTTCAGATATCGCAGTTGCTGGCGAGCAACACCGACGAGGTTCTCAGCATCATTCGCGGTCTCAACGGCGAGTACGTGCCTGCGGGTGTGGGAGGCGACCTGTTGCGGGACGGCCCAGGCGTTCTCCCTACGGGGCGCAATATCCACGCGCTCGACCCCTATCGCATGCCCTCTGCAGCTGCGTGGAAGCGTGGGTGCGCCATTGCAAACAACATCATCGAAGTAAGCTTCTGTGCTTGCTCATGTTGAGTCCAGGGTACATGCTACATGGTTGCGCGCACATGTATGTGCTTGTGGATTCACAGGTGCAAGCATGTGCGTGCATGCGTGTGCACGTGTGTGTTTGCGTGTGTGCGTGCGTGCATAACCATGTGGCTGCAAGCTGAATAACGATGCATCATGCTTGTCTTAACTAGGAGCACCGCAGCAAGAATGGTGGCGCGTATCCAGAAACAGTTGCTGTGATGCTGTGGGGACTTGACGCCATCAAGACACGCGGAGAGTCTCTCGCCATTGCTTTGCATCTCACAGGCGCCCGCCCTGTCAAGGAAGGCACAGGTTGAGTTACCATTGAAACAAGTGCTACATGCGTCGTGTGCGCTGTGACACGCACCCTGTGTTTGCAGGGCGTATTGTGCGCTTTGAGTTGGTACCGCTGGAAGAGCTGAAGCGCCCGCGCATTGATGTGCTGGCGAACCTGTCCGGCATCTTCCGCGACAGCTTTGCCAATGTGGTGGACCTGCTGGATGACATGTTCCAGCGCGCTTCTGAGTTGGATGAACCGACAGACTCGAACTTCATCCGGAAGCACGCACTGTTACTCAAGGTCAGCCGTTGTGACACGCACGCACGCATCTGCATACGCATTCACGCGGGGCGCATTGTGCGTGCACAGGCATGAAAGTACATGCGCATGTGTACAGACTTGTACCCAGACACACATTTATGCACATTGACAAAGGTTACCATGTACTCACTTCAGCACAATCATGCCTCCTTTGCGCAGGAATCGGGTGTTGACAACGCCGCCGCTCGCATCTTCTCCAACCCCGCCGGCGACTACGGCTCGATGGTGAACGAGCGCATCGGCGCGGGCAGCTGGGAGAACACGGAGGAGCTCGGCGACACGTGGCGGTCACGCAACGCCTTCAGCTACGGCCGCGGAGACGGCGAGAAGGGCGTTGCGCGACCCGAAGTCCTGCGCACGCTTTTGCAATCAACAGACCGCATCGTGCAGGAGATCGACAGCGTCGAGTATGGCCTGACAGACATACAGGTGGGTATGTTGGATGGTCATAAGCTTGTTTGTGGTGTTGTGACACTCTTTTGGCCTGTTGGCAGGAGTATTATGCCAACACCGGAGCCATGAAAAATGCTGCGGAGACCGCGCGTGGCGGGCGCAAAGTGGCGTGCAGTATCGTTGAAAGCTTCTCCAAAGATGCGAAGCCGCGGGATCTGGAGGCCACGCTTCGCCTTGAGGTGAGTGTCGTCTGTACTTACCGAGTCCCATGTCAAGCGTATGGACCATCTTGCTTAACCCGTATGTGGCAGTACCGATCGAAGCTCTTGAACCCGAAGTGGGCGAATGCGATGGTGGCGCAGGGTTCTGGCGGTGCGTATGAGATCTCCCAGCGCATGACGGCAATGGTTGGTTGGGGCAGCACCGCTGGCTTTCAGGTCAGATGCTGTGTGTTTGTGGCGTGCACTGAGCCTCATATCAGCAGCGCACAGGAGATGAGTTACAACACATAGTTGGAAGACTCCGCTTGATGTGTTGTGTTATTGTAGGAGGATTGGGTGTATGACCAGGCAGCGAGTACGTATGCTTTGGATGAAGAGATGGCTGCAAAGTTGAGAAAGAACAACCCGCAGGTATGCGCTCTTGTCACTAAACTTTTCTTGTGACATGCATATGATGCAAGCAGTGCTTGAAGTTGCCCGTGCTGTATCCGCAGGCTTTTCAGAACATTGTGCGTCGCATGCTGGAGGCGAACGGCCGCGGGTTCTGGCAGGCTGATGAAGCGGTCGTTGAGCGTTTGAGGTCGATGTACGAGGATGTGGAAGACGAGCTGGAGGGAGTGAAGTAGACGTGTGAAGCGTTTGAGTCCATAGCCGTCTTACAGAGATAGAGCAGCTTAGGGCTAGTTGACGATACATGACATGTTGTCCGCGTTGCTGCGTGCAGCGATATGATAAACACATTGTTACTGATGTAGTGTTAATATGATGTTGGTGTCTATTGCCCTGAAGCATACGGTGTACAACATGTGCTCTTGCTGGCAGTTGTCCTCTCCCTTCAGGGCGTGACTAGGGGAGTATGTTTGAACTTAACGAAGAGCATGGGACGGTTGGGCATGCACTGGCGCAGAGATGACTGTCTCTGTAATGCCATTCAATGTGCAGCCGCTCGGTTGTTCTAATCACTTAGTGTTGTCATTTGGGGCAACCACTGTGCTGCACTGTGCCATGTGCATCTACTTATGACAAGAGGATATTGGTGCATGCTTGGGTGTGCTCACGTGTGCTTGCATGCATTGATTGTATTGGTGTGCAACACATCTGGCCCCTTTTCGCTTGAGCACGCTTTCTAGCAGCTCTATTGCAAGTTATGTATGGAGACAACACATGTGTGCGGCACGCATGTGAGTGCTTGGACACTCGCACATGGAGTCACTGAAGTACAAGCATAGTGTACGGTAGTACCAAAGAAAAAGTCGCTACATGGTACCCATATTATTTGTTACATGGTTTGACTAGGTGTAGCCCTGTTCATGACATTTGCACATCAACTGCACCACACTCAGGTCGACTCCGCAGCAAGTAGCCACTTTGCGCAGACATGCCCTCGCCAAACCGCAATCCAGGCATCCACAAATATTCCACGACCAACCCCGGCCCATGTGGGCAGGTATGCCAATGACCCTATGCTTGTTTGGGGCTGCGCATGTAGCTGGACTGAGTAGGTGGAGCACATAGCCTGGCGGTGGTGGTGAAAATATGATGATGATGGTGAATGCTTTGGGCGCATGCATGTGATTGTTACATGTGCAGCAACAGAGTGCGCATCCATGTCAACATGTGTGATGCAGCACCCCGTATACAACACAATGAGCGAGCACAGCAACCGCCTCAGCAGCTGCTGCACTGACACCAACTGTTCTACCAAAATATGTGCATCATACTACTGCACACACTTGAGACTCTCACGCAAACTCTAGTACCCACCAGGCATTGCATTCCTCCTCCCCCAACCTGTGCAGAGCGGCAGCCCCCCTGCAGTACGCTGCACAGCTCAAAGACACGATCAAACTGAGAGTGCTCACTAGTGCTCACCTATATACAAACACACGCGTGCGTTGACAGAGCTTATTACTCAAAACTTGAGGTTAGCGGCAGTTTGGAAATGTGATGCCGCCACAGGCGAAGGCGCTGATGCCCAGCACGATCACCAGCACTATGATAGCCAGCAGTGCCCTGCAAACAGCGCATCACCAAAGGAGTGAGTGTGCTGTGCATAAGCATCAATGCCTGACTAGCAACGACTTGTGCATGCCCACCCCCGACGCCCACCCAAGCACACATACAGCTGTTGCGCGTGTGCGTGTGCGTGTGCATGCATGCACCTGCGCACGGGCGCGCACGCCCACACACACTCGTGGCCACACCCACCCGCGTGCGTGCACATGCACTCCATGTGATGAGCTCAACCTCACACGTACATCATGCGCAGGTTGCGTATCCACATGCGGTGTTTCATCTGTCGCGCCTGTCTCTTGAACCGGAACGCCTCGCTCTGCAGCGAGTCCGTCTTGTCCACGAGGAGCGATATCTTCTCCCCGCGATCGAGCACCTTGTCGATGCTCTGCACGAGGACGTTCTTCACCTCAGATATCTCCCCGCGCACGCGGTTGATCGTGTCCGCGTTGGGGTTGGTGGAAAAGTAGTCCATCTGCTGCGCGAGGATGCGGGAGAACTCGTCGTTCATCGCGTATGCTAAGGCCGTCTGCGCACCCGAACCGTACATCGCAGTGAAGCGGCCGCGGATCTCCTCGAGGAAGGCGTAGGGTATTCGTCCTGCGTGGACGTGTGATCGCATGAACATCATGTTGGGGTGGGGATTGTGGATGCAGTGTTTGGGGGCTTACTGCCGAATGTGTCGTCGGCCATGGCGATGAAGATGAGGCCATCGCTCTCGAGCACGTGGAAGATGTGGCGCTCGATCGAGTACGACTGCCGCGTGTCGCCATTCTGCAGCGACGACAACAACAACAACAGCATGTCAGACCGGCACGTGCACACGCACATACACGGAGTGTTACTACTACTTGTGTTGCTGGTGTGCAACGCGACATTGGGTGCTAATAGTGCTAAGAGTTGTGACTTCTCTCCAAGCTTGGTAACGACTGCTGCTCGCATGCGACACGCATGCGAGCTTGGTGGCCCACAGATGACGAGTACCTCACCAACTCACCACAAAGCAAAGAAGAAGACTGTGTACTGAGTTGTAGTGATCTTTGAGGCAACTATGTTGTTTGGCAAAGTGCACGAGGCGCACATCCGCAAGCTGCTGTGGCACGTGCGTACTACAACCAGCTCAGCACTAAGGCAGACAATTGCGCTGACACGAACAGCCCGATCTCACGCTCTGGCAAGCAGCAGAGAGGTGAGCGAGACGACACGCGCACGCACATGTGTGGCAACTTGTTTGCCCTCAGACCCGGTGCCCACCTGCGCTGCTGTGTTCTGTAGTATCTTCCTCGCGACGTCGTTGGCGTTTCCTGCTGCCGCGGCGTACTCGGCAAGCACGACGTCCCTGCCACGCGCAACAGCGCTGTACAGGATCGGCATCAAACCCCTCCTCAATCCTAGCAGTAGTAGTCAAGGCCAACCACCGCTAGAGATAGAGGAGGAGGAGGAGAACCAGGTCAGGCCGGGCCAGAGAGCGAGAGCGAGAGCGACTGCCTGCCTTGACTACTGCCACTACTCCATCTCCATGTCTTTGGAGGCGCTGTGGCTCAGACAGCTGTTGTGTGTAACGAACCACGAAGCGAATGAAGGAAGGCAAGCTGTCGGACAAGTTGGCCTATGCCGAGACCAAGCCTCCTCGCCGCCGCCACGCAGCGACATGCACACGCTTGCGCCAGCAGAAGCCGATCCGATGAAGCTGGCTTCTAGCGCGTCGCTAAGTGTGGGCTTCTAGCTACCAATCTCGCTAATCTCGCCAGTTCTTTGGCTTCCGATGGGGGGGCGGGACAACCCTAGCCTGCCACGTGGAGGAGGCGTTGCTAGCAGCCGTGGCGACGGCGGTGCAGGTGTCTCTAGGGGTGTACTGCTTTGTTGCTGCCATGCCTTCTATTCCGTCGTTGCCACTGCAAGCGCGCCGGACACCTCGGCCACGGCGGCGGTAGGTTTAGGTTAGACAAGACGGGGAGACAGCTTGGGCGAGGAGGCGGAGGCGACCATGTATGGAGGCGGTAAGTGGATCAAGCAAGGTGTTTTGTGCAACCTTAGTTTGGAATTGAGTTCTTGGGGGTCCTTCAGTCTGTGCATGCAAGCCAGAAGGACCTGTGATTCAAGCACGACATGGCTCGTGTGTTTGAAGTCGCAAGAGTGAGCATGCAAAGACGTTACAGGCGGAGCGCTTGTGTGTGAGCGTCCGTTCTGCACATGGTCGTTGCGCGGGTGTCACTTAGAGCCGCATGCACGTATGCCCCACCTGCGCTGCACTGGCTTGTGCTGATTCGCGTTCAAGACTTGCACACAAGGGAACGTGTTTTGACAGGCCCTTGCGACTGATTGTGTTGTTGTATTGTCTGCGGAAGTCAAGTCACACGCACATTGTCGCAACATGCGCTGCACCACTGTCTGACCCTATCTCACTCGTGTCCGCTCGCGGCAGCTACACAGTTTCCGGATGCCACTGCTTCTTCGTTCAAGAGTGTCAATGCCAACACGTAGCATGCGCACTCTACAACCGTGCTCTTGTGCAATGTGTGTCTGGAAGAGAGGTGTTTGGTCTGATCATCATCGTCTTCTGTTGTAGACGAGGTGTCTGCGCTTGTTGTGGACTGCGGCGGCGTGTCGTGCAAAGCGGGCTACGCAGGAGAAGACACGCCCAAAGCCGTATTCCCATCAGTAAGCACCCAGCATGTCAACAAACCAAGCCACCCACCATCATTGATCACAACTTGATCAAGACATCGTGTTCGCGCGTGACGCAGTGGGCTGGCGTGTTGGAGAAGCGGGAGGGAGGGGGAGCGGTGGACGGCACGGGCGACACCGTCATGGCGGACGCGGCCACGACAGCGGACGCGAACGGGGCGGCGTCGGCGTCGAAGCCCGGCCCGTCCAAGCGCTATTATGTTGGCAACACCACGGGCGTCACGTACAGGCGAGACCACATGGAGGTGAGAGGTCGTTGTGTGGTGTATGTTGGGGCACCACTGCTCAGACATGTTTGTCATGGTGTGGTGTAGGTGTCTCCGGTGCTGAAGGATGGGCTGATTGCCGATTGGGATATGATGGAGGCCATATGGGATCACGCGTTCAAGTAAGCGGGAACAACAACACACCTTAACACATCACCGCCTACTAGGGCGCATGCTCTCGCGCGTGTGCGCAAGCAATGCGAGTTGCTGCTTTGTAACTGTCTTGACGACGCGCAGGGAGCGGTTGATGGTTGATCCGAAAGAGCATCCCGTGTTGCTGGCAGAACCCGGCTTTGCTCCGCGCGAGCAGCGAGAGAGGTAGAGCGCACGTTGAAACTTGGAGTGTGGGCAGCTTCATAAAGTTGTGATGAAGGCGTTGAAGGATATATAAGAGTAGGTTGCAACAATGCGCAGGGTTTGCCAAGTGATGTTTGAGACGTACGGCGTGCCCGCACTGTTCATGGCACGCAACCCCGTGT
Organism: Chlorokybus atmophyticus; assembly: GCA_009103225.1. Taxonomy (NCBI): domain Eukaryota; kingdom Viridiplantae; phylum Streptophyta; class Chlorokybophyceae; order Chlorokybales; family Chlorokybaceae; genus Chlorokybus; species Chlorokybus atmophyticus. Next base: position 443,554 of record RHPI01002823.1, on the reverse strand, counting down.
TGACTTCCTTTGCCGCCGGCCGCGCCACCTCGCTCGTCGTGGACAGGTGAAGCGGCTGCTCTCACTCCATCATAGCACACAGTCTGTGCCAGTGCGCGAAAACGAAATGCGTGTGGTGTTGTGGTGTGTCATGACCTGAATTTCAGTAGGTGACACGTGTATGCAATGCGCAGTGGTGGCGGGCAAACCATTGTGCAGGCTGTCCACGATGGCTATGCACTGTCCAAAGTAAGTTGCTGGCTTGCGATACGGTTCAAAGCAACTACTGATATCTTGACATAGCAAACAGCAGCTTACAGAGGGTCACTTAGCATGTGGGTTGCGCTCACCTTGCATGACTTAATAAGTTGGCACATGCTGCCCGTACACGCTGCTTGCGTTGCATTGTCGGGGTTGGACTTGTGCTACCACCTGAGCGCCAGGCTCATGGACGTTGCATCGATTCACACTGTGGCGTTGTTTCTTTGCAGAGCATAGTACGATCTCCGGTAGGCGGCGAGTCCCTCACAAACTTCTTGCTGAAGTCTCTTGAGGCAAAAGGCACGCAGGTACAGACACATATACAAGTTACGCATCCACCCACACCTGCTTGTTGCTATGTGTTGAAGGTGCTGCTGGTTCTGAGCTGTGCGTGCGCGGTCAGGTCCGGCCCCGCTACTCTTTCAAGCGGAAAGAGGTGTCGCAGCCTGGTGGAGAGCTTGAGATCGAGGAGGTGGACCTCCCGCACACGATGGAGAGCTACAGACAGTACATGCAGATGCAGATCGTGGCGGACATCAAGGAGTCCATATGCAGGGTGTCTGAGAGCGCGTTCGACGAGGCTGCCAGCGCCAACATGCCCACCATGTCGTACGAGCTGCCGGACGGCAACGTGGTCGAGGTGAGAGAGAGAGATACACACAGACGCTGCTCATGCTTGCAAGCAAGTTGTTATGCACATGTTATATAAACTTTGTGCCCAGATTGGTGCGGATCGCTTCAAGCTGCCGGAAGTGCTGTTCAACCCCTCCATTGCCAAGACGTACCCCGGCGGCGAAGCGCTGCTGCCGGCCGTGGAGTCAAAAGGCGTTCCCGCGCTGGTGAGTTGACGGCCAATTCTATCTTAGGTAGTCAGGGCAGTTGCAATCAAGTACGCTTTGTTTCTGATGGTTGTGGTTGCGCAGGTGATAGAGAGCATAAACCGATGCGATGTGGACGCGAGGAGAGACCTGTTCAACGGAGTGCTAGTACGCGCAGCACTTGTTGTGATTCACTTCTTGACTTGACCGCAGAAGTGTAGAGGTAGTCCAAGTAAATCACGTGTTGTGTGCAGTTGTCGGGAGGTACGTCACTTTTCCCAAACATGAAGGAACGGGTTGAGCGAGAACTACTAGAGGTGGGGTGCACCCATTTCATCGTGCTGCTGATTCTGAGACTGATGGTATGCAAGGAATTGGTAATGCATGGTCGATCCTTTGGCTCACAATCCTCCAATGTTTGTTGCAGTTGGCGCCGCAGACAGCGAGGATAAAAGTGATTGCAAGCACCGTCCCTAACGAGCGTCGGTTCAGGTAGCCACCTGCTGCTGAGCATCACATTACCAGTTTGTTGCTGGCCCATCTGGTAGGTCGTAACATTGTCGTGCGTATATGTATGTGGCAGCGTGTGGATAGGCGGGTCCATACTAGCATCACTCGGGTCTTTCCAGCAGATGTGGCTATCCAAAGCAGAGTGAGAGTGCAAAGCAGCAGATCCTCACTTCTGCTGGCGTCTGGCGTCATTGCACGTGGTGGTGATTTCTTGCCAACATTCTCTGTGTGCAGGTATGAAGAGCACGGCACGTCAATGATTGGCAGGAAATGTCCCTAACATAATGCACTGCAAGAGATAGTGAGTTGCGCAGGGCTGTGGCTGGTTTTAACGAAATCCGGGCGTCCCTTTCTGGTGCAATGCGCACAATCTGTGTAAATATCTCACCATGCATTGCTTCATGATGATCGTGTTCAAGCACTTGGTAACTTGGTAGGATTGTTCGCATGCACTCTCATCTAACAAGACATGTACTGCCTGCCGGTGGAGGTTTGGTATGCTGCATACAGGTGGTGTACTCGGGCTGTGAAATGTTGTCATCACTGCAGTGTATTCTGTCAAAGAGTAATCCAAGAGCACTGAATTGAGACAGCTATCGTGGTTACTGTACGCATTATGTTTCGTCTTTAAAAAAAGGGAGACTACGGAATTAACCGTGCCACAGACACAACCAACCAACCCCACCACCCAACCCTACCAGCTGCACCTAACCAGCACAACAGCACAGCCCCAGCGTACGACCTAAAGGTCTCTGTCCGGCGCAGTGCTGACGTGAGCACTGCGCGGTAAGGGTTGTTGACAACAGCGGCAGGCAGCAGCCCGCGCAGTGGTGGCTGAGAGGAGGGCGGAGGCAGAGGGAGCGGAGGGAGAGGGGGAGTCGTCCTGCATGTTGATGCTGTTGCAGCTGTGGCCGTGGTTGACAACAGACTGACCAGCGCCCATGTGAGCAGGTACTAACTCACTGCATGCTTGTTTGTCTAACCGGGCGGGCTAGCATTGGTATAGTGTAGCAAGCAGCCATAGAACTAGCCCGGTGGTTAGACTTGATGTGCAAAGCGTGTGTATGCTTGTGCTGATGCATGCCATTCGCATTGTCCACACCATGCATGCTGCCACCGTACCATACCCCTTACATACAAGTGGTCTGATACAGCTGCTGCTCGTGTGTTGCACAGGTAATTAACCAACAATACGCATGTATGCATGCCTAACGGGGAGGTCTAGAGTAGGGTAGTGTGGTAGGTAAACAGGCAGTCAATAAAGCCCGGTGGTGGTATATGTGACTGTGTTTGCATGCTGGTTGGTATGCTATGCTGTTGTGACGTTATGCATGTCGCCAATTGTCTCGCGCATATCCTGTACACTACTCTACTGGCGATGTTGCAGGTAATGCATGCTTGCAGACTGACAGGGTTGGGCAGTAGAGTAGTGAAGTAAGTAGCAGGTAGTGTGCACCTAGCCCAGTGGTCGTGATATCGGTGAGTGTGGTTGTGGTTAAGTGTGCATGCATGTGTCGTGCATGTTGCATACATCACGTGCATATCCTGTACACTGTGGCTTAAGGTAAATTAAGACACAATATGGTTGGCTGAGTGAAGCGTGTGACTATGGCTTTGTGTGACTGACACCCATAGGATACAGTAGTGCACCCCTGCATGTGAGCTTCATCACTGACAGTATAGTCCGGATACTGGCATATACCAGTTGGACAGTGTCGGTGGAGTCTGCATCTCTATTGATGTTGGTATTGCTAATGTACATACAATGCGAAACGATAATGCACATGCATAGTGGCATGCACAGTCAGCAGCATGCAGAGTGACGTAGCGCATACCAACAACACCATTGTCAGGTTGACCACCAGGTTCATCCACTGCCTCACACGCTGCACTATCCCTACCACCCCGTTAGCCATGTACATGCATATGCGTTCACCTGCACAACAGCCGTTGGTTAGCGGCCCTGTCTTAGCCGAGGCAGCAGCAGCAGCAGCAGACTCAACGGACTCCCCCTCCTCCTCCGCCCACAAAACCACTTTTCGCAGTGCTGGCATTGCTCGAGTAGGGACTGACATATCCATGTTGTTGGATACATAGTAGCTGGTTAATCAGATGCAAGGACAAAGCAGAAATTGGCCAATGCACAGTGGTGAGCAGCACAGGTAAGAGGCAATGGGTTGCGTATATTGAGTGGTGTATCAAAGCAACGACAGCAGCTATATGCATGCACTGGTTGCATTGTGCAATAAGGGAAGACAACGAGTAAGCAGGTAACATTGTGCAGCATATGCCTAGGTCAGATGGCAAACATCGCCGCCGGAGCAGCAGCAGCAGGCAGAGCAAATTAGAGGTGGGTGAGGGAGCTTGATATTGTAGGCTTACTCGTATTTTATTGCACCGAGATAATATAGCAGGGGATGTGCAATGAGATATGAACATGGCAGTGAGCATAGTATTAGGTTTCTAAGAAATCAGTGTGAATAAGTGGTTACCAGTCCAGATTCAAACAACCGACAGACAACAAGCATAGCATGAACATGAAAAAATAAACGGCATAAAAAGTATTCAACACAATGCCAAGTTTAGCAAAGCTACCTCAATGACCTACAACCTGCTGTTGCTGCTGCTATGTACCTCTTGACGGATGGCTGGCTATGTACACTCTGCCACCTTGGGGGAAATGGACAATATACACTAGTGCTGGGACTACCTGCCTGTGTGTACTACTTACAGCCACAAGGGGGACTAGACAGCCTCGTTGTCATTCTCATACTGGACTGTGGTCTTGTTGCGCTCGGGGATGGATTTTATGAGGAGAAGGGAGGCAAGACCCAACCACTGCAGCGCCCATCCAATCATGGAGATGACAGTCCACTTGCAGACGTGCTTGCCGATGGCCTCGGGGCCATAGTCGGCGACGGCACGGCCAAGGTGGCACGCGTCCACCACGTTGTGCGAGTAGATGACGAGGTAGTACCACGTGATGGCGATGAGCAACGCGGTAATGCCGATGAAGCCGGCGTTGCGCGGGGGCATGAGCCACGCGATGAGAGCCCACAACGTCGCAAACCCCATGATCACCCACTGGTCCCACGTCTTGCGGTCGAAGCCCAAGTAAGAGAAGTTGCGCACAAACCACGCCAGCGAGACGATGATGAGCTGCGCGCAGGAAGGGTGTGTGAGAGACCTGGACGCGCATGCATAAGGAGGGGTGTGACGCAGTGATAGTGGAGATTACTTACCACTGAGCCCGCGAGGATGATGGGCACGGCCAGCAAAGACATGAGCCTCACCAAGACTGCAAGANGAGAGAGAGAGAGAGAGAGAGAGAGAGAGAGAGAGAGAGAGAGAGAGAGAGAGAGAGAGAGAGAGAGAGAGAGAGAGAGAGAGAGAGAGAGAGAGAGAGAGAGAGAGAGAGAGAGAGAGAGAGAGAGAGAGAGAGAGAGAGAGAGACTTACTCTTGGGCAACCCTCTGCTCTTGACGACGCCTGGTGCGGTGGACCCCATGGTTCCCATGGGTGCCTTGGTGCCCAGGAAGGGGATGCGTCCCAGCAGCCCGGTCCGCGCAGCGCCACTGCCTGCAGGCGCACCAGCGTAGTACGCAGAACCGCTCTCTGCTTAGAGGGAAACACACAACTCAGTGAGTGAGCAAAGGGAGGGGAGAGGGGGAGAGCACGTGCATGTGCGTGCGTGCGTGCGTGCGAGCAGCCCGGATTGGCACGGGGAAGACACCCACCATGGGCAACGCCGGTGGTTCCAACGGGGGTGGTCTCCGTCGTGGTGGTGGGCTTGTACACGTTGGTCGACTCCATGGCAACACACGCAACACACGCCGCCTTCACTACGGCTTCAACCTTCGACGCGCTGCAGGTTACAACACTAGACACCAACTTGCGCACTCCCTCGCTATTTGGCACTACAAGTAGTAGTAGGCCCCACGGCCTCTGCTCAGTGGTGTCCCGCTCAGTTCGGTCAGAGTCGGAGGTGAGTGCCCGTGACGCGGCCAGCAAACCGAGCAACGGTCGAATCCAACCTCACTCCCCAGCTGCCAACGGGTAGATTGTGATGGGTAAACGGTCCGATCACAGTCGGCAGTCGACTGTCTGACTGACTGACTGACTGACTGGCTGCGACTTGCCGTCAGCGACGCGGATATTGCAGGCGCCACAGTGTGGGGTGTGAATCTAATGAATATCCTTGCTTGTAGCCGGATAGCTCCAAATCTCGCATGGGACAGATCTATGCAGAGCCGCTGATTCAGAGGGCGGGCTGCTGACGCCATGCCGACGTCACGATAGGCAATCGAACGGTATCAGTTGCATGAGTCTGACAGACCGGTGCAACGATGGTGGTCGTGTGGGTTGCCGGCCATATTGACCAGTCGATCGGTTCGCCAGTCAAATGTGTTACGCATGGTACAGCAGCTGTTGTTGGGCCGACAATCGACGTCGATACAAAACCACTGCGGGGCCGCAGAAAGGCGAGTTCAGGGACGACGTCGACGGTTTTGCGCTGACAACGCCAGGCAAACAATTCGCGGCGCAAATGGCCACTCGGTAATGCATGCCATGCAAGGAGTGTAGCATGCAGCTGCTGCTTCGCACATGTTGCATAGTGCGGTGTGCAAAGCATGGCATGCTTTACACACCACTTTGCCACGCTATACAACAAACATTTACCTCACGCCAACGCATGACTATAGGGCTGAACTGCCAGCACAAACGCTAGATGTACAGCCATACCATTCTTTACATGTATGCATGCATTTACGGTTTACCTGCACATCATCGACAGCGTCAATATCCATCAAGACCGAACATGATGCTGCTTGCCTCATGTTTGCGAATGTCACATATGTATGGCCAACAGGGACGGGCCTCTACACTGACATACCATGCGTCTTCTATGCTTCTATGCATGGTCCTTCCAGTCCAGCATGTACCGCCATTGTGCAATTTTCAGTTACCATCTTACACACACTCACAGCTCGGCATCACGGTTACGCATATATACAAAGTCTTGAGAGATGGGTTATACTCCACAATATGCCGTTTATATGCTGTATTATTATATATTATAGGGTAGCGAGCTGCTCATCTAAATAGCTTGAGCGCTTTTAGCTAGCCGCTGACTTGCAACCGTTCATGCGATCATCCAGGGCAAGCAGTGTATAATTCATGCAAGTCCTTCGTGCTTTGCACATGTTGATATGTATTACACACTACATTGCGACACAATATGAACACTTATTTCAAGCCATTGTATGACTACGATGTTACTCGCTGGTTGGGGCTTGGCAAACTTATGCACAATCCTTAGGGACTGACAGAGGAAGTCACTCCAGCATCATGGTGCAGGGGAAGTTACAGTAGCGCACCAAGAAAGGAGAGGATGACCACTAGCCTCTCCACATAGCTCCAGCCCCAGACACGCCCACGCCACACACACACACACACACACACACACACACACACNCACACACACACACACACACACACACACACACACACACACACACACACACACACACCAATAACGTGTTGGTGACCACACCCCACAAGGGATGAGGGGGAGAGCCCGCTCAACAGCTGACAACCAGGCACCCCACGCACACCTTAAAAATGGACAAGCTGTTAATAACAATTTGTCAGCAATTATCAAGCAGTAGCGTTCAAAAATCGTTGTTATCTTGTTGTGGTCCATTTTTGCGAAGCAACATTACAACGATTCCCGTCCACTCACAATTGTTCAACTCATGCTTTGTGTACTCAAATTGATACTGGAGCCCACATTTTTCTGATGACGCGACAGTGCATGCTTAACATCATGTGCACATGTCTGAAAACTATGAAATTATGTTGCTATGGCAGCATTGTGAAGGTACTGTTTGTGTAACGCTGTTGCGACACTGTTGTCGTGCTAATAGCTATTGTGCGGATAGTGCTTGATATCCACCCTCACGGTGAATTCACTGTCTTGTTCCACAGAAATTGATGGCGGCTTGTTATCTCAAGTGTTTGCAATGCTTTGGGTTGCATGCCCCCGGCCTTGTGCATGTGGGTTGATCTGCCCGCAATAGTGGCGGCGCAGCAATATGTATGGCCCAGCAAGGGTGAGACTGCCTCCGTAAACGCCAGCTTCTGCACAGCAATTGTGGAAGATGTCATGCCTGGTGCCCACACATACCAGCCTTCATCGGGCATGTCTACATCAAAATCGGCGCCCGGCCTACCGACATATTAACGCGCGCGCGTCCCTGACAGTAGCTAGGTCATGACTTCAGGGTAGCCCACGACCATAGCCCAAAAGCACCGCGCGTAGCTGTTCAGTTGTGAGTTCAATTATAAGTTGTGTTCTATATCGAGTGACAATCGCTGTGGAAACAGCCTCGATATGACCGTTAGCTTATATTCTAGACAGTCATGATTTAACTTGTATAAGTAGTCTCAGTTTTCACCGGATCAGCTGGTGACACTGTGAGTGAGAAAGCTAAGAGCTTGTGAAACGACTTGAACTACGAACACGCCATCCCGGTTACCAAGAACCCCCTTACTGTGTGAGAGCCTGTGCATGCTCGTGTGCATCTTGCTTGTTATCGCTGTGAGCCTGGTGTGCCTGGTTGCAGTGTGTTTGTGGGCATCAGTCAGGGCATAGTATCCACGTGTTGCTTGCTCATTCACCTCACTTAACAGCGGAACACATTTTCCGCTCATGCAAAGAACTGTGTAAACATCCGTACCTATAGTAGTAGCTTGTTGACTCACAATGTCACCCTCTTTGCTCAAGTGAGTGTGTGGCATTCTGCATCAAATAAGTGCAGTCTATATTTGGGGACACATCCCTGGGCATTCGTTATCACTGTCATTACATAGTGCGCACATAACCACTAGTGTGGTGAGTGATAGCGGCATCGAGACAGGCGATAGAGCACAAACACTCAACCCTGCATACACTTTCACCTCTGGACTAGCTGTATGAGCAGGCCCACCCCGTTCTCTCCAATAGACGAGGGTGACCTCAGCAGTTGGAGCCCAACCTCCAACCTCACCTACGAGCGGACCAGCGACGGGAGCAACAATCGTAGCAGCAAGGGCTCACGTGCTGTCTCCGACTTCACTCCGTTCCTGTCCACTCCACTACATCGAGCTTCCCCACTCTCGTCCGACAGTGACGACTATGAGATGGAGTCTTCCAGCTCAACCACGTTTCTGCGCTTCTCCAGACGTGCTGGCACTACCTCTCTGGACGGATCCATCATTAAGTTCCACTCCAAGATGCGACATCAGGCTCTGAAGAACAAAGACGTCAGATGAGATCTCTTTTCACATTGCTGCTCAGTATCTAGACCATGAAGCACATGATGTCTAGAAGTATGTTGCTGAACTGCATCGAGTTAATGGTTATGGCGAGCTCGCCAGTACCATAGCACATGCATCACTGCACAGTCCAGTAGCCGTCTTTTCACCTGCCACCCCCACTGCGGTTACCGGGTTGTCCATAGCGGCAGCCATTGACAGAGCAGAGGAGGAGGAACCGGAGTTGGTGATTGTCAACCTGACCCCTGTAGAGATCGAGATCAAGATGGCCGCGCGACGGGCCCGGATTCTGGATCGTTTTGCTGCCATCCTTGAGGAACAATGAATTGCAGCCGTTGAGGTGGGCACGCCCCTACCTATGGCAACACCTGGCTCTCGTGCGGGAGGCAGTGCTTTCACCTTTGGGTCAGTTGCACTGCACGCACCAGCCATCACTGTAGGTGCTGCCATCTCTGACTCTCCACTCAAGGATCTATACGCTGCACTTCGTCGCACCTTCCCACTGCAGACCACTAGTAAAGTGGAGGAGTTGAGGCGGTTCCGGCGCAAGCCCAATGAGGACCCCCCACGCCTGTACTTCAAACTGGAAGGGCTGTTGAAGAACACTGACTACAAGATCGTCAGCAATGAGGCGGCCGCAGTGGTATATGTCAACGACTTGGATGCCACCCTGAGCGAGTCGACGCGCCTGACCGTGAACTACAGCAGGCCCCTTGGCTACACGCTCAAGGAAGCTTTTGAGACTGCACAAGCCATCCATAAGCGCTTGGTGTATGAGAAGGCATTGCTGGATACCAACCGCAGCGCCTCACGGCCTGTAGCCAGCCCAACTATCGAGCCTCCGCGCCGCGAATGTGGCTGCGACGCTCCACCAGCACGCGACAAAGGGAAACGGTCAGCGCATACTGCTCTGTCTGCCCCTGTGCTGTGTTATCACTGTGGACGGCATGGGCACTACCAAAAGGGGTGCACCAAAGAGTACTCAACTCTGCCTGCGACTATTATCACAAGACAGGCCACTTGGAGTCCGTCTGCTGGCTCAAGTTCCCCGAGTTGAGACCCGTCAACAACTACAACAGCAACAACACTGGAGGCCACAACGGCAACAACTCTGGTGGTTACAACGGCAACAACTTTGGTGGCTACAACAGCAACAACACTGGAGGCCACAACGGCAACAACGCTGGTGGCTACAACAACAATCACACCGGAGGCCATAACTACACTAACAACTACTTCAACGCTCGCAAGGAAAAGCAAGGCTACAAGGGGAGGAATTGCCCTCCTCAACGTAAGGGACTGCAAGGAAGTCCGCGCGCTGCTGCTGTTGCCGCCAAGGCTCCAGCTAAACCGCTAGCTGATGACCATATGGCTGCCCTCATGGCACGAATGGCACGCTGGGAGGAAGACAAGGAGCAGGACTACCGCGCCTGTTACTTTGCCCGGTGGGCTCTGATGGCTCCAAAGCGCACGAGAGACACCAGCACTCCGTCGCGTATTTAACCATCCCGGCGAGTCTGAGGGAAAGCCGCAACATCGTCAGCAGCCACCTCCTCTGAAGCCACCAGTGGCACTACACCAGCCGAGACGGTCACACCGGCTACGACGTCAACTTCGTCGACGCTAGCAGGGACTGTTCCAATCTCACCAAAAACTGGTCTACCAGTGAGCACCGTCGCGCCCACACTGGTGAGCACGCAGACAACAGCCACCACTGCCGTTACCGACTCTGCAGGCGTAGATCACACCGATCCCACTCCAACATCACTCCCTGTGCCAGCAGGCGTTGAGACCACTCTCGCGCCATTGAGCGGCACTCGCGCCACCACCGACAGTGCTATTATCGAGCCTGCTATCGCTGCAGCAACACGCTCAACTACATTGCCCGCCCTTGACGTCACTCAGGCTGTCCAGCGAGGTCGGCAAGCTGAGCGTGCCGGGGAGACCATTATGCATGGGGCAGATCCCACTACCATTGCTTTGGGGCGAGGAGGGGAGTGCACAACACGCATTGAACGCAGTGATCGAGTCTTCCTACTGCCTGAATATCACACGCTGCCAGACCAGACTCAGCGACAACTGGAGGATAAAATTCTCGCCGGCACGGCACCTCCTATGCGAGACCGTGTCTTCGTTATCAGAACGCCTGTCGTATTGGAGCTGACACTGCAGTTGTTCTAAACTCTGCATAACGATATGCAGACGGCGCCACGCCAACCCACACCAGTCCGTCACGAACCCTTTGATCCCAGCCCACTTGACACGTATAGGGACCGGCAACCCAACGTACAGCAGCACATCACTGATACAACCGACATGCCTCTGGGTGACAATGAAGCACTGAGGTCCCTCCATACCGTTCGACGTCATGAGCGCTACACCGCGCTGGAACAGGCATTCATCTGGCGACAAGATCAAGCGGCGGCCATCGACGCAAGAGCGCACGCCCTTGCCGATGCGCTCGCGCTGGCCTTCTTCAGCCAACAGCCGCTGGCCCATCATCCAGTACAACACCTCTCGTTGGTGGGCCCAATGGTGACCAGACGAGGGCGCTGGCCCAATGAACCACGGGGGTGATCGCCCCGCTGCTACCCGCCTTGTTGTAAGACTTGCCTGAAAATCAACGTAATTTAGGGAGAGGCTACCTCACAGCGCAAGGGTGGACACAACGAGATGAAACAGGTTCAATTGGGGAACAGCAACTACGTACTGCCCTGTTGCAACAAGCAACCATGCTGCACAGGCATCGGCCTGAGGCGGATGCTGGGGATGCGAGGAGGTGGTAACGCAGCTCGAGCAAGACTGCTGACTTGGCTAGTCACCAATTACCCCGCAATCCCCCTGCTCGCCTTCAGCACCAGATGGCTCTGAGTGGACGCCTTCCTGCTGTCACTACGGCAAGCCTATGACAAGGTTGCCTCAACATCCACCAACACCTTAGAAGGAGTACAAGAGGCCATATTGAGGTTGCCAGGGGTGGAAGCAGCGCGGCAACGCAGACGTATCTCAGCTGCCTACAGCAGCATGTTCAACAGCCAGAGATTTTCCTCACTGTGCGGGCGCGAGCAACAACGGTGTTGGAGGTGGTAGTGGTCAATGGCAGATGGGATTCCTACACAGGGATTCTAAGGGTTCCCACCATCACCTACGACATAAGAGCGAGGCTCCTTCGCGCAGTGTATTTCGAGCCCATGCCTCAGACTCGTCGGTGGAGTGATGTGATCAACAACCCAAGAGCCACATGGGAAGGTACATTGGTTAGGGAGGCAGCTCATGCCGTACGCTGGACTTATGTGGAAGAACAGGCCGCACGGGAGGCGGGCCCACAAACACCCGGTCCTTCAGGGATTCCCCAGCAGCCACTGGCCACGCCGCCAGGAATGACCCCGGCCACACAGAGACGCAATCCCCCGGCACCGCAACCAGGACAACTACAAGCAGCACCGCCAGCACCCAGGCCACAGCATGTTCATCAACAGCCAAGACAAGGACGGTTCGGGCCAGGCCGCGGTCAAAGAGGTGCTCAATACCCAGCTGGTCGAGAGGCGCTTGCCCCACTGCGCTTGACACCATCGGAGGAGACTGCAGCAGGAGACACCCCATGCACCCGCTACCGACAATTCAATCGGCTGCGCATCCACGCCAACGCGGCTATGACCGCCAACCAAGGCAAGCATGTCACGATCAATGGGCAAGCACCCAAGCGGGTAATGCTGGACTCTGGAGCCCAGCTTGTCATCATCAAACGTTACCTCGCACGTGCATTTGGCATCACCAGCGCTGAGCTGATGCCGTGCCCATACGTGCTCGACACCGCAACCGGCAGCCGTGACAAGGTGATCGGCATCACCAAGCAAGTCCTCTGCATTCGCTAGACAGGAGTGGACCCGTTCCACATCACCGAGGTCATACAGATTTGTGTAGTCACCGACGCAGGATCCTTCGACCTGCTGTTGGAACAGGACTTCCACTTCCTTGTTGGCATGGGGCTAGACTGCTGGACAGAGAAGGCCTGGTTTTGTCTTCATTGGGATGAGGAGGACGGAGAGGTTCAAGGATATCTGCCTCTCGAGTTGGTGGCTTGCACTCGCTCCCACCAAAGGTCAGCTGCAACAACCACCTACAGGTCGTTGTCGGCAACCACTGACAAGTCAGCTGCAACAGCCACCCACAGGTCGGGCTCGACAACCACTGACAGATCATTTGCGGTGGTCACCCACGACGCAAACCAAGACTCTCCAATCCCATACGACGAGTCTCAGAAAAATGCCACTGAGGAAGTGGCCCACCAGCAACCAGCGGAATGCCGCTGGCGCGCACAGGTGGTCGCCCATCTGCTACTGACCAGACCGCGGCTCACTTCACGGTTCCCTCTCTACAAGGACCAAGCTGCTGTCCAGGAACAACACCAGGTGGCCACTGGCGTAGTGGAGTTTCACGTGTTTCCGCGACAACAAGGCATCACCATGTTGGAATTATTCGGAGGAATAGGTAGTGGCCTCGGTGCTGTCCTCAACACCGGCGCGACGGTTACCAAGTACTTCTACTGCGACCCTGATCTACACGCACATATTGCCTTGGGCCACCACCTGCGCCACCTACACAAAGGCTACCCGCAGCGATTGCCGGTATCGGCACTGCAAGGCAGCCTGAAGGCATTACCACAGGACATCCGTTTAATCATTGCGGATCACCTCCTAGTAGTGGGCAACATAAACCTGCTGATAGCAGGATGGGAGTGTTAAGAACACTCCAGAGCAGGCAGCGGCAAAGGACTCGTTGACCCTCGCTCGCAATTGTTCTGAAAACGGATGCGTGTCATCAAAATTCTGCAGAGCAACCTGCTGTTCAGGCCTCCAGGATACATCATCGAGAATGTGCACTCCGAGGTCGATAAGCGCCATCACGTGGCCAACAACTTCCGACAGGTGTGTTCCTTACTGGGGCATCCTCTCAAAATTAATGCAGCGCGGCATGGCTCCCGTGCTCATCGTGTCCGCGCCAAGTGGACCAACCTGGCAACAATCAAAAATCTCTTTGCTGCTGAATATTTGCACAGCAGTCGTCCACGCAATTTGACAGTCGATGCTATCCTGGACCCTGGTTAAAGAGCACAACTAGTCACCCAACGCGATCACCACCACTTCTACAAGTGCAACCAGCCTGGGCAACCACCTCGTGCGCTCCCCACGCTGGTGTCCTACCCAGGATCGTACGCCTTCCGCAACCACGGCGCAGGCATGGTGTTGGATTCTAGCACAGGCCAGCTGGAGGAACCCAACGCACGTGAGCGCGAACGCGCCATGGGATTCTCTCCAAGCAGAATCACAGATTCCACGCTGACCGACAATCAGCAATGCCAATTATTTGGACGCGCCATGGATCGGAACAGCATGTTATGGTTGTTAGAAATGTGCTTTGCTCTCTAAGACCGCCATGTGTCCTTCTTGGAGCTCGAACACCTGGCAGGGGGGTGGGCCGATCGCGTGCAGAGACCAAAGCGGCACACACCGCCCTCGAAATCGTCCATACGGAGGAGCAGGCAGCAGTCACTGTCGAGGACATCCTAGTGGTTGCCAACGCCACCTCTTGCTCCCATGCCATTGGACCGCTGGCTACAGGCCAGACGCGAGAACAACTGAAGGCTCTCCTCAACAAGAAGAGAACTCAGTTTAGTTTCAACGTAAGGAACCTGGAGGTTTGCTCAGTTTACCAGATGGACATCGAGTTGGTGGACACCAAACCGGTGTTTTGACGACAGTACCGACTCTCTGTTGAGAGTATTCCTACATACAATCAGCATCGACCCTCCACACAGGAGTAGAAGGTCGTAAGGACGAGCACTAGGTCCGGACTTAGCAAGATGGCATCGTCGGACCAGACTCCGGACTCAAGACTGGAGCCTTACTAACTGCTTCGTATCTCCGCGTATACTTACTCATATTAGGCGTGTAAGAGCTTGTTGAAAAGCTCTGGTTGTAAGAAAGACAACGCAGCTTAGAGCGCGTCAAAAGGCTGAGTATAGCCTACGCAGTGCTTGCAAACGTAGACGTGTGTGTAACTGGCTGGTATAAGAACTAGCGGACAACTTGTAATAGATGAATGTGATGTGACTTGTGTATGCTCTGGTGGCGGTAGCTCTGTCTCTGTGCATCCATGCTTGCCTTAGCTACATGTGCATGCTAGTCCTTCAACAGGTTATGGGCCCACACTACGCTTGAGGAGTGTGAGACTAGCTTGTGTGCATAGTAGTTCTACACTACGGTAGCTTGTTGGTAGCAGAGCCTTGGGTGTCAACTGCGAGAAAGGCAGGCTCGACAGAAATGGAGGCGACCTACGACAAGGGGCAGATTGCAAAGCTGGACACCGACAACTACAACACATGGTGCGTGGAGATGAAGGCCTTGCTCATCCATAAGAGGTGTGGAAGTACGTTGATCCGAAGGCACCACCACCAACACCAGGAGCGAACACTGTGTGGTCAGAGCATTCAGCAGAAGCACATTCTTTGCTTGTGTTGAACAGCAAACCGCATCACTTTCCCATGCTCACTGCATGTGAAGATGGTAGACAAGCTTGGGAAAAGCTATCAGCCGTTTTCAGAGCCAAGAACAATGCCAGAAAGTTGCATCTACGCAAGCAGCTCAGCGCACTCAGGAAGGAGGCAGCAGAACCCATCACAAAGTATGTTGCGCGCGCGAGAGAGCTGTGGGCGGACCTCATCAACGTCGGCCACAACATGGGGGAGACGGAGGTAGTGCTGGCCATTGTTGCAGGGCTACCAGCAGAGTACGAGGTCGTCGCAACCCTGCTGGAGACGTCATCATCGGAGTTGACGTTGGACGATGTGCTACCGAAGCTGCTCACCGTGGAGCAGAGGGTTGTGAAGAAGGACGAGCAAGCGGATGCCGTCGCCTTCTACACCGGCAAGCACGCAAAGAAGAGCAACCATGAAGAGAAGTACAAGGGCAACAAGCCAGGCAATCCTCGTCACAAAGACCTCACATGCCACTGGTGTGGTTGGAAGGGGCACATTGTGAAGGACTGTAGGAAGAAACAACAGGGGCAACCTAGAGCAAGCACCAGCAACAGCGGCAACGAGCACCAACACAAGGAGAAACATGTCGCCTTCACTGCATCCAGTTCGAGGGCGGGCACAGCTTTCTGGGTGGTGGACTCTGGCTGCGATCGTCATCTCACACCAAACAAGGAGGTGATGGAGGGCTACAGGAAGCTGACGTCCACAATCAAGGTGGCGGGCTTCGGTGGCGAAGTACTGGTGGCTGAGGGAGTTGGCAACGTACGACTCCAGTGCAAGGTTGGTAACACACTACGCGAGGTGTTGTTACGCAACGTCCTGCATGTTCCTAAGGCTATTGCGAGTCTATTCTCTGTGAGGGTTGCGGAGCGCTTAGGCGCGGAGATCCTATTTCGGAAGGGTGGCTGCTCAGTCATCCTTGATGGGGTCGTGCACATGGTTGGAATCGCTGATCCGGGAGGGCTCTACCACGTGGAGCAGCCTCAAGACAGAGACATTCAAGCCATGGTGGTGAAGGACAAGGAGTCGCCAACATTGTGGCATCGAAGGTTCGGGCATCTCAGCTACGTCAACCTCACTCGCCTTGTCGCTGAGAAGATGGTCAAGGGCATCCATCTCAGCACAGAAGAACTCAAGACAGCATCAGGTGCACTTTGTGAACCATGCCTGGTTGCAAAGCAGCATGCTATGCCATTCCCATCATCCTCTTCTAGCAGTCAGCATCCTTGCGAGCTTGTGCACATGGATGTCTGTGGCCCTATGCGCATTGTGGCGAAGGGAGGGGCCAGGTACTTTGCTACATTCCTCGACGACTACAGCAAGCTGTCCATCATCTTTCCATTGACGCTCAAGTCAGAAGTTGCTGGAGCTGTGCGCACAGTCGTGGCCTTGTTGGAGACGCAGTCTGGCAACAAGATGAAGGCAATGAGGAGTGATCGAGGAGGGGAGTACATCAACAAGGAGTTGAAGGAGTTCTTCGCCAGCAAGGGCATACGCCACGAGACAACGGCACCCTACACCCCGCAGCAGAATGGAGCAGCTGAACGCCTCAACAGGACACTCTTGGAGCGTGTTCGAGCCATGCTCAGCGACACAAAGATGGAAGACAGTCTGTGGAAGGAGGCGGTACTCACTGCCAACTACATCCGCAACAGGTCTCCGGTGAGCTCAGAGCAGAAGACTCCGTGGGAGCACTTCTATGGAGCCACACCAGATGTGAGTGGTATGCGTGTGTTTGGATGCACGGCATATGCACTAGTGCCTAAACAGCTCAGGCACAAGCTGGAGCCGGTCAGCAAGAAGGGCATCTTCGTTGGCTATGAACCGGGTTCCAAGGCTTACAGGATCTTGCTCGAGGACACTCAGAAGATCATCGTGAGCAGAGAGGTGGTTTTCCACGAGGGATTATCACAACCAGAAGCAGGCTTCTTTCCTGAAGATGAAGCACAGCCGGAGCATCCTGAAACAGTGGAGGCTACAGGCAAGGCCATCATCGACGATAAGGGTGAGCAGGACTCCACTGTAGCAGACAAGCAGTCGCACCTGCAGCAGGAGCACGCAGCTCGGAGATACCCAGTGAGGGAGAGAAAGGCACCTGACTTCCTACACAAGGCACACGTCGCCAGTGTGCACAATGAGGAGCCAAGCACCTACGAGGAGGCATTGTTAGCACCAGATGCGGAGCAATGGCAGCGTGCTATGGACGAGGAGATTGCGTCACTCCATGCCAACAACACTTGGTCACTGGAGCAGTTACCGCAAGGAGTGAAGACCATTCCAGTGAAATGGGTCTTCAAGGTGAAGCGTGATGGTCAGGGCAACATTGAGCGCTACAAGGCAAGACTGGTGGCAAAGGGCTTCTTGCAGCAGGAAGGTGTGGACTTCAACGAAGTGTTTGCACCTGCAAGTAAGCATACCACCTTCCGTGCACTGCTAGCTATGGTTGCTGCTGAAGACCTAGAGCTGCATCACCTGGATGTGAAGACTGCCTTCCTCTACGGAGAGCTGGAGGAGGAGATCTTCATCGAGCAACCACCTGGATATGAAGAAGGGGAGAGAGGCACAGCGTGCAAGCTGATTAAGGCACTGTACGGGCTGCGACAGGCACCGCGTATGTGGCACATCAGGCTCACCAAGGAGCTTGAGGCACTTGGCTACACCGCATCCTCTGCAGACCCTGAGCTCTTCATCCATGCAGACAACAAGGTCTGGCTGCTCGTGTATGTTGATGATATCATCATCACCGCCTGGCAGGTGCACCACCTGCAGGAGACGAAACTTGCTCTACAGCAAGCATTCTCAGTTCGTGATCTTGGAGAGGCCAAGTGGTTCCTTGGCATGGTGATTGAGCGCGACAGGGCGGCTCGCACAATCAAGATCAGTCAGGAGCAGATGGTGAGAAGACTCGTCACCAAGTTTGGGCTCACTGAAGCGAAGACCAAGACCACACCGTTGGCACTTGGCACTGCCCTCATCAATGCAAAGTATGAGGAGGTACTCGACAAGGCTCAGTATCCATATGGTGAGCTGGTAGGCAGCATGCTCTATCTGGCAGTGTGCACACGTCCCGATGTTGCACATGCTGTGGGAGTACTTGCTCGCTACATGTCTGCACCGAGCATGGAGCACTGGAGAGCAGCAAAGGGAGTACTACGCTATGTTGCTGGGAGCGCAACAGTTGGCATCAAGTTTGGGAGCGGGAGCACTGAGTTGGAGGGCTACTGCGACTCGGACTTTGCTGGTGACCTCAACAGCAGGAGGTCCACTACAGGCTACGTCTTTAAGCTGAACGGAGGCGTGGTAAGCTGGATCAGCAGGCTGCAGCCAACAACAGCAGCATCTACATCAGAGGCTGAGTACATGGCAGCGGCAGCAGCAGTGAAGGAGGCACTCTGGCTTCGCAAGCTCATGGCAGACTTGGAGCACCCCATGGCGTGCATCGTCATCAACTGTGACAACCAAGGAGCCATCAAGTTGTTAAAGCACCCTATCGCCTCGGCAAGGACGAAGCACATTGATGTCATGCATCACTTTGTGCGTGACAGAGTCACAAGGAAGGAGGTGGAGTTCCAGTACTGCAACACCGAGGGCATGCTGGCGGACTTCATGACAAAGCCATTGTCACCACTCAAGTTCAAGACTTGTTGTGCAGGACTTGGCATCTGTGTTTGACTACAGGAGCAAGCGTTGGAGGTCAAGCTGCTCGCGTGGGAGTGTTGAGAGTATTCCTACATACGATCAGCATCGACCCTCCACACAGGAGTAGAAGGTCGTAAGGACGAGCACTAGGTCCGGACTTAGCAAGATGGCATCGTCGGACCAGACTCCGGACTCCAGACTGGAGCCTTACTAACTGCTTCGTATCTCCGCGTATACTTACTCATATTAGGCGTGTAAGAGCTTGTTGAAAAGCTCTGGTTGTAAGAAAGACAACGCAGCTTAGAGCGCGTCAAAAGGCTGAGTATAGCTTACGCAGTGCTTGCAAACGTAGACGTGTGTGTAACTGGCTGGTATAAGAACCAGCAAACAACTTGTAATAGATGAATGTGATGTGACTTGTGTATGCTCTGGTGGCGGTAGCTCTGTCCGTGTGTATCTATGCTTGCCTCAACTACATGTGCATGCTAGTCCTTCAACAGGTTATGGGCCCACACTACGCTTGAGGAGTGTGAGACTAGCTTGTGTGCATAGTAGTTCTACACTACGGTAGCTTGTTGGTAGCAGAGCCTTGGGTGTCAACTGCAAGAAAGGCAGGCTCGACAGAAATGGAGGCGACCTACGACAAGGGGCAGATTGCAAAGCTGGACACCGACAACTACAACACATGGTGCGTGGAGATGAAGGCCTTGCTCATCCACAAGAAGGTGTGGAAGTACGTTGATCCGAAGGCACCACCACCAACACCAGGAGCGAACACTGTGTGGTCAGAGCATTCAGCAGAAGCACACTCTTTGCTTGTGTTGAACAGCAAACCGCATCACTTTCCCATGCTCACTGCATGTGAAGATGGTAGACAAGCTTGGGAAAAGCTATCAGCCGTTTTCAGAGCCAAGAACAATGCCAGAAAGTTGCATCTACGCAAGCAGCTCAGCGCACTCAGGAAGGAGGCAGCAGAACCCATCACAAAGTATGTTGCGCGCGCGAGAGAGCTGTGGGCGGACCTCATCAACGTCGGCCACAACATGGGGGAGACGGAGGTAGTGCTGGCCATTGTTGCAGGGCTACCAGCAGAGTACGAGGTCGTCGCAACCCTGCTGGAGACGTCATCATCGGAGTTGACGTTGGACGATGTGCTACCGAAGCTGCTCACCGTGGAGCAGAGGGTTGTGAAGAAGGACGAGCAAGCGGATGCCGTCGCCTTCTACACCGGCAAGCACGCAAAGAAGAGCAACCATGAAGAGAAGTACAAGGGCAACAAGCCAGGCAATCCTCGTCACAAAGACCTCACATGCCACTGGTGTGGTTGGAAGGGGCACATTGTGAAGGACTGTAGGAAGAAACAACAGGGGCAACCTAGAGCAAGCACCAGCAACAGCGGCAACGAGCACCAACACAAGGAGAAACATGTCGCCTTCACTGCATCCAGTTCGAGGGCGGGCACAGCTTTCTGGGTGGTGGACTCTGGCTGCGATCGTCATCTCACACCAAACAAGGAGGTGATGGAGGGCTACAGGAAGCTGACGTCTACAATAAAGGTGGCGGGCTTCGGTGGCGAAGTACTGGTGGCTGAGGGAGTTGGCAACATACGACTCCAGTGCAAGGTTGGTAACACACTACGCGAGGTGTTGTTACGCAACGTCCTGCATGTTCCTAAGGCTATTGCGAGTCTATTCTCTGTGAGGGTTGCGGAGCGCTTAGGCGCGGAGATCCTATTTCGAAAGGGTGGCTGCTCAGTCATCCTTGATGGGGTCGTGCACATGGTTGGAATCGCTGATCCGGGAGGGCTCTACCACGTGGAGCAGCCTCAAGACATAGACATTCAAGCCATGGTGGTGAAGGACAAGGAGTCGCCAACATTGTGGCATCGAAGGTTCGGGCATCTCAGCTACGTCAACCTCACTCGCCTTGTCGCTGAGAAGATGGTCAAGGGCATCCATCTCAGCACAGAAGAACTCAAGAATGCATCAGGTGCACTTTGTGAACCATGCCTGGTTGCAAAGCAGCATGCTATGCCATTCCCATCATCCTCTTCTAGCAGTCAGCATCCTTGCGAGCTTGTGCACATGGATGTCTATGGCCCTATGCGCATTGTGGCGAAGGGAGGGGCCAGGTACTTTGCTACGTTGCTCGACGACTACAGCAAGCTGTCCATCATCTTTCCATTGACGCTCAAGTCAGAAGTTGCTGGAGCTGTGCGCACAGTCGTGGCCTTGTTGGAGACGCAGTCTGGCAACAAGATGAAGGCAATGAGGAGTGATCGAGGAGGGGAGTACATCAACAAGGAGTTGAAGGAGTTCTTCGCCAGCAAGGGCATACGCCACGAGACAACGGCACCCTACACCCCGCAGCAGAATGGAGCAGCTGAACGCCTCAACAGGACACTCTTGGAGCGTGTTCGAGCCATGCTCAACGACACAAAGATGGAAGACAGTTTGTGGAAGGAGGCGGTACTCACTGCCAACTACATCCGCAACAGGTCTCCGGTGAGCTCAGAGCAGAAGACTCCGTGGGAGCACTTCTATGGAGCCACACCAGATAGAGGTGGTTTTCCACGAGGGATTATCACAACCAGAAGCAGGCTTCTTTCCTGAAGATGAAGCACAGCCGGAGCATCCTGAAACAGTGGAGGCTACAGGCAAGGCCATCATCGACGATAAGGGTGAGCAGGACTCCACTGTAGCAGACAAGCAGTCGCACCTGCAGCAGGAGCACGCAGCTCGGAGATACCCAGTGAGGGAGAGAAAGGCACCTGACTTCTTACACAAGGCACACGTCGCCAGTGTGCACAATGAGGAGCCAAGCACCTACGAGGAGGCATTGTTAGCACCAGATGCGGAGCAATGGCAGCGTGCTATGGACGAGGAGATTGCGTCACTCCATGCCAACAACACTTGGTCACTGGAGCAGTTACCGCAAGGAGTGAAGACCATTCCAGTGAAATGGGTCTTCAAGGTGAAGCGTGATGGTCAGGGCAACATTGAGCGCTACAAGGCAAGACTGGTGGCAAAGGGCTTCTTGCAGCAGGAAGGTGTGGACTTCAACGAAGTGTTTGCACCTGCAAGTAAGCATACCACCTTCCGTGCACTGCTAGCTATGGTTGCTGCTGAAGACCTAGAGCTGCATCACCTGGATGTGAAGACTGCCTTCCTCTACGGAGAGCTGGAGGAGGAGATCTTCATCGAGCAACCACCTGGATATGAAGAAGGGGAGAGAGGCACAGCGTGCAAGCTGATCAAGGCACTGTACGGGCTGCGACAGGCACCGCGTATGTGGCACATCAAGCTCACCAAGGAGCTGGAGGCACTTGGCTTCACCGCATCCTCTGCAGACCCTGGGCTCTTCATCCATGCAGACAACAAGGTCTGGCTGCTCGTGTATGTTGATGATATCATCATCACCGCCAGGCAGGTGCACCACCTGCAGGAGACGAAACTTGCTCTACAGCAAGCATTCTCAGTTCGTGATCTTGGAGAGGCCAAGTGGTTCCTTGGCATGGTGATTGAGCGCGACAGGGCGGCTCGCACAATCAAGATCAGTCAGGAGCAGATGGTGAGAAGACTCGTCACCAAGTTTGGGCTCACTGAAGCGAAGACCAAGACCACACCGTTGGCACTTGGCACTGCCCTCATCAAGGCAAAGGATGAGGAGGTACTCGACAAGGCTCAGTATCCATATGGTGAGCTGGTAGGCAGCATGCTCTATCTGGCAGTGTGCACACGTCCCGATGTTGCACATGCTGTGGGAGTACTTGCTCGCTACATGTCTGCACCGAGCATGGAGCACTGGAGAGCAGCAAAGGGAGTACTACGCTATGTTGCTGGGAGCGCAACAGTTGGCATCAAGTTTGGGAGCGGGAGCACTGAGTTGGAGGGCTACTGCGACTCGGACTTTGCTGGTGACCTCAACAGCAGGAGGTCCACTACAGGCTACGTCTTCAAGCTGAACGGAGGCGTGGTGAGCTGGAACAGCAGGCTGCAGCCAACAACAGCAGCATCTACATCAGAGGCTGAGTACATGGCAGCGGCAGCAGCAGTGAAGGAGGCACTCTGGCTTCGCAAGCTCATGGCAGACTTGGAGCACCCCATGGCGTGCATCGTCATCAACTGTGACAACCAAGGAGCCATCAAGTTGTTGAAGCACCCTATCGCCTCGGCAAGGACGAAGCACATTGATGTCATGCATCACTTTGTGCGTGACAGAGTCACAAGGAAGGAGGTGGAGTTCCAGTACTGCAACACCGAGGGCATGCTGGCGGACTTCATGACAAAGCCATTGTCACCACTCAAGTTCAAGACTTGTTGTGCAGGACTTGGCATCTGTGTTTGACTACAGGAGCAAGCGTTGGAGGTCAAGCTGCTCGCGTGGGAGTGTTGAGAGTATTCCTACATACGATCAGCATCGACCCTCCACACAGGAGTAGAAGGTCGTAAGGACGAGCACTAGGTCCGGACTTAGCAAGATGGCATCGTCGGACCAGACTCCGGACTCCAGACTGGAGCCTTACTAACTGCTTCGTATCTCCGCGTATACTTACTCATATTAGGCGTGTAAGAGCTTGTTGGAAAGCTCTGGTTGTAAGAAAGACAACGCAGCTTAGAGCGCGTCAAAAGGCTGAGTATAGCCTACGCAGTGCTTGCAAACGTAGACGTGTGTGTAACTGGCTGGTATAAGAACCAGCGGACAACTTGTAATAGATGAATGTGATGTGACTTGTGTATGCTCTGGTGGCGGTAGCTCTGTCTCTGTGCATCCATGCTTGCCTTAGCTACATGTGCATGCTAGTCCTTCAACACTCTCCAAGTTGAAAGAAGACTTGGTGAAGCAGAGGTGCAAGGCTCTGTTAGATGCAAGCCTGATTGAGGTGTCCACATCGGACTTTGCGGCCGCGACCGTCATGCCCCTAAATAAGGACTTAGCAAGCAACTGACCGGCGCATGTGCGGCGACTATCGCCCCCTTAAAGAACAAGACAAAACAAGATAGGTAGCCAATGCCTATTGCAGAGGGTATCCCAAATGATGTAGGAGACTGCACCGTCTTCAGCATCCTGGATATGCGACAAGGGTACCACCAGATTGCCATCAAGGAGGAGGACAAGCACAAGACCTCTTTCTGGGGCAATCGGCAGCTGTATCAGTGGAAGGTCATGCACTTCGGACTGAAGAATGCTGCTGCCAAGTTCCAGCGCGTCATGGACAAAGCCTTCAAGGGGCTGGACTTTGCGCGATGCTACATCGACGACGTTCTCATCTTCAGTCGCAGCAACGACGAGCACCTGCAGCACATCGAGGAAGTGCTGGAGACTCAAGGGGGTGGGGATGACAGTGCACCCCAACAAGTGCACCTTTTCACTCGCAAGGTACCCTACTTAGGGCACATGATTGTGCCTCACGGTGTGTACGTACAGCAGGCAAAGGTGGAGGCTTTGGCGGCTATCCCTGCTCCCACAGACCTTACGCGTCTGCGTGCCTTTCTGGGCCTTGTCAACTACTACTCGTCGGTTCGTGAAGGACTTTGCAAAGATCGCGCGACCCCTCACCGAGCTCCTGAAGCAAGAGATGGAGTTTGCGTGGAAGGGGCCACAACAGCAGGCGTCTGAGGAGCTAAAGGGCAGGCTCACCACCGCTCCCATCCTGCAACGGCCTGACTAGAACAAGCCTTTTATTCTCCACACCGACTGGAGCAAACTTGGGATGGGGGCTGTGCTGGTACAGCACGATGAGAACAAGAAGGAGCGGGTGGTGTCATACGCCAGCCAGAGCAACAACAGTGCTGAGGCCAACTACAGCAGCTACGAGGGGGAGTGCCTCGCCGCAGTATGGGCTATCTCCTTTTTCAGACCTTTCCCTTTTAGTCGACACTTTCAGCTGATCACCGATCATCAGCCACTCAAATGGTTAATGACCAACCAACATCTGACAGGGAAACGTGCTCGCTGGGCCCTGTTGCTTCAGGAGTATGACTTCGAGATCGACCACCGCGCCGGCCTCACCAACCAGGACGCTGATGGTCTTAGTTGAAACCCTCACCGCAGTACCTACAATGCAACCGGAGCTTGGCACGAGCTCGGCCCCGCAGCAGTGGCTCCCACCATGGGAGCCATGTCTGCTGCTGCCGCGTTACGGTCAGGGCGTCAGATCAACACCACCTCAACGACACAGGAGGTTCCGGCCCTTAAGGCTACCGACCCCACAGTGATCACACCACAAGGGGACGTCCACGCGGTCGACATCGAAGTCGACGACATCGAGCTGGCACCCATCGACCACCAGGCAAGACATACGGCTGGACAAGCCAACACTTCCCTTCCTTTAAAGTGGCCAGCTCCCCTCCAATATGAGTGCACAAGAGAAAGATCGGGTCAGTCAGCGCAACCCGCCACCACCGGTGGGCGAGTGACAAAGTGTACCGCCGCTTCCAGGACGAGGACAAGGAGGTGCCAACGCAAGCCACATGCGAGGGCATCGTCGCTGCCCTACACACGGAGCTTGGGCACTTCGGAGTCAGGTGTACCGTCAGCCTGGTAAGGGCGCATTATTGGTGGTATGGGTTGTCCAAACAGGTGCAGGGGTTCATCAGTCGCTGCCAGCAGTGTGACATGGTACGTGCCAGCCTCAACACACGCAGCGCCGCCTTGCACCCTCTCCCATCTCTGGGCTGTTCTACCGCTGGGGACTCGACATTTTGGGAGACTTGGCACCCTCAGCGCGGGGCAACCGCTACATCCTGGTCATGATCGAGCACTTCTCCAAATGGGTGGAGCTGGTGCCATTACCCGACAAGAGCAGCAGGGAGGTGGCGCAAGCTTTCCTCTCCCACAACCTCAGCCGGTTTGGCAGCTGCGCTGAGGTCATTACCAACTAGGGCATCGAGTTCAGAGGGGAGTTCGACACCCTGCTGAACAAATGCTACATTGATCACCGCCGTACTTCGCGTGACCACCCTCAACCCGACGGTCTCGCTGAGCGGACGGTGCAGACTATCGAGAAGGCACTCGGCAAATACGTGCTGGATTATGAGAAGAACACCAGGGACGACCACCTTCCATGGGTGGCTCTTGGCTACGAATTGTCGAACCAGGCGGCTCTGCGCGAGTGCAGCCCATACTACTTGCTGTTCGGGCGTCCGCCGTTGCTTCCGTTGCGTGCACAGCAGGAAGTAGACCGCGTGGTGGACAACCTCAACGATCCCGACTGGATGCATCACGATATCATCACACGTGCCACGCTGTTCGAGCACACCGTCCCGATGGCCTTCCACAACCTGCGCATCGCACAGCATCGTGACATTCTGCGCTACGAGCGCGTGCGCAGCGGCTTCTACAAGGAGCGCCAACGGCGGTTTCACACCGGACAGGTGACTTTGCTTACCGCATGGCAGCCATTAAAGACACGCTCGACACCTCCGTGGGCCGCACCGTCTACAAAGTACTCAAGGTGTACCCCACAAAAGTGCTGAATCTCCTTGGTTAGAATGGTGAGAGGCTGAAAGACAATATGGTGAACTGCGCGCCATGTCACCTCCCTTACATAGCAGGCTTCACGCGCATCCAGCACCCTCGCCCCGCCCGCAGCACACGCTGTGAACGCTGCCGTAGCGCCGGCGATGATGCACTTATGATGCTTTGCGATGGCTGTAACAACGGCCTGCATTGCTACTGTCTGGAGCCCCCATTGGACGCAATACCCATGGAGGAGTACTGGTGCAACAATTGCCGCACCAGCGGTCAACTNCTCAACGACACAAAGATGGAAGACAGTTTGTGGAAGGAGGCGGTACTCACTGCCAACTACATCCGCAACAGGTCTCCGGTGAGCTCAGAGCAGAAGACTCCGTGGGAGCACTTCTATGGAGCCACACCAGATAGAGGTGGTTTTCCACGAGGGATTATCACAACCAGAAGCAGGCTTCTTTCCTGAAGATGAAGCACAGCCGGAGCATCCTGAAACGGTGGAGGCTACAGGCAAGGCCATCATCAACAACAAGGGTGAGCAGGACTCAGCTGTAGCAGGCCAAGAGGGGCCGTACCCACAGCAGGAGCACGCAGCTCGGAGATACCCAGTGAGGGAGAGAAAGGCACCTGACTTCTTACACAAGGCACACGTCGCCAGTGTGCAGAATGAGGAGCCAAGCACCTACGAGGAGGCATTGTTAGCACCAGATGCGGAGCAATGGCAGCGTGCTATGGACGAGGAGATTGCGTCACTCCATGCCAACAACACTTGGTCACTGGAGCAGTTACCGCAAGGAGTGAAGACCATTCCAGTGAAATGGGTCTTCAAGGTGAAGCGTGATGGTCAGGGCAACATTGAGCGCTACAAGGCAAGACTGGTGGCAAAGGGCTTCTTGCAGCAGGAAGGTGTGGACTTCAACGAAGTGTTTGCACCTGCAAGTAAGCATACCACCTTCCGTGCACTGTTAGCTATGGTTGCTGCTGAAGACCCAGAGCTGCATCACCTGGACGTGAAGACTGCCTTCCTCTACGGAGAGCTGGAGGAGGAGATCTTCATCGAGCAACCACCTGGATATGAAGAAGGGGAGAGAGGCACAGCGTGCAAGCTGATCAAGGCACTGTACGGGCTGCGACAGGCACCGCGTATGTGGCACATCAAGCTCACCAAGGAGCTGGAGGCACTTGGCTTCACCGCATCCTCTGCAGACCCTGGGCTCTTCATCCATGCAGACAACAAGGTCTGGCTGCTCGTGTATGTTGATGATATCATCATCACCGCCTGGCAGGTGCACCACCTGCAGGAGACGAAACTTGCTCTACAGCAAGCATTCTCAGTTCGTGATCTTGGAGAGGCCAAGTGGTTCCTTGGCATGGTGATTGAGCGCGACAGGGCTGCTCGCACAATCAAGATCAGTCAGGAGCAGATGGTGAGAAGACTCGTCATCAAGTTTGGGCTCACTGAAGCGAAGACCAAGACCACACCGTTGGCACTTGGCACTGCCCTCATCAAGGCAAAGGATGAGGAGGTACTCGACAAGGCTCAGTATCCATATGGTGAGCTGGTAGGCAGCATGCTCTATCTGGCAGTGTGCACACGTCCCGATGTTGCACATGCTGTGGGAGTACTTGCTCGCTACATGTCTGCACCGAGCATGGAGCACTGGAGAGCAGCAAAGGGAGTACTACGCTATGTTGCTGGGAGTGCAACAGTTGGCATCAAGTTTGGGAGCGGGAGCACTGAGTTGGAGGGCTACTGCGACTCGGACTTTGCTGGTGACCTCAACAGCAGGAGGTCCACTACAGGCTACGTCTTCAAGCTGAACGGAGGCGTGGTGAGCTGGAACAGCAGGCTGCAGCCAACAACAGCAGCATCTACATCAGAGGCTGAGTACATGGCAGCGGCAGCAGCAGTGAAGGAGGCACTCTGGCTTCGCAAGCTCATGGCAGACTTGGAGCACCCCATGGCGTGCATCGTCATCAACTGTGACAACCAAGGAGCCATCAAGTTGTTGAAGCACCCTATCGCCTCAGCAAGGACGAAGCACATTGATGTCATGCATCACTTTGTGCGTGACAGAGTCACAAGGAAGGAGGTGGAGTTCCAGTACTGCAACACCGAGGGCATGCTGGCGGACTTCATGACAAAGCCATTGTCACCACTCAAGTTCAAGACTTGTTGTGCAGGACTTGGCATCTGTGTTTGACTACAGGAGCAAGCGTTGGAGGTCAAGCTGCTCGCGTGGGAGTGTTGAGAGTATTCCTACATACGATCAGCATCGACCCTCCACACAGGAGTAGAAGGTCGTAAGGACGAGCACTAGGTCCGGACTTAGCAAGATGGCATCGTCGGACCAGACTCCGGACTCCAGACTGGAGCCTTACTAACTGCTTCGTATCTCCGCGTATACTTACTCATATTAGGCGTGTGAGAGCTTGTTGGAAAGCTCTGGTTGTAAGAAAGACAACGCAGCTTAGAGCGCGTCAAAAGGCTGAGTATAGCTTACGCAGTGCTTGCAAACGTAGACGTGTGTGTAACTGGCTGGTATAAGAACCAGCGGACAACTTGTAATAGATGAATGTGATGTGACTTGTGTATGCTCTGGTGGCGGTAGCTCTGTCTCTGTGCATCCATGCTTGCCTTAGCTACATGTGCATGCTAGTCCTTCAACACTCTCCAAGTTGAAAGAAGACTTGGTGAAGCAGAGGTGCAAGGCTCTGTTAGATGCAAGCCTGATTGAGGTGTCCACATCGGACTTTGCGGCCGCGACCGTCATGCCCCTAAATAAGGACTTAGCAAGCAACTGACCGGCGCATGTGCGGCGACTATCGCCCCCTTAAAGAACAAGACAAAACAAGATAGGTAGCCAATGCCTATTGCAGAGGGTATCCCAAATGATGTAGGAGACTGCACCGTCTTCAGCATCCTGGATATGCGACAAGGGTACCACCAGATTGCCATCAAGGAGGAGGACAAGCACAAGACCTCTTTCTGGGGCAATCGGCAGCTGTATCAGTGGAAGGTCATGCACTTCGGACTGAAGAATGCTGCTGCCAAGTTCCAGCGCGTCATGGACAAAGCCTTCAAGGGGCTGGACTTTGCGCGATGCTACATCGACGACGTTCTCATCTTCAGTCGCAGCAACGACGAGCACCTGCAGCACATCGAGGAAGTGCTGGAGACTCAAGGGGGTGGGGATGACAGTGCACCCCAACAAGTGCACCTTTTCACTCGCAAGGTACCCTACTTAGGGCACATGATTGTGCCTCACGGTGTGTACGTACAGCAGGCAAAGGTGGAGGCTTTGGCGGCTATCCCTGCTCCCACAGACCTTACGCGTCTGCGTGCCTTTCTGGGCCTTGTCAACTACTACTCGTCGGTTCGTGAAGGACTTTGCAAAGATCGCGCGACCCCTCACCGAGCTCCTGAAGCAAGAGATGGAGTTTGCGTGGAAGGGGCCACAACAGCAGGCGTCTGAGGAGCTAAAGGGCAGGCTCACCACCGCTCCCATCCTGCAACGGCCTGACTAGAACAAGCCTTTTATTCTCCACACCGACTGGAGCAAACTTGGGATGGGGGCTGTGCTGGTACAGCACGATGAGAACAAGAAGGAGCGGGTGGTGTCATACGCCAGCCAGAGCAACAACAGTGCTGAGGCCAACTACAGCAGCTACGAGGGGGAGTGCCTCGCCGCAGTATGGGCTATCTCCTTTTTCAGACCTTTCCCTTTTAGTCGACACTTTCAGCTGATCACCGATCATCAGCCACTCAAATGGTTAATGACCAACCAACATCTGACAGGGAAACGTGCTCGCTGGGCCCTGTTGCTTCAGGAGTATGACTTCGAGATCGACCACCGCGCCGGCCTCACCAACCAGGACGCTGATGGTCTTAGTTGAAACCCTCACCGCAGTACCTACAATGCAACCGGAGCTTGGCACGAGCTCGGCCCCGCAGCAGTGGCTCCCACCATGGGAGCCATGTCTGCTGCTGCCGCGTTACGGTCAGGGCGTCAGATCAACACCACCTCAACGACACAGGAGGTTCCGGCCCTTAAGGCTACCGACCCCACAGTGATCACACCACAAGGGGACGTCCACGCGGTCGACATCGAAGTCGACGACATCGAGCTGGCACCCATCGACCACCAGGCAAGACATACGGCTGGACAAGCCAACACTTCCCTTCCTTTAAAGTGGCCAGCTCCCCTCCAATATGAGTGCACAAGAGAAAGATCGGGTCAGTCAGCGCAACCCGCCACCACCGGTGGGCGAGTGACAAAGTGTACCGCCGCTTCCAGGACGAGGACAAGGAGGTGCCAACGCAAGCCACATGCGAGGGCATCGTCGCTGCCCTACACACGGAGCTTGGGCACTTCGGAGTCAGGTGTACCGTCAGCCTGGTAAGGGCGCATTATTGGTGGTATGGGTTGTCCAAACAGGTGCAGGGGTTCATCAGTCGCTGCCAGCAGTGTGACATGGTACGTGCCAGCCTCAACACACGCAGCGCCGCCTTGCACCCTCTCCCATCTCTGGGCTGTTCTACCGCTGGGGACTCGACATTTTGGGAGACTTGGCACCCTCAGCGCGGGGCAACCGCTACATCCTGGTCATGATCGAGCACTTCTCCAAATGGGTGGAGCTGGTGCCATTACCCGACAAGAGCAGCAGGGAGGTGGCGCAAGCTTTCCTCTCCCACAACCTCAGCCGGTTTGGCAGCTGCGCTGAGGTCATTACCAACTAGGGCATCGAGTTCAGAGGGGAGTTCGACACCCTGCTGAACAAATGCTACATTGATCACCGCCGTACTTCGCGTGACCACCCTCAACCCGACGGTCTCGCTGAGCGGACGGTGCAGACTATCGAGAAGGCACTCGGCAAATACGTGCTGGATTATGAGAAGAACACCAGGGACGACCACCTTCCATGGGTGGCTCTTGGCTACGAATTGTCGAACCAGGCGGCTCTGCGCGAGTGCAGCCCATACTACTTGCTGTTCGGGCGTCCGCCGTTGCTTCCGTTGCGTGCACAGCAGGAAGTAGACCGCGTGGTGGACAACCTCAACGATCCCGACTGGATGCATCACGATATCATCACACGTGCCACGCTGTTCGAGCACACCGTCCCGATGGCCTTCCACAACCTGCGCATCGCACAGCATCGTGACATTCTGCGCTACGAGCGCGTGCGCAGCGGCTTCTACAAGGAGCGCCAACGGCGGTTTCACACCGGACAGGTGACTTTGCTTACCGCATGGCAGCCATTAAAGACACGCTCGACACCTCCGTGGGCCGCACCGTCTACAAAGTACTCAAGGTGTACCCCACAAAAGTGCTGAATCTCCTTGGTTAGAATGGTGAGAGGCTGAAAGACAATATGGTGAACTGCGCGCCATGTCACCTCCCTTACATAGCAGGCTTCACGCGCATCCAGCACCCTCGCCCCGCCCGCAGCACACGCTGTGAACGCTGCCGTAGCGCCGGCGATGATGCACTTATGATGCTTTGCGATGGCTGTAACAACGGCCTGCATTGCTACTGTCTGGAGCCCCCATTGGACGCAATACCCATGGAGGAGTACTGGTGCAACAATTGCCGCACCAGCGGTCCTCCTCACCTGCGTTAGCAGCTAAGTTCTGGAGCTGGAACCTCGTCAAAAGCTCAGGGGGGGGGGGCTTGTTGACTGTATGTCCTATACCACAGCATGTATACCAAGGAAAACACCGCCTCCACATGTCCGTGTGACTCAGCAACAGTGGAGCAGCTCCACCAAGCACCTCTTGCCATACAAGCTGGGTTATCTTTTACTTTTGCCACAGGTTATAACGTGTTGCAGCACCAGAACCAGCACGCATGACTTTCTCTGCAGCGGCCCAAGACAGTGTAACCCTCGACTTCCCCCGACCCGACAAGGATGAGGTGGAGGTGACATCTATATTGAGGTGGCTCAGCGGTGGTAACCCCTCCGCCCCCCCTTCATGTTCACTGGCAAATGGCCTTGCTGGTACATGCCAGTATACGGGCCACCTCTCCGTTGTTGTGGCAAACATGTCCCTATGCATGTGTGCGAGCCATTATGGAAGGCTGAGCCTGGTAATTACTCCACACCTTACTACTGTGGGAGGAGCAACGCAACGCTAGTGCCACCCGATCAGAGCAGTGTTCCCCGAGTGTCCTTCTTCCCGGACATGTAGAGGGTTGTGCCAGTCTAGTAGGCCTGGCTTGATACACATGTGCGCGTGGTATGAGCAACAACGTTGTGTACAAGGTTGCCCTGCACTGCACCGCTATGATGGCACACCAAGCCTCATGATCTTGATGAGGACGCAGGTTAAGACTAATGTGAATAACCTATTGTACATGTGCAATGTGCATGTGTAAACTTTGTGCTCCCTCCCGCATTGGAGATGTTGCCTGCTATGTGTTTAAGACCTGGCCGTGTCTCAAGTTTGATCTAAAGAATCATTCTTGCCCAGCACAGCTCGCTCCCGTGCTATTCATGATAATGGGGAGATGTGCGAATAGGCAATGAGCAAGTATGGCACAATGGTTGTTCTACTAGTAGTTGTGAAGCCTATAAACTGAAAACACTCAATGCATGTCATGCATTCATAATACGGTGATCCCGTGGTGCACGGAATGATTGACTTGAAGTTGGTGCTAAGTCACTCTTGATGCTCTGTGCTTGCAACTCGACTATAGCATTACAAGCATGCAATGCACATTACCGTACAGGTTGCGAGTATGGAGAGAACACGGTCAGCTATGGATGGTGTAATAGCGTTGGGGTGGTTGCAATGTGTGCAACATGTCGGCAGGCTTCTCAAAGGCATGCACTATGCTCATCACATCAACACACTCTCTCAACACTCACACTTCCAAAGTGAAGAACAATTGCTATTACAACGTTCAACCAAGAAGTCTTGGCTCTAACCAGTCAACTAAAGGTACAGGGAAAGCTAAGAGTTAACAGCGTATCGCCAGTGAACGAGAAAGAGAGACTTGCATTACCAACTGCCTAATTAAGAATGCTAGCTGGGTATTTTCACCACTGTGTAGTCACATCAATTATAATCGCCGTAACTGTCTGTCTTATTACATTTGGTCCATTGATTCGCGCGGGAAGCTCTCAAGGCTTCCAAGTCGTTGATGATTATGGCAGTCGATCTGAAAGTGAATTCGGATTGAATGCTAAAAGTCCATAAGTAAGGTGGCAGTCTTGGAACAAGCCTTCCTTGATAGCATGCACGGGGTGCAAAATGGCGGTGGCAATGGGTGTTGTTTAAGTGATGCCAATGCCAAAGCGCTACGTGCGGCTAAGAATGGCCGAGGAGGCCATTGCTGTAAGTGCTGGCCTTATTGCTAGCGTGGTGGCGGTAGACCCACAATGCTATGACGTCCCGGTGAGCGTGGGGCCACCGGAGGCAAGCGAGGATGACCCTCCCCTCTTGTAACGGGAAGGTACATTACATAACCACAGATCAACCATAAAAGCATCGAGTCAGATCGAGTGAGAACCGGAGACGAATCCTGCTTCGCACATGACTTTCGCGGTCGTTGTTTCTCAATCTAGTAACATTGTAAATGGTCACTCTGTGCCATCATTGATGAGTCGCAAATTGCCTAATGGCAGTCGTGAACTGACCAGTTCAGTTGGCGCGGCAAGATGCGACCTGCCTATCGCGGCGCCGCGACCTGTGGGGCCGGCAACGCGCTTGGCACGCAATTAATTGGTATGGGCGTGTAAAAACTCAGCCTTGGCAGTGGGGCCAGCTAAATAAGGCAGCTGCCGAAGATGTCAGCATTTTTTAAGTCGGGGGGACTATAACGGGAAGGTACATTGAATAACCACAAATCGACTATGAAAGCACTCAGGCTTTATGGTCAAGTGGGCTGTGACACCTCCAGATGTACTGGACTTCTGCGTGAAGATGAGCGCCAGCTGCGACAAAACCATGTTTGCAAACATAGCCCTAATTGGGAACCCCATTACTTCTGCGAGCCTATAGTTTGAGTGGGTGGTGCCGAATAATGAATGAAAGGCATTGCCGGATGAGCCCGAACATGGCAACACCGAGTTGAAGGCCACACACACAGTGTTGGCATCCGTGGCAAAGCGGTCCACATCAAAGGGGCCCCACTTGCGAGCGAGCAAGCGGACCCATGGGGTTTGCAAGGTCCAACCGTTCCACTCCGGTGCTTTGGAGAGCGCGTCCGCCTCCTCATTGAGCTCACGTGGCAACCACTCCATGTGCAAGCGGATGCGATGCCGGTGGCAATGTAAGAAAATACGGCATGCCACTTGCTGTAAGTGCTCGGCCTCACTGCAAACGATGTCCGATTAGGACGTTTAAGGTGTCATGAGAAAGCGTTTCTCAGCGCTTAAACCCAAAAGCGGCTCCAAATAATAGGAATTTGCGTCTAGCCGAGGCCGCAAACGAAAGTTATAAGCCAAACAATGTGCAACCATAGCAAACCGCGTTCGCTTTCACGTTCCTTGGCTCTGCACAAGCGTCGCTGTGCCACAATAACGAACTCAAAGTTTCATGCCATTCAGAGGTCATCTGAGACCTCAACAAGAAATTATAGGCACTACATGCGCACAAGTGTACAGCTACAAGGCTGTCACATCATCTACAGAGCTGTGCTACCAAACTAATGGCCGCCACGGCCTGCAAAGGGCTTACGGCAATAGGCACGCAGGTGCCCTGGCTCCCCGCAATTGTAGCAAGTGCGGGAGTCACGTTGACCCCCAGTGGAAGCGGCTTGAGACTGCATAGGAGCAGTCCTGTAACTGGTATGCCCCGCACCAGATGCATAGGACCCAGAGTAGCGGGGGGGGTGCTGGCCCCGCCCCTTGTTGGGATGGTAGGCAGGCTTTGCCTTGGGCTTGGGCTGCGCCGCAGCCACGTCCTTCAACGCCTTCTTCTGGCGCTTTGCCTCATCATCATCCACGGCGAGGGGGTTGCGCACCAGCTCGTCCACGACCTTCCAGTCATGCTTGTTGGCCACTTCCACATAGTGGAATTGCTTACACACCTCATCCAATGCTGCGCACAGAGCACATATGAGCAACACGCGTTGCATGTTCATACGGGCTCAAAGCCACCGGGTCTAGCGCCAAGCGCACCCCTATTCCATTCCCGTACCTATCATGTGCATATGCGCATGCAAATGCAGATGTTGTGCCCTGTTGTGCTCGTTCCCTTGCTGTGGGGTAGTCATAATCTGAATACAGGGGTGAACATACAATGGTGTTAAGTGCGGGCCCCTCCCCCCCCTCCAGACATGGGGGGAGGAGGGATGCGGAACACATGTAACTAATGGAATGACTGTGCATCTATATAGATGTCGGGCTGGCGCCTTCAAAAGGCCCATGATGCACGCATGTGCAAGTGTGCGTGGGCTAAGTCCGCACCCACATGATGATTTGCCAATATGCGCGTGCATATGGTGATGCACAACAAAGAATGAGCCCACCTTTTATGTTTTCCTTGCGGCCTTTAGCGAAGTGGGGGTCCTCGGCGAGGTGAGCGGGCACACGATCGAAAGAGGATGCCGCCGAGCCGAGATGAGCCGTTACCTCAAGGTGTTGTAGCGCCCGCTTCTTCAAGTTTTCCTTCCAAGGGGTAACGGGCTCGCTGAAGCGGGTGGCCATGGCTCCCACTCGAGCATTGGGGTTGGTGGAGTCGCCGTTGTCACGACGAAGGATGCTCACAAGTAGGGGGTGGTTGGGCTCGTCAACGGGCTCATTACGAGGGATGGCGGGCGCCTTCCCACGCTTGAGGCGCATGTTCTCCGCCTCCAACTCCTCCAACCTCCGTGCCATTGCCTCCGTGGGTGTCATGGACGGGGTAGAAGCGTTGGAGAACGGGCTTGCCTCCCTCTTCCTACGCTTGTAGGTGACGAAGAGCGGGTCCTCGTCGTCCTCGTCGTCCTCATCACCACCGTCACCTTACTTGTTTACCTCCTCCTCTCCCCTCCCCACGGGGGGGCGCACCTTTCCCTCCTCCCTCNTCAATACACACACTTTCCCATTTGCCATAAGCAATAGGCAAAGATTACAGTAACCTAGCGGGTTTTTGACATAATAACTTGTCATGTTGCAATTCGTAACACGTGTCAATATAATGCTTATGTCAACAGGCAACAATGGCCACCAGTGCAGTTGTCGCGCTACTTTAGCCGTCTTGTAATTGTGAAATTGCCTAGCATAAGGTGGATCGTATACATCAGCTATGCATGTTATGTGCAGTCCATCATGGTCAGGTATCACCAAAGTGGCGCCCATGTAATACAAGTTGTCTTGTGTGTCAAGTTTTGTACATTCTCTTCCCTTTACAACAATGAGTCTAAGGCATTCCCATGTAAATTAGCTTGCACAGACTCATTAGGAGTGGGCAACGTACCTTGCGTTGCACGCACTGGCGCGCGAATCACTACCAATAACGATGGACAGCGACTCAGAGTATCGGCCACATTGGTCCTACCAGGCTGACATACCCATAACTCACACACGAGTTATATGCGACACACAGCTCGTGCTGGGGGGTCGCTATGGGTCGATCTATCGACCCATAGCGACCCCCCAGCACGAGCTGTGTGTCGCATATAACTCGTGTGTGAGTTATGGGTATGTCAGCCTGGTAGGACCAATGTGGCCGATACTCTGAGTCGCTGTCCATCGTTATTGGTAGTGATTCGCGCGCCAGTGCGTGCAACGCAAGGTACGTTGCCCACTCCTAATGAGTCTGTGCAAGCTAATTTACATGGGAATGCCTTAGACTCATTGTTGTAAAGGGAAGAGAATGTACAAAACTTGACACACAAGACAACTTGTATTACATGGGCGCCACTTTGGTGATACCTGACCATGATGGACTGCACATAACATGCATAGCTGATGTATACGATCCACCTTATGCTAGGCAATTTCACAATTACAAGACGGCTAAAGTAGCGCGACAACTGCACTGGTGGCCATTGTTGCCTGTTGACATAAGCATTATATTGACACGTGTTACGAATTGCAACATGACAAGTTATTATGTCAAAAACCCGCTAGGTTACTGTAATCTTTGCCTATTGCTTATGGCAAATGGGAAAGTGTGTGTATTGACCTTATTATTAAGCTCTTAAAGACAGCATTAGGTCATACAATTGCAATCTTAGTAGACCGTTAAGTACAAATGGTTCACATTATCCCTTGTCGCATGGAAACAGGCTCCCATAAGTTGGCGATGGTTTTTGTCATGTCTGCGTTTAAGTTGCGTTAACTTGCCTCGCAACATGATATCCAATCTCAATTTGCGCTTTGTAACTTAGTGTGAGAAGTTGCTATGCAGCTTCTTGCACATTCAATTCAAACACGGGCACAGATTATCATCCGCAGACAAATGGGCAGGCAGAGCGTGCTAATCAAGTGATTGAGGAAACCATCCGGCATGATGTGCATTCGAACTGACGTGATTGGGATATCTATCCCAAAGGCTGAGTTTGCATTGAACGATGCCTGGCAAGAGAGTGTGCAAGAAACTCCGTTTTTTTAGAAGTTACGAAGTGCGTCCATTAAGTCCTGCGAATAACAAGTTGCCCACTATAAAAGTACTCGCGCACCTGCATCGCGAAATAGCTTTGACCATGCAGGATACGTTAGCATTGGCAACAGACAGTCTGTGCGCACTGCAAGATATACAAACAGCCCATGCTGATGCACACTATAAAAAGGCCTATTACAATGTGGGCTGTTCAATAATTTTAACACCAAAAATATATCCATCAAGGGAGTGGGTATCCACATGTTCTGCCCTTGCTGGATAGGCCCTTTCAGCGTGATTGATTGGGTTGGCACTCATGCTTATCATTTGGACTTGCCAAACTTGTTACGCATTCATAATGTGTTTCATATGAACGTACTGAACCATACCGCTTTAAAGGTCGAGCGTAACCTCCTCCACCCCTCGTTGCAACGGATGGCGACAATACTTTTGAGTATGAGGTGGAAGTAATTCTGACTCACCATAAGCCTCACCGCGAACGCGCCGTTGTACTTGTTAAAATGGAAAGGGTATGGTGTTGAGCACAATACATGGGAGTTCAAAAGGAATCTTACCAACAGTTGGAATTTTTCGGGAATACTGGAGTACTGTGTTCACGTGCGAATGGTAAAGGGGTGATGGCAGACGTTTTTACCGCTTCGGCCCTGCATCTCTCACTACTTTTGTTGCTTTACTCATGGTGGCGCTTTGCAAACCCTTCAATTTACATCATGAAAATCAAAGTAGGGGGGAATCTAACGGAGTGCTACCCTCCATAGAGGTTTCCCGCCCTTATTTAAGACTATATAAGGGTCCCAATGGGATTATACAACCAATCAAGACATACTAAGGCCAATTACCTAGTGTTAATGCCCTAATGTAGTGTTACAACAAAGAACTGATATTGGCATGAGACTTATGCTGATATCAGCCGTATGGCGCTGTTAACGCAGCGACCGCCATCGCCAGAGCATTTGTTACTCTGGCAGCTGCCACGGCAGCGGCATCGGCGTGGTTGGTGGTGGTGTTGGGGTAGGGGATTTAAGGGAGGAGGGGCACTCCCCCTTGATACTGGCGATGGTGCTGCACCTGGGGCGTAGGGCCTGACGGCGCTGCTTGCAAGGGTCGGCTGTGGTTGCGGGGGCTGGCGCTGGCGCTGATATTGCTAATGTATTCAGGTTGGCTAGCGTAGTAATGCAGATGTTGTTGTAGTCGCTAAAAATTGGTATTAGCAAAGTATTCGTAGTAGCTAGTTACGTAATTCAAAACTCACGCACGAGTTATATGCAACTCACAGCTCATGTTGGGGGGTCACTATGGGTCGAAAGCACAATGGTTACGCCCAGCACCCAAGTGCGGTACAATACAACAGCGAAAGTGTACAGACATAGGCTAATCTATACACGCGGTCTGCACTAGGGTGCTAGGCTACAACGATGGGAACTACTGCTTCGTCACATCAGGTGCGAAAGTCACTCGCTTCCACGGTCTTCGACTTGTCAATGGCGCCCTTGCTGCCGACGCCTAGGTCAGAGCCTGAGAAGCCTGTACACCTGCAAATTAAACCACACAACTCACAAACGAGTTATCTGCGACACACAGCTCATGTTGGGGGTCGCTATGGGTCGATAACATGGTGGCTATGCCCAGCACCCAAGTGCATTACAATACAAATGTACAAGTGTACATATATAGGTTGATCTATACACAAGTTTGCACTAGGGCGCAAGGCTACAACTACGGGATCTACTTCTTGACGCCAGGTGCGAAAGTCACGCGCTTCTTCGGTCTTTGACTCATCGATAGTGCCACTGCTGCCGACGCCGAGGTTAAAGCCTGAGAAGCCTGTACACCTGCAAAGTATACCACCCTCGCCAAGGATGGCGCCGCCGCACAAGGGTTTCAAGCGACTAGATAAGGAGCTTGTGACTCACAACTCACATCTGGTGAGTGCTTGTGCCCCCAAGGCACTAGGGGCACAAGAGTCTCATTACTCATTGACGAGTTCATGAGTTCATGGGCGCGCATTTCATGCGCTTCATGAGCTCATATAACTCACACACGAGTTATATGAGACATATAGCTCATGCTGGGGGGTCGCTATGGGTCGATAGATGGATAAAAATAATGAGAGCATGTACCACCCAAGCCGAGGCTCCTCGTCAGTGTGTGCAACTCAGGCAACGCTGCGCGCACATAGCCCTCAGCTGCAGTAGCAGACTTCCAACGCCCAAACTGCTGCCACTGGTGTTGGGGCACACCAGCCTTCACGGCTTGGGTCGCAGCTCTCAAATGAGCAGAGTGTGTGCTAAAATGCATGGGGTCCTCCCCTGCCGCCTTAATGGCTGCCTTCTCCAACCAAGGATAGTGCCGTATGGCACCACAGCGTTGTGTATGACGCACGTTCCCCCCGCTTGGATGATGGAGCGTACCAACTTGCCTGGTCCCGCGTGCCGATATCCCGAGGCAAATAACAATTTCTCAGTGTGCATCACCGTGCATAAGGCACCGCCCACAGCAGCTATGTGCACTGTGGCGCCCACATCGTGTCGATTGGTGTTGCTGCGCGGGATGACGAGATCCATACGGCCTAGGCGAAAAATAAAGTCCGGCGCATTGACCTCCGCCAGATCAGAATACATCATACCCGCAAATCTCAGCAGCACCGTCACCGTTGGCAACCTGGCCACCAAGTCCCACCCATTACGAGCAAAGTGCGAGATCATGGCTCGCAAGAGCTCAGGCGTGTAGGCGTCCTTCTTCCGTGTGTTCAAGGGCAGCAACCTGGCAGCGGCCTCACGAATCACTGCAACGAGTGCATGCGCAGTGGGAGAGGCCTGGCCTGCCATGGCATGCGCAGCATGTATGGCCGAAGAGGCATGTTTCATAGGTGCCGGGGTGGTGGAATCCGCCAACACCTTGCTTAGGACAAGAGCCACTGTGTCAGGGTCTGCTGGTAGGGCAGCCCAATCACACGTTACGTGCAGAACTACACAAAGCGGCGCCAGTAGCCCTCATGGCCGCGGAGGGTGCTAGTAGCACGTAACGCCGTTGCCACTGCCGGGTATAAGGTGCATAGGCGCTCAATCTCATAGTTTCCAGGGACGGTGGGCATGAGCGACCGTAGGCTACGCTCAATAGCAGATGCACACAGCATGTGTCAATGGCCAAGACTTAAGTCAATCCACAATGCCCACATGCAACTACTGGGCAAGCCCCCTTGAAGTTCCGTGGCTTGAGGGCTAGGCCACAAGCAGGCCGGGCCTCTGGGTAGGCTTACAACATCTGTGACAGATAGTGCCCACACCCCGCCGGGGCAAAGCACGGGCCACCAAGGTTGGGTTGTCCACTCGGGCACAATGAGGCACATGCGAGCCTTGCATTCGCGGGCATGGCGCAAGACAGTGCCATCCCTGTGTGGTGGGGGATGGCACCAGTTGTTGCAACCACTTCAGTCAGAGTGAAAGGCATTGCCGGATTAACCCGGACATGGCAACACCGCGTTAGAGGCCACACACGGTGTTGGCATCCGTGGCGAAGCGGTCTACATTAAAGGGGGCCCACTTGCGGGCGAGCAAGCGGACCCATGGGGTTTGCAACGTCCAACCGTTGTAATCCGGTGCTTTGGAGAGCGCGTTCGCCTCCTTATTGAGCTCACGTGGTAACCACTTCACATGCAAGCGGATGCAATGCCGGTGGCAATGTAAGAAAATACGGCATGCCACTTGCTGCAAGTGCTTGGCCTCACTGCCCCCTTTGCGCATAATGTTGTAAACATTACGGGTATCGCCATAGCACAGCACTGTGCGTCCATGTAGCTCCTCCTCCACAGTGAGTAGGGCACGCTCAAGTCCGAGTAGCTCGCGACATGTTGATGAAGTCAAGCACTCAACCGGTGTAAATGTGCCTTTCGCCACGGGGGTAGCTGTGCCATGGCGCACTAGTCCCCAACCAGTGCCGCTAGCATCCACCAACTGCACTATGTCCAGCTGCACTTTTGGCCATATAGGTGTCATGTTCAGCTCTTTGAAGTGGTCTCGCAACCACATCAACTCATCAATCTCCGCTTTGCGCAGCATCATGTGTGAATTCCAGGAGCGGCGCGTCTCAAACAAGTGGCGTGTATGCCAAGTCGTGAGTTTGACTGAAGGCCCCAACACTAGGAACATGGATTGTAGCTTGCCACAAATCCTGGCCAGCAACTTCACTGGGACATGGCGCATATCACCAAAAGCACGCTGCAAATCTCTAAGGAAACCATCCCTCTTCTTGCCGGGAACACGTACCACGCCAGCGTGTGTATCCCACACAAAGCCCAAGAACACAATCACCGGACTGAACACCGTTTGCGCCTTGGCATTGATTACCACACCGCACCATGCTGCATCTGTTTTCACCACGGCCAGGGTGGAGGCATGCGCACCGGACTGAACACCGTTTGTGCCTTGGAGCGAGCAGCAAACAGGAAATCGTCAATGTATGGCAGGACACGGATGCCTTGTACACGCCAACGGTGCACTAGTTGCTTCATCACCTTGGTGAATACGCAGCAAGCTGTGCTCAACCCAAACGGCAACGAGCAAAAGTTGTACACTTTGCCCACCAAGGTGAACCCCAAGTAGCCTCAAAAGGCGGGGTGTATGTCTACATCATGGTATCCGGACTTCAAGTCCGTTGAGAACAACCAGTTCTCGGGCTGCAGCAAGTCTGGAATGCTGCGCACATCCTCATACTTGAACGGCGTGTTCACCAAGTAGGAGTTAACATAGCGCAAGTCCATGATGAGGCGCAGCTTGTGGCCATCATCGACCACGTTGAGTGGGCTCACCACGAGGGGGGGTGTCACACACTCTTGTGCGTCCCCACTATGCACTAGGTTGGCGATGGTAGCCGCAGTAAAGTCCGCAAACTCATGCACACCCTTGTGGTTGGTGAATGCCCATTCGGGGGGTGGGTCAGTCGCCCATGGTAGCTTTTACCCGTACTCCACCCACGAGAGCACGATGGTAGACTCACAAAATTGCTGCCATGCTTGTAGGGCCCGGTAAGCTGTGCCTCATGTATGGGCCTTCCACCACCAGATTGCTAGGTGCTCGTGCAAACTCACGGTGTTTCATCCGGTCCTCCACCAACTCTGACTCAAATGAAGTGTATTCAAGTGCCACCGTGCACGCTGCCACCGTTTCTGCACCGCGTATGTGCAAGAAGTGAGTGCATGTACTCTCATCTTGGCACGGTCATAAATTTTGCAAACGATGTCCGATGGGGACGTTGAAGGTGCCAAGAGGAAGCGTTTCTCAGCGCTTAATGCGAAGATCGGCTCTCCGCATAAAGAAAGAAAGAAACGTCGTCTGGCCAGGGCCTCAAACGAAAGTTACGAGCCAAACACGTTGCAACCATAGCAAACCGTGTTCAAATTGCAGGTTCTTGGGGTCTACGGGAGCGTCACTGTGTCATAATCATGAACTCAAAGTTTCAATCCAGTCAAGGGTCACTTGAAACGTAAAAAGCAAGTACAGTCAATACATGCGCATAAGTGCACAGCTACTAGGCTGTCGCGACACAGCTATGGGGCTGCTATGAGAGCTAATAGCCCCCACGCCCTGCAGGCTCACGGCAATACACACGCCGGTGCTCGGGCTTCCCACAACTGTAGCAGGTGCCGACATCCCGCTGGCCCCCAGTAGAAGCTGCCTGAGACTGCATATGAGCGGTCCGGTAGCTGGTCTGCCCCGCATCCGATACATAGGACCCAGAGTAGCGGGGGGGTACTAGCCCCGCCCCTTGTTGAGATGGTAGGCAGGCTTTGCCTTGGGCTTAGGCTGCGCCGCAGCCACATCCTTCAACGCTTTCTTCAGGCGCTTTGCCTCATCATCATCCACGGCGAGAAGGTTGCGCACCAGCTCATCTGTGACCTTTCAATCATGCTTGTTGGCCACTTCCACATAGTGGGCGGCTTACACACCTCATTAAATGCTGCGCACAGAGCACACATGAGCAACACGCGTAGCATGTTTCTACGGGCTCAAAGCCGGGTCTAGCGCCAAGCGCCACCCCAATCTATTCCCATACCTATCATGTGCATATGCGCATGCAAATGCAGATGTTGTGCCCTGTTGTGCTCGTTCCCTTGCTGTGGGGTAGTCATACTGTGAATACAGAGGTGAACATACAATGGTGTTAAGTGCGGGCCCCTCCCCCCCCCTC
The DNA here is from genome assembly GCA_009103225.1 of Chlorokybus atmophyticus. Taxonomy (NCBI): domain Eukaryota; kingdom Viridiplantae; phylum Streptophyta; class Chlorokybophyceae; order Chlorokybales; family Chlorokybaceae; genus Chlorokybus; species Chlorokybus atmophyticus. Next base: position 399,280 of record RHPI01002823.1, on the reverse strand, counting down.
CGGATATGGGGGGAGGAGGAATGCGGAACACATGTAGCTAATGGAATGAGTGTGTAGCTATACGGGCTGGCGCCTTCATAAGGCCCATAATGCACGAATTTGCAAGCGTGCATGGGCGAAGTCCGCACCCACATGACCGTGTGCCTACGTGTGCGTGCATATGGCGGTGCGCAACAGAGAATGAGCCCACCTGTCATGTTCTCCTTTCGGCCTTTGGCAAGTGGGGGTCCTCGGCAGGGTGCGTGGGCACTCGGGCGAAGGAGGATGCCGCCGAGCCGAAATAAGCCGCCACTTCGAGGTATTGTCGAGCCCGCTGCTTCAAGTTGTTCTTTCAAGGGGTAGCGGTCTCGCTGATGCGGGTGGCCATGGCTCCCACTCAAGCGTTGGGGTTGGTGGAATCGCCATTATCGCGACAAAGGATGCTCACAAGTAGGGGGTGGTTGGGCTCGTGACCGAGCTCGTCATGAGGGATGGCGGACGCCTTCCCACACTGTACACGAATGTTCTCCGCCTCTAACACTTCCAACCTCCTCGCCATGTCCTCGACGGACATCATGAACGGGGTGGTAGAGCGACTTGAACTTGGAGCCCGCTTTTGGCACTTTGGGCGAAATTCCTCATCCGACTCCTCATCCTTGCCTCCACCACCACCCTCCTTATTTACCTCCTCTTCTCTCCCACCGCCGGCGGGGCGCACCCCTCCCTCCTCCACCTCACAATGCGGACTCTTAGGCCGCGACAAGCGATTGGCGGCTAGCAACGCCGCCGCCGCCGTGGCCGCCACCTCCTCTCCATTATCGTGGGCACTCGCTTGTGACCATATGACCATGGTGGAGGGCCGCCTCCGTCTACACCTTCTCACCACACGCGCCACCCTCGCTAAGGATGGCGCCGCCGCGCTAAGGTTTTAAGCGACTAGATAAGGAGCTTGTGACTCACAATTCACATCTGGAGTGCTTGTGCCCCAAGTGCCCAAGGCACTAGGGGCACAAGAGTCTCATAACTCATTAATGAGCTCTTGAGTTCATGGGCGCGCATTTCATGCGCTTCATGAGCTTATATACTCGCCACCCACACCAAGGATGGCGCCGCCGTGCTAGGGTTTCAAGCAAATAGATAAGCAGCTTGTGACTAACAACTCACGCCTAGTCTCATACTATTTATAGTAGCTTCCGCCAAGGTGCTTACTATGATCAATAAATGAGTAGCAATTGGTAATTAATTGGCGGCAGACTAATCTCACATAATATAATGGCCTAATTATTTGCAACTGTTTACTTGAATGCATGTATGCTGCCTGCAGACCATTTAGTTATAAGCATGAATTGCCGCAACGAGTTTCATTGAAGTATAAAGTGGTGCATCAGCGTCAATAAAGTGTAATTGAAATCATAATGTTTATCACTACCCCACAATAGATTTATCTACGCACATTCTAAGACATTATTGTAAAAAAACGTTGTAGAGTGATTTTAAAATCACATGTACTTATGCAGCGCTTACAAATAAAGATTCAACGCCTTATAACATTCTAGATGGAAGTGACCCTTTTGTAAGGCAAACACACACAAATGTCTTGATCAATACTGATCCAATCCCTATGTAAGGATGCAACATAGCATTCATACCACATGCTGCTCTCCCAACCTGGCACACAATGTTCAAGGCCACTACGGCCTTGTCACCATGTGTTGACCTTGTTCAAGCATGGGAATCAACAAACTCCACCTCGGGAGTATCAAACCACCTCGGACTCTTATAGGAACAACGATTCTACCTTGAAGTCACAAACTCGGGCTCCCCTCATACACATGTATTTGCGAATTGCCCACATGCACCACTTGCCTTGCGACTTGTCATGCCTGTAGCAAATTGCACTGCCATAGCACAGATGATGTGGCTTGCCAACTCAGCTTACAACCTTGCAACTGCCACTTTCTATAGCAACTCGCAGTACACTATGTAACGCTCATGCACCATAGGCATTGACCAGCTCTATGCTAGCCCTCGTTAATGCCATGTGTTAATCAACTCAAGACCTTGTAGGCTCAAGAACGAATTGCATGAGAGCACACGCCATAAGCACTTACACACGCGTAAATGGAAATTCCCATTTGGTCCCTTCTTCCTAACACAAGTAAGGGACAGAGAATAACTGTTACCAGCCTTATAGGCCTAACGGGATGCACCCCATAATGGTGTGCTAAGCTAGTTATGAGCCGCGTAGCATGCATACTGCATAGCACTACCATGTTGTAATGTGCATGCATCACTTGATGGTGTTGTTTATGCAAGCATTGTACCAATGAGCTTTGCCATGCATGCGGAATGAAGTGCTATCACAAGCCTGACGTGCATTTGACTGAGCAATTGTTCACACGCACAGAGCTTTATTCCATAAGCTTTGCCACACATGCGCTAACCTGCGTAAGTGGATACCCTTATCAGCAAACATGCAATAATCTTCTATTTTTGTATCAAGGGGCCAATGGCAGGGGCCCAATGCAAGCTCAGTTTTAAGTAGCGGTAGCGAGGTCTATTAACCAATTAATAATAGCATAATTGCAACAGGACGCACATTGGCGGTGACACCAATGTCATGAACTATTTGAGGTGCCGCTGCAATGTTGCCTATTGCAACAGCAACATGATAGAAGTGATAAAGCAATAGCCACAATTAGAACAAAAATGCAAATGTCAATGTATTAAAAACTAGTGATGCGCCTAGTGTGTGTATACGCGCCTCTCACATACAAGTGTGCACACACTAATGACAAGTGCTGCAAGCACACCAATTTCGCAGACAGTGGGCGACCAACTATATTAAGCAGTATACAGTGTTTTATGTCATATGCTACTAAACACTGGTGAACAGTAATCCACTATGGTCAAAATTAACACTAGTCAATGGTTAAAGTCAATGGTTGAAGTCGACATCTCGAAGCTCTCGTAACTCCCGTAACTATAAAGGTTAAGCTGACTGTACGAACTACATATAGGCGCTGCCTATGTATATAACTTTAACAACCCATAACCTTTGGTAGGATCTGAAAGCTGCATTCGTTGCCACACTCATGCTCGTGCATTGCTTGATGTTGCAAGCCACTCAACCGCTATAAAGTAGGGTTTGTGTTTGCATGCCATAGATAAGGCCTATTTATGGCATATGCTTATTCACGCAACTATCAACAACATTTAACAACTATAATGTATTATTATTGTATTTATTATATTGTATCCATAGCAACAATAATTACAGGTGTTGTGTAAGCATTATGTATTGCATGTGGGCAAGTCCTCACATGTTCGCGCTTATCCTATATCGAAGCTTTGTCGGCAATGAGGGCAACGGGGTATGGTGGATTTAGTAGTGTTGTGGATGGTTGCGACATATTGTGCAACCCACCGCTTCAACAGCCCCGTTCCTGGCCCTTGCACTTGTAAGGTGACCTTAAGCAGGACAGTGATTCCCATGATGATATGACTACGACAATAACATTACTGCAAATACAATGGGCCACAAGAATATTATTCAAAGCCACTCAATTTAGTATTAACATGTTATAAGAGTTATTGAGATCGATTTGGCAGGGCAAGATTGAAATTGGCGCGGCAATGCCATTTATGTCCTAGCACTGTGCAGAGGCAACAGTTAAACGATTACCACAAATGATTGCGCTCCATATATGAGCTTTGACAGTGGCATTGTCTATTTGAACCATGAGGTGTGCTTGCACTGTCTTTAAAACAGCTTTCTTGCGGTTGTCAACTTGTGGCGGAACCAGTGATTGGCTATAAGCCAATCCCGTAAAGAAGCTACAGTCAGCACTTCATAAGGCTAATAATGAATCTATCTTTTTGTTGATGACAATGATATGCAGGAACGTGCATGCGTTCACATGGCACATCACTGAGCACGCATGCTGAGCTGGATCACATATGCTCACACCACATCACATTATCATTGCAACACAAGCATGCGCATGCGCGCTCACGCACACGCATGCAATTGCGCATGTATAAGCGCGCGCACGTGCAACATTGTGCACAAGTATACATACATGCATTGCGGTTGACAGGTGTGGCGCAAGGCTATGAACGCCAGGCTTGTTGTATTGAAGTCCATGCGTGCATTGGGATGGGCCGTCCCCAACTATTGAGATTCACGCTTTGATGTAAATGCACAACACAACACCCTTAAAAAGGTTTATACAAGCCCGGCACAATGAGAGGCTTTCATTGAAATAGCGTGTGTAGAGTCACAACCAAATTGTGACGCGCAATCAGGTTGTGACTATACACATCAAGTTGAACATGGGCCATGTTTAGGGTGTACAAAAGTAGACAACATGGCATTGCAACATGGTAATGTGTATAGACGTCGCATTTGCAAAGAGTAAATTAAGAGGCATGCGAGGAGAAGCAGCAAGGAGGCGCATTGCGCATGAGGTCTTTGAATGCGAAAAGGTGTGCATGTCCTTCAATGCCATGATCATTGTAATTGCACTTGCAACTTAGTGATAGCATGCGAGAATGCCAATAATTATGCATGGATACACTGTGTTGGCGTGCAGACCAAGTTGCAAGACGAGGTTGCATATATGTGTGGGCTTATTTTGAGGAGGCAGCACCATCGAAAGTTCGCATAGAACCTTTGATAATAGGGATAGCTATGGCAATGTGTGAGTTGCACAATATATGTTCTAAACTTGCAAGTAACTTGTGTACAGTGGTTTTAAACGTAAACTACTAATACACTACACGAGCACAAAACCTGTGTGTGGTCACACCATTAAGCTATTGTATAATTGCAAATATTACAAGCATTAACAAAATGAATGTGCATGCAACTTGATAGATGTGCAATTAATGGGTGTAGTGCCTGCATGGAGTTGCAATGATTTGCTATTGCTGTATGATAAAATGGCTAATGCATCCCCATTATTCATGAAGTGTCATGGTTGGTTACACCTGCGCCGAGCAAGCGCAAATACTCAACCAGAGGGGGCCAGCGACCAAACTTGTGCCATCTGACGCAGATCAAGCCTTAATCTGCAACATATGGAATAGGCTGAGCTTCTTTTGCTGCAGAGATGCATTTTCGTGTTATGGAAAAAAATGCATATTGATTAGGTGTATAATGCATTCTGAAAATGATGAGGTAAGCAAGTGAATATGAAACAAACAATTAGGTGAAGACAATGAGGTCAAGATTGTTGTTATGACCCCAATACTAATAGAATGAGTGTGAGCAGCGTTACACACAGTGGAAGATGAGTCATTGGGCACATATACAGGTCGTACTTTAAACACGTTTCCTTATTACCACAATTGCTGCTATTTCTTCATAAAGTCGGTCAGTTGCTGTTACAAATTGAGACGTCGGATACGTTGTTAAAAATGACCTGGCCTTGTTTGATTTAGAGGCCTATACACTAAGCATAAATGTATTGTTTACCAGCATACGACAATGCTTGACCATTGTGGTTGACATGTAATGTCTTTAGCTCATTATAATACTTGCACTTATGCACAAGCCCGCTAACAAACTCATCTATAGTGCTAGCAAAAGGAAGAGACAAGACCCCGCTATATGAGGTTGTACAAATATGGTGCGGGGTCTAGCCATTGTAGGGTCGTCTTATGCAATTAAGTGGGACTAGTGGGGGGCCTTATGTGACTCCCGCGCATACAATAGCTATGGGCAGCCCGGGTAGCTCCGTGCCGTACTGCAAACCCTTTATCGTGCGTGAACACTGTAAGCCCTCATGGAACAACTCAATGTTAAAGGTACCTATGTAGGTGGCGCCTTAGCTAAACTTCTACAATCAACTTATATAACTCCCGTAACTCCTGAAGATAACTTCAGGAGTTACGGGAGTTATGGTCAACGGCTGTTATGAGAGTTACGGGAGTTACGGTCAACCTTAGTCAATGTTGACTTTGACTGTGACTAGTGTTGACTAGTGTTGACTAGCACTCACTAGTGTACTATATAAGACACTATTTAATGTGTAATACAGTAAGATCTGGTCTTCACTTGTTGACGCCACACTTGTGTGTATGCATTGTTGCTATTGTGCAATCTCTCAATAGGTTATAAGCCCACGCTAGCGCTAGCATAGCACACACAAGCTGGTATAGCTTGGGGAGGCGCCGTCTTCATTGCAGGCTAGCAATGAAAGCATGGCGACCAACCACGACAAGGTGAATATCGAACCCCTGGACCTGGATAACTATGGGACATGGAGCATCCGGATGCAAATGCTACTCATGCATAAAGATCTATGGTCGGTGGTGGATCCCATGGAGCGCCCTCTCGACTTTGAGGACGCACCCACAAAGAAAAAGTCCAATTAGGCACTTGCGTTGATAGGATTGAGTGTGGTACATCATACCTTAGCGCTTGTTGCACGTTGTAGGTCTGCTAGAGAATTGTGGCAGAAGTTTTCTGAGGTTTACAAGGCCAAGAACAATGATAGGAAGTTGCAGTTGAGGAAGCAGTTGAATGCTTTGAGAGAGGATGCTGCTGAACCTGTCATGAAGTTCATCTCACGAGCCAGGCAGCTGTGGGACGACTTGCTTGCCATTGGACATGATGTGAAGGAGGTGGAGGTGGTCTGGGTCATCCTTGCTGGCTTACCCAAGAAGTTCGAGATGACTGTCACCATTATGGAGTCAACCAGTGAGGAGCTCACCCTCGAGACCATCACCCCACGCCTACTTCAGATCGAGCAACGCGCATCCACTTTACGCCAGGATGAGGCTGAAGCTGTGGCATTCGCAGCGCAATCTAGTCCACGTTTCAACAATAACAATGGTGGTGGAAAAAAGGAGACGCGTAACTGCCACTACTGTGACAAGAAGGGACACCTACAGAGGGACTGCCGAATGTTGAAGCGCGATCAGTAACAGAAGCAAGGTCTAATAGGCATGCTGTAGCACTTGCTGCTAGCACTACTGCTATTGAGAGCGCTTGGTTGTTGGATTCTGCGTGCACCCAGCATATGACCCGACACAGACATGAGTCCCAGGAATATCATGCTCTGAGCGATGCTGCTGCTGTAAAATCGAGCTTTGGCAGCAGACTGCACTTGCAAGCTGTGGGAGTGGGCATCGTCATTCTACACACAAAGGTGGCGGGCGCTACACAAAAAGTGGCCGTGCAGGAGGTAATCTACGTGCCGGGACTAGCCTCCAGCCTGTTCTCTGTCCGAAGAGCTACAAGCGCGGGCGCCAAAGTTGACTTCACTGCTGCGAAGTGTCAAGTCAAGGTGAAAAACATCATTGCGATGGAGGGCACATTGCTAAGAAATCTGTATTGCATCCAATTGGACCGGCAGCATGCGATGTCTGCGGCAGTCACTGCATCAGCGACAGCACTTCAATGGTATTGGCAATTCGGATATCTTGGGTGGGACAACATGGCAAGATTGGTGGCTGAAGGCATGGTAAATGGGATCAACATACAAGTGGAGGACATGAAAGCAGCAAAAGGTGATCTGTGCGAGACATGTGTGTTGAGCAAGATGCCTAGGCAACCCTTTCCCACGTCTTCCCGCACCAGTACAGCACCCTTGCAGCTCGTATACATGGACGTGTGCGGACCCATGCCAATTGCATCCGTAGGAGGACATTGGTACGTTGCCACTTTTTTAGATGACTTCAGCAAGCTATCTGCCATTGTACCTGTTGCTGCAAAGCCAAATGTTGCTGCTGTAGTCAAGAGGACTCTCACTCTACCGGCTACACAAGCAAAGATAAAGGTGTTGGCGTTGAGAAGTAATCGGGGCGCTGAATACCTCAACTACACCTTGAAGAGCTACCTGGAAGAGCACGGTATCAAGCATGAGACCACTGCACCTTACACCCCCGAGCAAAACGGTGCTGCTGAGCGTCTCAACCGCACACTTGTGGAGCGTGTGCGTGCCATGTTTACAGATGCAAAGCTGAAGAAAGCTTTATGGGCTGAGGCATTTGTCACGGCCAACTACATCCGCAACAGGTCACCTACGAGCAACAAAGCCAAGACCCCATGGGAGTTGTTTCATGGTGAGAAGCCCGACTTTACGCACATGCGTGTGTTTGGAGCCAAGGCATATCCGCACATCCCTAAGCACTTGAGGAGGAAGCTGGAAAATGTGAGGGAGACAGGCGTCTTTGTAGGATATGAGCTCAATTCCAAGGCGTACAGGATCTTGCATGCGGACGGCAAGATTATGGTTCAAAAGGGATATTGTCTTCGACGAGAAGATGGTGGCAACAACATTGACAACATCTTCACTAATTATGGACATTGACATTACTAATGAGCCGGAGGTCGTCGTTGCACCACTTGTCAATACGAAGGTCCCTGGCGATGCGCCACACCTCGAGGAGGAAGTGATTGCACCTGTTGAGGAGCAGGAGAGGCGCTACCCTCTACGAACAAGAGCGCCACCACACTTCACCCAAAGGTTTCAGGCTATGAGCGCTGATATTATTGAGGAGAAAGAGCTAAGCACCTACCATGAGGCCATTACAGCTCCGGATGCAGAGTTGTGGCGTAAGGCCATGGATGAGGAGATTGCTTCGCTTCACGCCAACCAGACTTGAGCACTTGTGCAGGTTCCACAAGGTGTGAAGCCTATACCTGTCAAGTGGGTGTCCAAGGTCAGGCGTGACGGCAAGGGCAACATTGAGCGCTACAAGGCACGACTTGTGGCAAAGGGATTCCTTCAACAGGAGAGAGTTGACTATAAGGAGGTATTTGCACCTGCCAGCAAGCACACAACTTTTAGAGCATTACTTGCCAAGGTTGCTGTGGAGGACTTGGAGCTGCATCATCTAGATATGAAGACTGCCTTCCTTTATGGAGAGTTGGAGGAACAAATCTTCGTGCAGCATGTTAAATGTTATAGCTTGTTGAAAGTACATATATAGGCGGCGCCTACATGTAGTTGGTACAATCAGCTTAACCTTTATAGTTATGGGAGTTACGAGAGTTACGGGAGTTACGGCAGTTATGGTCAACCATAGTCAACTTTGACTTTGACCGTTGACTTTGACCATTGACCAGTGTTGACTAGTGTTGACTTTGACCAGTGTTCACTAGAGTTGACTAGTACTTAGTAGCATAGTATATAAGACACTGTATACTGCTTAGTACAGTGGGTTGCACATTGTCTCTATAGTTGGCGTGCTTGCTGCACTTGTCCTTAGTGTGTGCACACTTGTATGTAGGGACTGAAGCTGATGCTGCTCGGGGCCATGCTCTCATGTATGAGGGACATGAAGAGAGCAAGAAGCCATGTATACAAGAGGGATTGCCAATGGCTAGCGACTCTGTGGACGTTGATACGCAAGAATGTGCACGAGCTGCGCGCATTCTTAGGCTTGAGCAACTACTTCCGCAAGTACATTCTGGGTTACTCATCGCGTGTTGCCCCTCTCACTAATCTGTTGCGTGACAAGGTCATGTGAAGGTGGTCACATAGGCAGCAAGAAGCCTTTGCGTCCATAAAAGAGGCTTTGGTGACAGCGCATGTGTTGCAGCTGCCGAACTTCACCCAGCCCTTTGAGGTAAACTGTGATGCATTTGTTGAAGGCACTAGTGATGTGTTGCTCTAGAGTGGGCACCCCTGCTTATGCTAGCAAGAAGTTCTCTCATGCTGAGAGGAAGTATACAAATTGAGCAAGAGTTGTTGGGGGTAGTTCATGCGCTACGAGAGTGGCGTTGCTATCTACAGGGGCTGGAAGGCGGGTTTAGTGTGATCATGGACCACAACCCCCTTATTTTCTTTTAAACCCAACCAACCTTGTCGAGAAGACAAGCGCGGTGGGCTGAGTACTTGTCTAGATTCAACTTTACCTGGGTTTACAGACCGGGGAGAGTGAATGTGGCTGCCCCTTTGAGCCGTTCGCCATTGCTGCTGGCAGCGACAACACGTGCACGTGCACGAAGCCAAGGGTGCGCACAAGCAAGTGATGCTAGTGCCAATACTTTAGAGTTGCCATCTGTGCATGAGCAAGCTGTCAATGAGACACCAGTAGCAACGGAAACCAGCGAGATGCCAACTGAGCTCGAGAGAGCAGACAGTGAAGCACCATTGGTAGTGCACGAGCCATGTGGGGAGGACCCAATGGCCGTTGATGTGGAAGGCATCATACAGCGTTTGCCTAGTGCTTATGCACTTGACACATGGTTTGTTGAGTTGCTGAAGCAGGCAGACGACAAGATCACTTGTCACAAGGGCCTCTGGTATCGTGAGGGCAAGTTGATAGTGCCCAATGCACTCGGCTTGAGGCAAGAGTGTCTGTTTGAGGCACACAATTCCGAATACAGTGGGCACATGGGAATGGCAAAGACCATCAAGCAGCTGCAGAAATAGTATTGCTGGCCGAGCTTGGGTGCTGATGCATCTAAATATGTCGCATATTGTGACACTTGTCAAAGAGACAAGGCCTCTCACAGGAAGGCAGCAGGGTTGCTGAAGCCCTTGGCTATTCCCAACTATGAACGGGAGAGTGTGAGCATGGATCTGATCACAGATCTACCTGTGATCAAAACGGGACACAGTGCTGTCATTGTCTTTGTTGATCGCTTGACCACGATGATCAGATTTGAGCCCTATCGTACAGACATTGATGCGCAAGAGTTTGCGTTTATCTTTGTGAACTCGGTGTTCAGATCACACGGTGTACCCAAAGAGTTGGTGTCTGACCGTGACCCCAAGTTTGTGAGCCAATTCTTGCAAGCTGTGTGCCAGTACTTGGGGACTAAGCAAAGCTTAAGCACTGCTTACCATCCACAAAGTGACGGACAGATGGAGCGCGTCAATCAGGTGTTGGAAAATGTGCTACGCCACTACACGTCACCCAGGTTCGATAATTGGGATGTGTACCTGCCACTTGCTGAGTTCGCTGTGAACAATGCATGGCATGAGTCGCTAAGAAGCACTCCTTTCCATCTGAACTACGGTCGTCATGTGTTGACACCCATTTTTCTCTGAATGTCGAGCCATTCAAAAAAGTGCCAATGGCTAGAGACTTCACAGAGAGCATGCATGCCTCGTTGATACATGCAAAAGACTGCTTGAAAGCAGCACAAGACAGGCAAAAGATGTATGCCAACAGGCATCGTAGGCCTGAAAATGAGCTCCAAGTTGGAGATCAAGTGTTGTTGAGCTCGAAGAACACTCAACTCAAAACAAGCGGGGTACACAAGTTGCTACCAAGATGGCTGGGTCCAATCCCCATCACCGACAGTGTTGGTGACCGTGCCTTTCGGCTTGATTTGCCGAAGAGCATGGGAGTACATAATGTGTTTCATGTAGTACTGCTGAAACAGTTGAAGAGTGACGGTCCAGTGCAACCCCCTCCCCCTCCAGTTGAGGTTGAGGGCGAGGCCATTGTTGGCAAACGGTTCAGAAAGTACAAGAAGAACTTTTGAAACCAATACTTGGTGAAGTGGCTTGGTTATGGCGAAGAGCATAACATCTGGGAGCCCAGAACGAACTTGGCAAACTGTGCTGCCTTGTTGGAGGAGTTCGAGAATGAGCTCAAATCCACAGATGCCACTTAGGAGCGTGTGCTCAGAGCTACTAGTGCTCAGCCGATAGGAGCATGTGCACATGCCCACAGCATCTTCATGTGACATACCAACACCGCATGCACTGGTACATAGTGTCAGAGTTGGTTGTCACTCCCACGATTTGCACTACTTTCACGTGAAGCACTGCTACTCACTTAGGCCTGGCTAGCCTGCGGTTTGTGCGGGACTAATGTCCCACCCGTTTGCAACGCGGTCGTTGCAATGCAAGTGGGGAGGAATGTCACGCCCACAAGGCAGGCAAAAGTCATTCTCTGTCCCTTACTTATGTGGTAAGTAAGATGAGACCAAGTGGGGACCCATACTACGCAAGCGTAAGTGTGCTCTTATGTAGGTCTGCTCTAGCGCCTGTGCGGCCTTGAGCATGATGAACTACACAAGGCACGATGGCAAGTACAGGGCTGATCATAGCCTACGAGACATCATGTGATGTACAGATGCATATGCGTGCATATGTCCGCATGTGTATGCATGTGTTTGCATATGTGTGCACATGTATGCATATGAGTGCGTATGCGTGCATGAGAGGTATGTGCTAGATGTATGCATGTACATGCATGCATGCGCATATGTGTGCATATGCGCGCATATGTATGCATAAGGATGCATATGTATGCATGAGTATGCTATCTTAGGCTGATGTGACCAGCCAAGGACATTCACAACGTCCAAGGATGATGTGTGTGATGTCCTAGGCTGATGTGACCAGCCTAGGAACGTTTACAATGTCCGAGGCTGATGTGTGATTAGCCTTGGGCGTTGAAAGACGTCCAAGGGCTGATGTGGCAGCTGTAGACATGAGTTGTGGTCTACGCAGCCATGACAAGGCATGTAGCCTTGGACTTGGATGTTCTAGACCAGAGAGCAGCAAAGAGAGGGTATATGAACGGCCTCAACATGTGTTTAGGCAACTCAGCATGTGCATACTCGACTCTTGTCTGTGGGGTGCCTAGTTTGGTTGTTCAAGGGGCTCTCCCTCTCATCCCATGTGGGGTGTGATGTCCGTGGCAGCTTTGCACATGTGTGTGAGGTGTGCTTGAGTGTGTGAGTGTGTGGGAGCTGAGTAGAGAGGTTGGTGTCATCCTCTCCTTCCTTGGTGCGGTGCTGTGACTTCCTCTGCAAGGTACTGCACCAGTGAAGCTGGTAGGGCTTCCAGTATTAAATCCTTGTGCTTGTGCATAAGTTTGCCAAGCCGCCGAGCAAGTAAGTGAGTGGTATTGTTACACGCATGCACGCCCGCTTGCCACGTTCTCCCCTCTCTCTGCAACCCCTCTCTTCGGCAACACTACTCAGTCTTACCTCCGCGCCTCGCTCGCTCTGAAGCACACTCCCGTGTGGACTCCCTTTGGCGGTTCTCTCAGTCTCCCCATCCTCATCATCGCCGTGGCCGTGCGGGACCACGACGTAGATGCCACCTTGTTGGGCGTGGTGAAGGGGGGGATATTGCTTAACAGCATCTTCGAGGTCATGAACAGCCTTAGTCTGCTGGACGGGTTCATGTACGCGACGACGAGCGACGGGACACTACTCTCGGCGACGAGCTGCAACGTCACGACAGTCATACCATGATCAGGGTACGCGCGAATTGGAATCTAATGGTTGTGCGTGCGCGCGCGTGGGGATCGCATACCAACAGATGCATGACACACGCACACGCACACGCACACACACACGCACACACATCTACATGTCTCTGCCGCCTTTCAGGGGTCAATCCTTCTCTCTCGTCTCCGCCCTCGAGGCCTCCGTCCCCTCTCTTAGCGCTGCCACCCACCTCCTTTTCTCCACTCCCATCCAACCCCACACCAACAACACCAACACCAACCTTGCACCACCTCAACGAGGTCTCCCTAGCCGACAACTCGCTCTATAGCATTAGCTATGCCAACGACACCATGCAAGGCTTTGTCGTGCGCGTGGTGTTGTGCATCCCTAGGAAGAGCGTGTTGGGTCCGCTGGATAAGGCGGCTCACAACACGGCTCTGGCTCTATCCATCTCATTTGCGGGGTTGTCATCGGATGCATGGTGACATACATTGCCACGATCCAAGTGTCCAACGAGATACTGCTGAAGAACCGGCTGCAGACGCTGTTAATAAAGTATCTGAAGTAGAGGGCAGAGGAAGCGGTGAATAGCAGGAATGCCTTTTTCTCGTGCCTGTCACATGATATTAGGGTGTGTGCGTGTGCATGTGCGCGCCCGCGCGTGTGTGTGTGTGGATAATGAAGGGGACTGATTGGTTAATGTGTCCCAGACCCCTGTGACTGTCATTATGGGTCTGGTGGACCTATTGCTGTTTAACTTGCAGCTGGCGGGAGAGCAGCTGACAAACATCATGCAGATAAGAGCCTCGAGCACCACCTTGCTACAGGTCAGTCACACGCACACGCACGCACGCGCACCCACCCACCCACCCACACGCGTGTGCAGCTTTTTGCCTATCTATCGCGTTTTAACTGAAACTTAGGCTAGATAGCGAAGCTATCTAGTGGTGTTACGTATGCGCATCCAGTAGTCATAAGCTTCATATGTTGGGGGAATATGCTTGCTACCCTTGGCGCAGCTGAAATCTTTTGGAAAGACGCGCTTATTGGTGAAGGGCTGTGCCCGCTGCTGTGGGTCGCTCAAGTCGTAGTCTTTGGTCGACGGGTAATGATCATGAGACCAGAAAGATCTTGTTCTCCCATCCCATCATGCCGTTCTACACACAAGATGAGATGCATTGCATCTGATACTCAATGCTGCAAGTGACATGTCTAGCATACTACACTTATAGGCCAGTAGGAGATACTTCTGCATTTGTCGCTTGACGTCCTCAACAGAGCCAAGCAACCGCACATGCTCGGCTTTTGCCAAAGAAGGCAGCCTCTGTGCCTCAACTTGTGTTCGCAGTTTCAAATGATTACCAAATAGGAATGCTCCCATGGCTCTAGGCCCGACCTTTCTTCTGAGCGACCGCCCAGCCAGCGGTCCAAGGCGTCCTCCACGTCAAGCCTGTGTGTTTGTGGGTAAATAGCCTTGATATATGCATAGACAGTTAGACCAGACTGTAGAGCATAGAGCATTGTCGTTCGGTGATGCTACAAAGAGTAGACTTGTACTGTATAAACGTACTTTCGGTAGGCATCCTTCCCTTTGTCCATTGTCCTGCAGAAGTTACAAACACGATGTGATGTGCTCGCATGCATCTGCAACCTGCACATGGGGTTGGCGCAGGCTCTCTTGAGATACAAGTGATATCAATACAGCCTGCTGAAGATGTCGATCGTCTGCAACTCACAGCTACCGAGCTTGCAGATGCGACCACTGCAATGGGGTGACAGAACAGTGAGTCGAGCGCCTTGTTGGCCACACACCTTTGCTTGCCATCATAATAATTGCAATATGCTTACTTTAAATACAATGGTTCAACTCGCTTTGTCCGGCAGGCTAGGCTGAGCACATTTGTCTCACATGCCCGGATTTTGCCATTGCAGTCCGTTACTCTGCAATCCCGTCCTTGAACATCCACTGAAGCAAGAGTGCGACACAGCTATACATATGATCACATTGCAAAGTGGTAGCAAGCACTCATTGATTGGCACAGAAACCACTCACCCTGAAAACTCTACCTCCATCTTTTGCGTATGACAACGATAACACAACAGACTTTCGTCGCCAATAGGCACCTGCCAGCAGTGCTTGTCATAATTGTCATTGTGGCACTTTTTGGGCGGGTAGCCATGTTCTTTACAGATTGTCTTGCTTAGGAGCATGGGATCCTTGTCACATGCGTCCACTGAGCAAGTCATGTGACGAGCTCGATTTGCTGCCCGCCTGTGCATGTTTGACAACCGTTCAGCTTTTACATAACAAAAGTTCACCAACAACAGTTTACAACAGCGCAGATCTTGATGCCTGAAGTTCACTGACCTGTTCTTAAGGCACTCGCTGCAAATATTGACACCATTACCCCACACCTTTGCCCGGCTGGATCCCATTCCAACTACTCCACACGCATCGCACCGCGTCTTGGCCCTTCGATCGGTATGCTTGTAGCATTTCATGGCGCCCTCTCTCACTTTTAATGCGACGAGCCGATGAGCACAATCTGAGAAATTGCAAAGCGGTCCATTACTGGACAGCAGCACGCAACAATAGACACAATCATCACACTCATCACAATTATCACACTTAAAAGGCGTACTCATCACACTCATCGCACCGTTTCTTGACCTTAAAAACGATATTCTTGTAGCATGTCTTGTGCCGCTTTCTCACTGCTGACGGGCTGAGCCGGCGTACAACCATGAAAATTGCAACCGGCCTATTACTGGGCCTGTGCACAGAATAAAACCAATCAGTATGTCGCGGACACCGAAATTGTGGTGCAGACAATGTCAGCATGCTGCAAGCAAAGAGCAATTGCGGATAATTGCTATGATGTCACGCCTATAAGGCTGGCAAAAGTCATTCTCTGTCCCTTACTTATGTAGTAAGAAGAGACTAAGTGGGTTTTCCATTCCATAAGCATGTGTAGTGCTTGTGGGGTGCGCTCTCATGTAGGTCTACTTTTGAGCTTATATGGCCATGGGTGTAATGAACTACACAAGGCACTGTATGTCAGCAAGCACAAGGCTGATCGATGCCATAGGCTCTGCATGACTTGTGGAGTGCCAGTGCTGTGACACTGGGACAGCATACGTGCTGCAAGTGGCAAATCGCAAGTCAATCCTGCGGTTTACCAAGATGATGTGTTGTGGACACACATATGACGGATTGTGGCAGTTCATCAATCCGAGGTTGACTTGTCCTGTGTTTGACAATCTCGAGGTTTAATAATCCCGAGGTTGATGCCCTATGATGGGACAAATCCTATGTTAAATATAGTCAGCTTGTGCTGCTAGGCCAGCACACAATGACAAGACCTTGGACTTTGGAAATGTTGTGTGCCAGGTCGGGAGAGCGGAAAGTGGTATATAAGCTCAGTAGCAACCTTAAATAGGGATTGGAGTGTGTTCACCACTTGAGGGCCACTTGTGTGTGGGGTGCCTGGTTGAAGCTGTGAGAGGGGCTCTCCCCCTCATCCCTTATGGGGTGTGGTGTTGTGTGTGTGCATGTGGGTGTGTTGGGCGTGGGTGTGCCTGGAGCTGGGACTGTGTGAGAGGTTGGTAGTCATCCTCTCCTCACTTGGTGTGCTTCTACAACTTCCCGTGCATCGTGGTGCTGGTGTGACTTTCGCTGTAAGTCCTTAGTGCTTGTGCATTTGCCAAGCCCCGACCAGCAAGTAAGTAGGGGCATCGTTACATTGGACTTGAAGCTTGTTTCTAAGCCTTGCATGCTTGTCCATCAGCCTGTGCACTTGCTGAACGGTGCATGCATTCCATTTTTGGTATGCATGTGCTGCATGGCAGTGTTTTCGTGGTGATTGTGCATGCTAGTTGATCGTTGCAGCTGCAAGCACACTTGCATGCTAGGTGTGGGCCGTCTTGCACGCTGATTTGTGCATTACTTGTGTGCATTTACTGCTGGTGCATAGTCGTGCACACGCATCTGCCTTTTGCTGCACTTTGCTGCTCGCGTACGCACGTGTGCGCGCGTGTGCATCTGTTACGGTGACCACACCGTGTGGTGTTGGTTCGCTCATTGTGGAGATGGCTGAGCAACAGTAAGCAGCATATGAAGAGGCATCTTGGGGTAATGATGTTGCCAAGACCACTTAACACTTGTCCACTTTGGTTGCCACATTGTGTGAACAAGTAACAGGGTTGCCACAACAACACGAGGCCGAAATTTCTCGCTTGCAGTTGTCGAGAGCTGATCAAGTCCCTCATGAAAGACATGTTGAAGCGTCTAGTGATGCTCGACACGGTCATCGAATTCGAAAGCGCAACTGTGAAGCTCAGCTCTGTGACGCTGAAGCGGATGCCGCTCGGGGCCATGTTCTCATGTACGAGGGGCATGAAGAGAGCAAGAAGCCATGCATGCAACAGGGATTGCCTTTAGCTAGTTGCTCGTTGGACAATGATAAGCAGTGTGCTTATAGTGACTTGTTGTCACGCCTTCCCCAACCATGCAATGTTGCTTTGTGGAAGAATGAGATAAATATACATGTGGACTCGATTTCTACAGCACGAACGTGCGGGCATATGTGTTTTGCTTAATGTGCCCGTTGACAAGTTGTACAACACTCTCAAGCACTATGTCGCATGCAAGAGCCAGAGCGCGCACAACACGAGTGCGTGCGTTATTGTACCCAAGCATCCTGGCCCATGGGTTCGCCTCACCAAAGGTATGCAAGTCTTGGGTGAAGTTAAGCTGAAAAAGGGGTGTGCACATGTGTTGTATGACCCTCCTACCATCGATCCAAGAAGTTCCTTAGACTTGACTTGGCTGTTAAAGGCATTAGTTGCGCATGCATCGTGCATCTTGATGATAGACACGGGCACGCCGAAGAACTTTGTGAGTGAGTCTCTAGTGTGGTGCTTAAGCATTCGTGTCACCAGTGTGATGACATAGTTGTGGCCTTGAACAAGCACAAAATTCCTATGCGAGGAGTCATGCGCTTGTCCGTGCGTGTGCATGGCTATCATGCTCAGCTCAAGTTCTTGGTCATCCCTGTTGAGGTGCCAGGCGTGGATGTCATTGTTGGCAGCCATTGGGAGCAAGCATGTGGCTTGGCGCACGGACGCAGACACCAAACTTTGCAGTATACGCAAAGGTCGAGGTCGTGTGACCTTGCGAGCAGATGAGCACGATGTCGTACCCGTTGCAAGTGACGACAAATTCGGAATCGATGTCTCATGTTGAGTACTTTGCAGGTGAAGAGGGCGGTTCGCCATGGAGCACAACCCCTTCTGGTGCTGGTCCGGCCGTTTGCCATTGATAGCCCAACCACTGCAACCGATGACACCAATGGCAAAACGCAAGGCGCGGCTTTGAAAGGTCTGTTATCTGCGTATGCTGATGTGTTTCGAGCTAAATTGCCTGAATTGCCACCTGAGAGGGACGTATGGCATATGAACCCTCTTGCATCGGGTGCGCAACCTCCGTTCAAACCTGTGTATAGGTTGAGTCTAGCTGAGTATGCGGACATGGAGGGGCAGATCAAGGCCTTACTTGAAAAGGGATTGATTGAGCCAAGTAGCTCTCCCTTTGGGCACCCATCCTCTTCATGTCAAAGAAGGATGGCCGGCTACGCATGTGCGTAGACTACCGGGCCTTTAATAAGCTGACCAACAAGATTAGGTATCCGTCGCCAAGGATAGATGATTTGCTTGATCAACGAAGCGGTGCCTCAATGTTCAGCTCCTTTAATGTAATCAGTGGATACCACAAGATACGTATCACTTGAAAAGATGTGCCCAAGTCAGCGTTTCATACGCCACTTGGCCACTTTCAATACAAAGTGCTGACACGGCTCTCGGCACGCTGACACGGCAGTCCAATGACAGTATGCAAGAGCCAAGCACCTACCATGAGGCCATTACAGCTCCGTATGCAGAGTTGTGGCGTAAGGCCATGGATGAGGAGATTGCTTCGCTTCACGCCAACCAGACTTGAGCACTTGTGCAGGTTTGTCAAATGTTATAGCTTGTTGAAACTACATGTATAGGCGGCGCCTACATGTAGTTGGTACGATCAGCTTAACCTTTATAGTTATGGGAGTTACGAGAGTTACGGGAGTTGCGGCCGTTATGGTCAACTATAGTCAACTTTGACTTTGACCGTTGACTTTGACCATTGACTAGTGTTGACTAGTGTTGACTTTGACCAGAGTTGACTAAAGTTGACTAGTACTTAGTAGCATAGTATATAAGACACTGTATACTGCTTAATACAGTGGGTCGCACGTTGTCTCTATAGTTGGCGTGCTTGCTGCACTTGTCCTTAGTGTGTGCACACTTGTATGTAGGAGGCAAATACACACACACTAGGCGCATCACTAGTTCTCAACACAGCAACCTCAAGGGTACAAAGTGGGAGACACAGGCAAAGCATGCTTGTTACATAAGGCTTTGTATGGGTTTAGACAGGCACCACGTGTTTGGCACATTCGACTCAGCAAAGAGGTAGAGAAGATGGGCGTACAGTAGTCTGCAGCAGACCCCGGGCTCTTCATAGTGAAGACGGACAAGTCTGGCTACTTGTGTACGTTGACGACATTATCCTGGCATCTGCGGATATTGTTGCAATGACCCAATTAAGGTGACACTGCAATTTGCTTTCGAGATTTGCGATCTTGGAGATGCACACTTGTTCCTTGGTATAGTCATCACTAGGAACAGAGATGCAAAGACCAATAAGATCACACAGAAGCGGATGGTGCTGGACTTACTCAGGAAGTTCATGGTACAGGATGCAAAGAGCAAGGCAACACCACTAAGCGTGGGAGTACAGCTACTCAAGGCACGAGACACTACTCTTATACTTGACAAGACTGTCTACCCCTACAATGAGCTAGTAGGAAGTCTTATCTACTTGTCAATTGCTACAAGACCTGACATCGCGCAAGCCGTGGGAGTCTTGGCGAGATACATGTCAGCACCCATCATGCAGCGCTGGAAGGCGGCAAAAGGAGTTCTTCGCTACCTTGGCAGCACTACGAACATAGGTATCATCTTTGGAAAGACGAAAGACACCACACTACATGGCTACTGTGATGCGGACTATGCTGGAGACCTCGACACGAAGAGGTCTACCACAGGTTACACTTTCTTGATGGGAGGAGGCATCGTCAGGTGGAACAGTCAACTACAACCAACTGTTGCTGCATCCACTACTGAGGCCGAGTACATGGCGGCTTCATTTGCAGTGAAGGAAGCACTGTGGCTTCGCAAGTTGATTATCTACCTTGGGCATGCAGCGAGCTGTGTCACCATTTTATGTGACAACCAAGGAGCACTCAAGCTTAGCATGCACCCCATTATATCCGCCAGGTCGAAGCATATGACAAGATGCACCATTTAGTGAGAGAGAGAGTTGCACGTGGGGAAGTGGAGTTCAAGTACTGCAGCACTGAGGACATGCTCGCTGACTGCATGACAAAACCACTACCACCAACCAAGTTCCATACATGCTGCATAGAGATAGGAGTTGAAGGTTAAGTTGCTCGCGTGGGAGTGTTGAAGGTACCTATGTAGGTGGCGCCTTAGCTAAACATCTACGATTGACTTATCTTCAGGAGTTACAGGAGTTATGGTCAACAGCCGTTATGGGAGTTATGGGAGTTATAGTCAACCTTAGTCAACATTGACTTTGACTTTGACCATTGACTTTTACTTTGACTAGTGCTGACTAGCGTTGACTTTAACTAGAGTTAACTAGTGTTAACTAGTGTTGACTAGCACTCACTAGTGTACTATATAAGACATTGTTTGTTGTGTAGTACAATAGATTTGCTCCTCACTTGTTGACGCCACACTTGTGCGTATGCATTGTTGCTACTGTGCAATCTCTCAATAGTTCCATCCTTTTGCAACGAGGTTGTTGCAATGCAAGTGGGGAGGAATGTCACGCCTATAAGGCTGGCAAAAGTCTGTCTCTGTCTTTTACTTATGTAGTAAGTAAGTAGTAAAAAGACTAAGTGGGTTTTCCATTCCATAAGCATGTGTAGTGCTTGTGGGGTGCGCTCTCATGTAGGTCTACTCTTGAGCTTATATGGCCATGGGTGTGATGAACTACACAAGGCACTGTATGTCAGCAAGCACAAGGCTGATCGGTGCCATAGGCTCTGCATGACTTGTGGAGTGCCAATGCTGTAACACTGGGACAGCATACGTGCTGCAAGTGGCAAATCGCAAGTTATGTTGAAGATATTCCTACATCCGGTCAGCCTGCCCTGTATATAAGAGAAGGGACCTCGATGGGAGGACCCTGAAGACTCCGGACATGAAGGTCCTGGCGCGGACTGCAGAAAAGGGTCCTAGGAGAATCGTCATGTCTCCTATGATACTCAGTCTTATACAATGTGGCATAGCTTGTTACAAAGCTTATCAAGTTAGCTACGTGGCACATCATACAACATAGGATATGGTTCTATGAATTGGACGCTGTTGCATATAGACCAGCAGTGTGTACAAACTGTGTACTGACTGGCAGGTATATAACCCCGCGATTTATTGATTAAAAAAATGGGAAGCGTGTTGCCTTCTCCTGTGTATCATTGCTTGCCCTCTTTGCTTGCATGCTTGCTTCTCAACCGGTTATGGGCCCACACTACGCGTGAAGAGTGTGAGAAAGAAAAAGAAAGCAAAGTCAAGCAAAGTGAGAAAGTGCACTAAAGTAAAGACCGAAGTTATCAAAGACTGAAGACACCAAAGTCGCTACATCACGTGAAGTGAAGTAAAGTCACTGAAGAGTGAAGACCGAAGTCACTGAAGAGTGAAGTGAAGACTGAAGTTATTGAAGTCATTGAAGTGAAGACTGAAGTCACTGAAGTCTACATAGTCACTCAAGTCACAACACGTGAAGTTTATCAAAGCAAGTCTCAAGTGCTAACTGCAAGAAGAAAGCAGGCGCGGCAAAGATGGAGGCAAGCTACGATAAAGGGCTGATCACAAAGCTGAACACAAGTAACTACAGCACTTGGTGCGTAGAGATGAAGGCACTACCTATCCATAAGAAGATGTGGAAGTATGTTGACCCGAAGGCCTCTGCACCAAGAGCAGGAGAAGAAAGCGTTTGGCTTGAACATTCAATTGAAGCACACTCACTGATGGTGCTTAACCGCAAGCCACATCACTTTTCAATGCTCACAACATGTGAAGATGGCAGGCAAGCTTGAGAGCAGCTTGCAGCCGTGTTTCAAGCCAAGAACAATGCCAAAAAAATACAATTAGGAAGCAGCTAAGCGCGCTTCATAAAGAGACGGAAGAGCCGTTTACAAAATATGTTGCACGTGCTAGAGAGCTGTGGGCGGACCTCGTCAATGTCGGCCACAAGATGGAAGAGACAGAGGTTGTATTGGCGATTGTTGCAGGGCTTCCACCAGAGTACGAAGTTGTCGCTACTCTACTCGAGACATCGTCATCGGAGCTAACCCTGTACGATGTGCTACCCGAGTTGCTTAGTGTAGAGCAACGCGTCTACAAGAAGGACGAGCAAGCGGACTCTGTGGCCTTCTACACACGAGACAAATACAAGGATACAAGCAACTACAAAGACAAGAACAAGGCGAAAGGCATCAACTCAAGGTTCGAGAATCTTACATGCCACTATTGTGGTATCAAGAGTCATATCTCAGAGGATTGTCGCAAACACCAACGAGAGCAATCATAAGCAAACACTAATGGCAACGCTCAGCGCAAAGAGAAGGGTGTTGCATTTACTGCCTCAAGGATGTTTATTACAACTTCATGGGCAATTGACTTGGGCTGTGACCAGCATCTCACACCACACAAGAAGGTGATGGAGAACTATAGGAAGCTGACAACCACAAAGAAGGAGGAAGGCTTCAGTGGTCACGAGCTTGAAGCAATAGGAGTTGGTGAAGTAAGGCTTCAATGCAAGGTTGGCGATGGTGAGAGAGAGGTGGTACTGCGAGAAGTATTGCACGTATGTGGAGCTACTGCAAGCTTGTTCTCCGTACAAGTTGCTGAACGCGTGGGAGCTGAGATAGTGATCTGGTAGGGACGCTGCTCCGTACGCATGAATGGGGTCGAGTACATGGTCGGCTGTTGAGAACTAGTGATGCGCCTAGTGTGTGTGTATTTGCCTCCTACATACATACAAGTGTGCACACACTAAAGACAAGTGCAGCAAGCACGCCAACTCTAGAGACAATGTGCGACCCACTGTATTAAGCAGTATACAGTGTCTTATATACTATGCTACTAAGTACTAGTCAACTCTAGTCAACTCTAATCAAAATCAACACTAGTCAACACTAGTTAATGGTCAAAGTCAACGGTCAAAGTCAAAGTTGACTATGGTTGACCATAACTGCCGTAACTCCCGTAACTCTCGTAACTCCCATAACAATAAAGGTTAAGCTGGTCGTGCCAACTACATGTAGGCGCCGCCTATACATGTACTTTCAACAAGCTATAACATTTAACACTCCCATGCGAGCAGCTTGACCTTGAACTCCACGTTCTTCTCGCAAGCTTAACCACATTAACTTACTCCATTGAATACTCCCACGGATCTGTTGCTCCCACGGACTTGATGCTTGTCTCCATGACACCATCTTTCTCCTCATGCTGCCACCAGGACTACAAGGTTCCAATACTCCTTGTTTCCTCCTCATAGTTGTCGCATCAGGTTCCATCACGCCACGCCTGACCTTGCTCAGGTGGTTTCGAGGACTACCTCAATGGCAAACTATGCTATAAACTACACTGCGTTCTCTACCTTAGCAATGATGTACCAGAGTGTAGGCCGTGCAAGGGTTGATCAGACCCTTCTACCAAGGAAAGCACCCCTCCCATCTCCTGTTAGCTAGCTATACAACTCAGTCCTTGCATGCCGATCAATTGATGTGTTCTATCCGGTACCGCACACCTGTGTGCTACCAAAAAACAACTCCACAGCAATGCAACCTCTAGTGTATGTAGCTCAACACCAGCAACTACTTATAGGCTAGCAGTAACTCTCATAGACCTTTGTGTCTGCGATCTCCGTGTACGCATGTCTTTCATGCGCCCTTGCAGTGGGAGAGGACGGACGAACACCATCCACTGCAACTCGTTGAGGTCCTCACCAATGCTAGAAAGCAATCGCCATCGTGGCGTGCTCCTCCTTGGTTGCCTCATTGTGGATCCTCTTCTGGCACTCGCGAATGAAGTGGCCCTTCATCTTGCAGTAGTGACACTCTTTGTCACGTGATGGCTTCCCACCACCTGCTTTGCTCCTGCCTCGTGTGCATTAAGAAGATGAGGCAAAAAGTGCAATTGGTTCTCCACCATTCTCTATCTCCTGAACATTCAACTTGCCTTCCACAGCTAGCAGCTTAGGCACTACATCAGCAAACTTCAAAACCACATCTGAGGACTCCAACACAGTCATTAGCATAGCAAAGCTCTTTCCTAAGCCAGCTAAGACTGCCCACATCACCTCCTCTTCCTTCACATCGTGGCCCACTGCTGCAAGGTCTTGCCAAAGCTCCCTTGCACGCGAGATGTACTTCTGGATTGGCTCTTTGTGCTCCATCTTCAAAAGTGTCAGCTTGCGTCTCAGCTGCAACTTGCGCGAGTTGCTATTGGCCTTGAAGAGGGTGTCGACGACCTCCCACGCCTCACGTCCAGTCTTGCAATCCGCGATAAGAGGGAGATGGAAGTCTTTGACGTGCAAGCCTATCAGCACAAAAGCTGATTGTGAGTTCTCTGTCCAAGTACCAATGTCACCTGTTCTTGGCCGTAATGATGTGGAGGAGGTGGGATCGACAAAACTCCAGAGCTTCTTGCGGATCAGTACCAACTGCATCATCAGCGACCATGAAGCGTAGTTGTGCAGATCAAGGGACTCGATGGGCATCCTATCTGTGTCAGCCATTGCTTGCTACACAATAGTACAACTCACCCTCTCCCCAAGAACACTCTACTAGTAGGCACCTATGCTCAACACTTTCTCTCACTAACACAAGCGATCACACAAGCGAGTGTGGGCCCATAACCTGTCGAGAACTAGTGATGCGCCTAGTGTGTGTGTATGTGCCTCCTGCATACAAGTGTGCACACACTAAGGACAAGTGCAGCAAGCACGCCAACTATAGAGAGAGACAATGTGCGATCCACTGTATTAAGCAGTATACAGTGTCTTATATACTATGCTACTAAGTACTAGTCAACTCTAGTCAACTCTGGTCAAAGTCAACACTAGTCAACACTAGTCAATGGTCAGAGTCAACGGTCAAAGTCAAAGTTGACTATGGTTGACCATAACTGCCGTAACTCCCGTAACTCTTGTAACTCCCATAACTATAAAGGTTAAGCTAATTGTACCAACTACATGTAGGCGCCGCCTATACATGTACTTTCAACAAGCTATAACATTTAACATCGGCACCCGACGAGGAGGGCTCTACATTGTAGAGCAGATTTATGGCAGCAAGGCTATGACGGTGAAGGAGAAGGAGACGGCCGAGCTTTAGCATCGGTGGTTCGGGCATTTGGGCTACAGCAACCTCGCACGCCTCGTTGCTAAAGACATGGTGAAAGGCATCAATGTGAGCAAGGGACCTTCAAGCATCTTCGAGTGCACTCTGTAAGCCTTGTGTATTGGCCAAGCAGCACCACATGCCGTTCTCATCTTCAAGTAGCAAGCGCCCTTGCGAGCTTGTGCACATGGACATTTGCGGGCCTATGCGCATTGTGGCGAAAGGGGGGGTAAGGTACTTTTCGACTTTCCTCGACGATCACAGCAAGCTTTCCATCGTCTTCCCTTAGATACAAAAGTCAAGTCGCTGGAGCTGTGCGTACCGTTATTGCATTGCTAGAGACCCAATTGGGCAAGAAGATGAATGCAATGAGAAGTGATCGAGGAGGGGAGTACATCAACGCCCAGCTCAAAGAGTTCTTCGCCAGCAAAGGCATACGGCATGAGACAACAGCACCATACACTCCACAACAGAATGAAGCAGGTGAACGTCTCAACTGAACCTTATTGGAGCGTGTTCGAGCCATGCTCAATGATACCAAGTTGGAGGACAGTCTGTGAAAGGAGACCGTTCTCACTGCCAACTACATTCGCAACCGTTTACCAATGAGCTTTGAGCAAAAGACCCTGTGGGAGCTCTTTCACAATGAAGCGCAAGATGTGAGTGGCATGCGTGTGTTTGGATGTGTGGCATATGCATTTGTGCCAAGTCAATCGCGACACAAGTTGGAGCCGACTGGTCAGCAAGAAGGGCATCTTCATTGGCTATGAGCCAAGCTCAAAGGCGTACAAGGTCCTACTCGAGGACACGCGCAACATTGTGGTGAGCAGAGAAGTCGGGTTCCACAAAGGCTTATTCCAAGCTCAAGTTGAATAAGGTTTCTACCCCCAAGATGAAGATGACAAAGCACAACCTAAAGAACTTCCAAGCAGAGAGGAGGTCGAAGGCGAGGCATCGGTCATCAACAAAGAGCAGGGCTTAGCTGTAGAAGGCGAGAAGCAGAAGCAGCGGAAGCAAGCTCGACGCTACCCAACCAGGGAGAGAAAAGTACCTGACTTCTTAAAGGCACACGTCGTGAGTGTGCACAATGAAGAGAGTGAAGAACCAAGCACTTATGAGGAGGCATTGCGAGCACCAAGAGCAATGGCAGCGAGCTATGGATTATGAGATTGCATCACTCCATGCCAACAACACTTGGGTGTTGAAGAAGCCCCCGCAAGGTGTGAAACCCATGCTAGTCAAGTGGGTGTTCAAGGTGAAGCGTGATGGTCAATGCAAAATTGAGCGCTACAAGGCAAGGCTGGAGGCAAAGGGATTCCTACAACTGGAAGGTGTGGACTTCAATGAAGTATTTGCACCTGCAAATAAGCATGCAACCTTCCGCACATTGCTCGCCATGGTTGCTGCTGAAGACCTCAAGTGTCACCACCTTGATTTGAAGACTGCTTTCCATTACGGAGAGCTGGAGGAAGAGATCTACACTCAGCAACCACCAGGCTATGCAGAAGGGGAGCCAGGCATGGCTTGCAAGTTGATCAAGGCTTTGTATGGGCTGCGACAAGCACCACGTGTGTGGCACATTCGCCTCACAAAGGAGTTGAAAAAACTCAGCTACAAAGCATCCTCAGCAAATCCCGGGCTCTTTATTCATGAAGAGAAGAAGATTTACTTGCTCGTGTATGTGGACGACATCATCATCACGGCGAAGCAAGTTGAAGACCTAAAAGAGACAAAGCACGGATTGCAGCAAGCACTCGCAGTCCGCGACCTTGGAGAGGTCAAGTTATTTCGTGGCATGGTGACAGAGCGTGACAGAGCAGCACGCACGATTAAAATCAGCCAAGAGCAGATGGTGAAGCGACTTGTCACCAAGTTCGGACTTAATGAAGCAAAAACCAAGTCTACTCCATCAACACTCGGCACCAACCTCGTCAAAGCAAAGGACGAGGAGATACTGAACAAGGCTCAATACCCATATGGTGAGCTTGTTGGGAGCATGCTCTACTTGGTAGTGTGCACAAGACCCGACATCGCACATGCAGTTGGAGTGCTTGCGCGCTACATGTCTGCACCAAGCATGGAGCATTGGCGTGCCGCGAAGGGAGTATTGCGCTACGCGGCTGGAAGCACAAGTGTTGGCATCAAGTTTGGTTGCGGAAGCATAAAGATGGAGGGCTACTGCGACGCAGACTTTGCAGGTGACCTTGACAGCAGGAGATCCACTACAGCTTACGTCTTCAAATTAATGGAGGCGTGGTGAGCTGGAACAACAGGCTGCAACCAACAGCAGCATCTACTTTGGAAGCGGAGTACATGGCAGCAAAAGCTGCAGTGAAGGAGGCATTATGGATTCGCAAGCTGATGGCAGATCTGGAGCACCCAATGGCGTGTATCACGATCAACTGCGACAACCAAGGCGCCATCAAGTTGCTGAAGCGCCCCGTTGCCTCGACAAAGACAAAGCACATTGATGTCATGCATCACTTTGTGCGAGACAGAGTCACACGCAAGGAGGTTGAGTTTCAGTATTGCAATACAGAAGACATGCTCGCAGACTTCATGACAAAGCCACTGTCACTGCTAAAGTTCAGGGCATGTTGCACGGGACTCGGCATATGTGCGTAAGCATGACCAAGTATCAAAGGCCAAGCTGCCCGCATGGGAGTGTTGAAAATATTCCTACATCCGGTGAGCCTGCCCTGTTTATAAGAGAAGGGACCTCGATGGGAGAACCTTGAAGACTCCGGACATGCGCGGACTGCAGAGAAGGGTCCTAGGAGAATCGTCATATCTCCTAGGATACTCAGTCTTATACAACGTGGCATAGCTTGTTACAAAGCTTATCATGTTAGCTACGTGGCACATCATACAGCGTAGGATATGGTTCAGTGAATCGGACGCTGTTGCATGTAGACCAGCAGTGTGTACAAGCTGTGTACTGACTGGCGGGTACATAACCCCGCGGTCTGTTGGTAATAAAATGGGAAGTGTGTTGCCTTCTCCTGTGTATCACTGCTTGCCCTCTTTGCTTGCATGCTTGCTTCTCAACAAGTTAGTCATGCGGTTTGCCAGTATGATGTGTTTTGGACACACACAGGATAGATTGTGGAAGTTCATAAATCAAAGGTTGGGCGGCGCCAAGGAGGGGACGTCCTTGGCGGCGGAGGGGGTGAAGGAATGGGGGGGTGGGGTGGGGGGTAAGGCTGGTCCCTTACCCCTGGTTAGGGGGGCTCTCCAGCCCCACCTGATCCGGCGGTAGTTTGCCCGCTGCGGCAGCTGGTCAACGCAGCTGACTTTTCTGGTGCAGCTCCTAAATGATGCACCACGCGGAGACCATAGCCATGGTGGCTGCTGGTGATCAGGGGCAGGTCCCCCTTAACTCCTCTCCTACCTATGGAGGACTTCCCTTTCCTCGGAGGCGTCGTCCATGAGCGACCAGGAGCGTCTCTTGGTGTTCCAATTCTGGACGAGCCCGTGCTCAAGCCCACTACATGGGCGGATGCAGTGGCAGGCGCCCCTCGGCAGCCACCCCTCCATTCTCTCAACAGCATCGAGGGGACTCTCTCAGGGAGTCCCACTCTTACAGCTAGATTGATGGCTGATCTTGCACACACTCCGGGCATCATTGTTGGCACCCTCAGCACCACATCCGCATATGTTATCTTACTAGATGAGCGTGCGTGTGAGCGGTGGCAGTCGAACTTAGAGCAGCGAGCACTAGTGTTTAGATTTGAATACACTGAGTCTCAGACATTAAAGTGACACTTGACATAGATAGAAGCTTTGAGTGCACGCCACCCGGCTGCCCCACTGATTGCATCAATGCACTACACACGGGCGGGGGAAATCCAAGCACTCTTTCACACGGCATACGGCACAAAGCACGTCCTTGCCCTTGCAGAGCAACATCGCTTGCCCACGCTGTTGGGCAAGCCAGTCACGATGCTTCGTTAAAGCGAGGGCGGTAACGACGACAACTTCTGAGTCTCCTTCTAGGGAGCGCATCCTCGAGTCCTTTATTCTCTCTCTCAAATCCTTCCTCCATATGGGCAGCTTGGCGATCCCCTCCGCTCAGCCGCCTCCGCTTCCCGCTCGTTCACCACACCATCTATGCGCTTTCGCTTCAAACGCAAGGCAGGTGCAATGCTCCCCCCCTCCGTGCTCATCAAGTCCGTGTCAGGAGGCGTGGAGCACCTCACGAAGGTGCGCATCATCACCCCCCAGACACCTCCCACCCGCTTCCGTTGCACGCAAGTGGGGCACTTGCGCAGTCATTGCACGGCGCCCCTCCCAGCGTCGACGGCAGCATAGCAAGGCGCAGCTCCCCCCCGCAGACCAGGAGCCGCTCCCCCCCCTTAACAACCTCCCCACCCCCCGCCCAACCCACCCCCCACTCACCCACCTGCTGCAACAATCAGCACCCCCCTTACC
>RHPI01002823.1:328115-368609 GCA_009103225.1 Chlorokybus atmophyticus | reverse complement strand
CCTCGTCTCCCCACCCCACCTTACCCACACCCTCCGCCAGCGCTTCGTGCCCAGATCTTGCCCTCGTTCTCCAGTAGCTGCCTCGCATGACTGCTGATGGCCCAATTCAGCAGCAAACGCTGGAAGATTGGCTGGTGACGAAGCTTCCGCCGCCGCACGCATAGCACCCTCCTCCCTCCCCGCGTGTGGCTGCACATCCGTCACCCTCAAAGTTGTGGTATGACGATCAGGATGAGGAGAATGACCTCCCGCCAGCCCCGCCTGCTGGTGGGATGGTCCCCCACGACCAGCCAGTGCAAGCTGCTCGCACAGCCCAGGCTGATCGCCATCCCCAACAGCGTCTCTGGTTGGGAGAACTGCTTGAGGATGCGGGTTTCAAGCCTTCTTCTTCACCATGGGAAACGGCATTCATCGTCCCAGTGCAGGGAAATCCGCTGACTGCTTGTCCCTACTTCTCACGGACACAACACAACGCAGCACGGGGCTGCGTTTTGGCAACCTCCTCCCCTCTGCGAGGGTGAGGCTGACGGCATGCAATATTGTTGCTCTATACTGCGGGCAACGCTGGAGCAGGCCGGTATGTCATTAGACGCCATCAGGGACGCTGAGCTTGAGTCGTCTGTCTCAAACTCAAGTCCACTACGGGGGGCATGCCATTGCATCCGTGCCTATTCGTTCTTTGCCCATTGCTTCTTCCTGCCGAGGCATGCCACCAAGCAACGGCGCAGCAGCAATGGGTGTCCTTGTCGGAGTGGCAAGCCCAGGCCCGCCCCAGACTCAGCAAGCACGGCAAGCCTCGCATCACACCCTTGATGATAGCCTCTGCGATGCGCACATGGTTGGAGCAACATGCACGCACTCCGCTATCATCACCGTCTCACCCCTCCTCCTCACACACAGACTTCTCGGAGTCTCTCTACACTACCCCTCGCCCACACCACCCCGCAATGTCCGCCTCCATCCCCAATGGGCAGCTCCTCCGTTCCCCGCCTCCCTCCCCCATCCCATCACACACCCTTCCGGGAGGCCTCCCCCCCGTCGGTGAGAAGAAAATTGCAGCTCTCCCCGTCACCCCCCCCCTCTCCCCGCAATCACCACCACCCCTTCCGAGAGACTTGCACCCCACCCGCATGTTCGGGGGAGTCCTGGTGTACGAGTATGCGGCCCAATGCTGGTGGCTGGGGCTGGTTCGCCAGAACGGCGACAAGCTAACCATCCCGGCTACCTTGCCAGCGGACCCCTCCCCCTCCAATCATGGTTGGCAGGCGCGGGGGCTGGCTTCGGCCATGCTGGGCGTCCCGGAGTCTACACATTCTACTCCAAGCCCGGAGCTCTTGTTCATGCACACGGCTGCAGATGGCACGTCATACCATGTTCACACATGGTTGTGGCACGACGAGGAAGTAATGTCACAACCCCCCAACACCTCAGGCGCGGAGGATGTGATGTGGGTTGATCCACTCCTTGTTGAGGACGTTGCGGGAGGCAGCCACGACCTCGTTGATGCACATGTGCTGGAGGTGTTAGAGCACGCTTCTCACGTCACCGCCAACACCTCCGCTCAGCACCGTTCTTCATGTCCGCCATGGCCTTTGGCTGGCGGAACCCCTTCTCAAGGCGCGCCATATACTTAGGAGCGGGTGTTGGGCCTTGACTGATGCAAGCGTCTTCAAGTCTCACGTCCACGTTCTCCGTGTGGACATGGAATGTTCGAGGCATGAACGGCAATCAGTCAAGCTTGGCAGGTGCATCTTCGCATGGTCGGCGTCACATATCGGCAATCACCCGCTTTCGCTTATGGCCTTCGTCGAAGGATGGAGTTCTTTTTTTGCAAGAGACGAAACTAGGAACGTCACCAGCTGCCCAATGGACGGCGAAATGCTGTTGGCGAGGCCCGAGTGTGTGGGGCCCTGCGGAAGGCACACGCGGGGGGGTGGCAATCTTGTGCCCACCAGCTTGGCAGGACTATATCATTGACACAGGCGTGGCCGCCCCTGCTAAATGCTGTTGGGTGCGTGTTCGTTGGTTTGGTAACGTCCTTGTCGTCGCCAGTGTGTACGCACCCTCGGACACGCGAGAGGCTAGAGACGCTTTCTTCTCTACACTCCCCTTTCTCCTCCCTCACGCGGATTGGTATTTGCTGGGTGGTGACTGGAACTGGAACTGTGTGGAGGATGTGGATGAGGATCGCTTTCCCCACGATAGACTCCCTAGCATGGAAGACGCATTTGCTCTTCATGCGATGGTGGGGGAGATGGACTTGCATGATGTGTGGCGCAGCTGCAACTCTGGCACTTGCGCCTTCACTTGGGACAACAGGCGTGAGAACACAGGCCGCAAGCTTGCGCGCCTTGATCGGTTTTATGCCCCCGCCACTCTCAGTACTTTCTTCGACAGCTCCTCAATCCTGCAGGAGGAGTGGCTGTCTGACCATAAGCCAGTGCATTCATATATACGGTCTGGCTCGGATGTGGACTAGGGCCCGGGCTTGTGGAAACTCAACCCCGCTCTTCTCAAGCGTTCTTCGTTTATGGCAGAGTTGGAAAGTCTGTGGCAGCTGCACCGGCTTACCTCTCCGCACCCCAGGCAGGCCTATATACAATGGTTTGAAGCAAGGCTTGCGAAGGTTGCCATGATGGCGCAGAAGCACTGGCACACTGTACGGCAACAACACAACAGGCAGCTACACCATCTGCAGGACTAGCTGGTCAGATGTGAGGCGGCATTGTCTGCTAGTCCTGAAGACACAGCCATTCAATTAGCGCACTCGCGTCTGCTGGCTGATCTAGGTGCACTCTCTAGGGTGCTGCAATACGCTCAAGCGCCCACTGGCGTCTTGAAGGGGAGCGGATGACCTCCTTCTTCTTTGCCCAAGGCCGTCCTCACACTCATGCGCACGTGCTTCATGCTATCACTCATGCCCACGAGCCCTTGATAACACCAGTGACCAGCAATAGTTGTATGTCGGACGAGGTCTCAGCATTCTATCACAAGCTATACACCTCCTCACCCTACCCGCCAGCAATAAAAGCAGCTGCAGCCCGATAGTGTTGGCAGGCAATGGATAGGAAGGTCTCCGCTCAGCAAGCTCAGGTCTTGGAGTCTCCACTGACGCTGCTTGAGTTGCACGCTGCACTACAGAGCATGCCCCCGCACAAAGCCCCAGGCGAGGACGGCCTCACCACGGCGTTTTGGCAGACTACATGGCCTCTCTCAGGGGAGGACCATTCCCTTTACTGTCAGCACATTCTAGCGGAAGGGCGGTTGGGTGAAGGCCAGCGAGGGGGGTCATCCTCATGTTGCACAAGAAAGGAGAACAGTCCGACCTTTGCAACTGGCGCCCATCACGCTGCTGCCCACCCACTACAAGATTCTTGCCTAAGCTCTAGCAGTTCGCGTGGCGCCTGTGCTTCCTACGGCAGTCCACCCGTTGCAGGCAGGCTTTGTGCGCCACAGGTACATCCTGGACAATGTGCTAGTGGCCCTGAACGCTATGCAGCATGCTGCACACACAGGGCAGCGCGGTGCTCTTCTCCCGCTAGACTTTGAGAAGGCATTCGACCAATTAGACTGGCACTTTCTATATGGCGCGCTCTCGCATTTGGGCTTTGGCCCGATCCTTTGGCAATGGGTACGCACGATGAAGTGGGAGGAGCTGGAGCTCGGTGCTAATAAACGGCCACTTGTCTTCTCCCTTCGCTCTGCACCGCAGTATGCGACATGGCTGTCCATTGGCTCCCTCTCTTTGCATCCTTGCCACTGGGTGTTTGGGTGCTCTCCTCCGCATCACTCCTGAGGTTGAGGCCATACGGCTGCAAAACGCGGATGAACTGCAGGACGTGGCCCACGAGCTAAAGTACACAAGATACGCGGACGACACGAAGGTCTACATTGCTCTCACCTCGAGCAGCTTCCACGCCCTTTGCAAAGTCCTGGACCTGTATTGCTTGGCCTAGGATTCCAGCCTCAACCTGAGGAAGTCGAAAGGCATTCTTCNCCCCCCCCCCCCCCAGCTAGGGGGTGCATTGGCTGTCAGCAGGGGAAGCGGTCTCTCTTCTTGGTGTTTCCATGGGCATTTCTATCCACCAAGACCAGCTGTTCACCGAGGTGATAGCCAAGATGCGGCGCAAGCTTGAGCTATGGTTGCGCCAGCACTTATCCTTGGTGGGGCGGGCTCTCACAGCCAACCAGACCGTCCTGTTATGTCTCTGGTATCCAGCAGCGATAGCCTCTCCCGCAGCGACGGATCTCAGACAGTTGACCGCCAACTGCAGGGGGTACATATGGCGGCATGACACCGAGCAGCGTGCCAGAGGCGGACAAGAAAACTGGCCCACTATTTGCTTGCCCAAGCGGCTTGGGGGCCTAGGGGTGCTGCACCCGACATGGCAAACCACGGCTTTACTAGCCAAGTGAGCTGCCCGCTTGATGGACCCCACATGGGCGGAATGGAAGGTGCTGGGCTTTCATCGGATTGACATGTGGGGTACTGAGCACCTCCCCTCACGGACAGGCGTTTCTCGCTTGATACGCTGGGTACCTGAAGGGGCAACCCTGTACGCTGTCGGCATGCCCATTCGGCACCTTCCGGTGCATTGGCGCAACATCTTTCAGGCGTGGATGCAGATCCGCCCTGCTGCGCCGTCACCAACAAACTTTGATGAGGTTTTGAGACAACCTCTCTTTCATAATGCACACGTCGTGGACGCGCTCGGCCAGGTGGTGGGTGGCTTTTAGCCTTCCAGGCGCTACTAGCGGCACTGGGCAGTGGCAGGCTTTCTCACGGTGGCAACGCTTTGAGACAATGTTCTGCGTCGGCCATATTCAGCTTCTACCCTTGCACTGTGGGTACCCTCGGATGCTAGGGCGGAAGAACACGCAGCCGAGCTGTGGAATCTCCTCCCGGCAGCTTGACGCCTGCTACTGCACGGCGGGAATGGGTGTCCTACTGTTGGAGAGTGGTGGGGCCTTCTCACTCCTGATCACAAGGTCAGTGCGGCACTGCGTGCAGAGTCCACACACGGCCAGCTCTGCACCGGCTTGCTCTTTCCTCTTGTCGGCAATGAGGGAGACATCCTCGCCCCTCCCTCCCCATTCACGACGGGCATCTCCACGTTGCAGCACATCCGGGTCCTGCCAGAGCCTGTGCGTGTTGACATACACACGTTGACAAGCACATGCACATGGGTGACATGCTACATCACAACACTACAGCTTGTATTAAGAACACAAGTACGCGGGGTTTTATACCCGCCAGATTCTGCACCAAATACACACACTGCTGGTCTACAAGCTGCACGATATACTCAACCAAATCCTGTGCTATAAATTGCACCACGTAGCTAACTTCAAGATCTATCCAATAAGCTACTCTACGTGTCATTCGGCTCCGTATCCACCAAGATCCAACGGTTGTTGTAAGGCCTTGCTCTGCAGTCTGCTGAAACTCAGTCCGGAGTCATCGAGGTCCTCTCCGTGTATTCCTATGCAGAGGGCAAGCTGACCGGAAGTTGGAATATCTTCAACAGTGCGCTGGCGAGGCAAGCCCGCCATCGGCTCCCCCGCATGGTTGGCATTGCCCGACATTCAACGCTACATGGGGTGGCGTGTAGCGGGGGGAGCTCCCTTGCACATGCTCCACATGGACCCGGCGTTGTCTGTATGGGAAACGCAGGCGTTTTCCCCGCAACAACCCCTCTCATTATGGGATGACACGGTCAAGTTCGGCTACACCCTCCTCAGCACAGCACACGCACATCAGGCGCCCGCATTGCGCCAATGGGACACTGAGCAACACCCTGTATCATGGCCAGCTCACTGGTCGCGCCTGCACAAGACACCCTTGGCGGCCAAGCACCGTTCTGTCTTATGGCTATTGTTACACCAGGCATTACACACAGGTGACAGGCTCGCAAAAATGAACTTTTCTGGGGAGTGTATATCATGCTCTCTGCAATGTCTTGAAACTCCCGAGCACCTCTTCCTTTGCTGCTCGCTGGTCCGTGCAGGCTGGGCTTGGGTCTCTGCTCTATAGATACGCATCGGCGGCTCCCCTTCTTCCCTGTCTTTTTCCCAGCTCCTATTTCACAGTTCGTTTCCAAGTTCTCACACACTGCTCCGTCCGGTGTGGTTGACTCTTTGCGCATTGACGCTCTGGCACATCTGGGTGGCCAGGTGTTCGGTAATGTACTCAGGTTCCTCTCCCTCCTCAACTGTCATTGTGTGCTCTCGCGCATCCAGTGTTCAGGTTCGGGCCAAGGAGGAGTGGCTTCTAGTCACGTCCTTGCCACATGAAGACATTTGACTTGCTCGTTTCAGAGCCTTCACGGACTCGTGAGCTTGCCACTCTTTCCTCTGCTCTACAGCCTGGGCTTCTCCTCTTCCTCGGATACACTGGCATACGCTGGAAACTAGTGTTTGTGACGTGTTCTCTATTGATTATAGCATGTACTAGCCTTTTTGTCGCCTCCAACTCTTGCATGTTTCTTCTTAATACATTTCTCTTATTTGCGTTGGGGAAAAAAAAACAATCCGAGGTTGACTTGTCCTGTGTTTGACAATGTCAATTCCAAGGTGGATGCCCGATGATGGGATAGGTCCTATGTTGGACACAGTCAGCTTGTGCTGCTAGGTCAGCACACAGTGACAAGGCCTTGGACCTTGGAAATGCTGTGTGCCAGGTCGGGAGAGTGGCAAGTGGTATATAAGCTCAGTAGCAACCTTAAGTAGGGATCAGAGTGTGTTCACCACTTGAGGGCCACTTGTGTGTGGGGTGCCTGGTTGTAGTTGGAGGGGCTCTCCCCCTCATCCCTTGTGGGGTGGGGTGTTGTGTGTGTGCATGTGGGTGTGTTGGGCGTGGGTGTGCCTGGGGCTGGAGTTGTGTGAGAGGTTGGTGGTCATCCTCTCCTCCCTTGGTGCGCTTCTGCAACTTCCCGTGCTCCGTGGTGCTGGTGGGACTTCCGCTGTAAGTCCTTAGTGCTTGTGCATAAGTTTGCCAAGCCCCGACCAGCAAGTAAGTAGTGGTATCGTTACATATGCACAGTCAAATGAGCCTGCTTAACAACGACAACATGAACCTACTGCTTGCAGCAGGTGGTGGACAGTCTTCGTCCTCATCCTCCGAGGACGAGTCGTCCTCGGAGCTGATGACAATGTGGGTCTTGTTCTGGACCCTGCTGCTGCTTGCTGCCTCAGGTGGTGAAGACAATGTCAGCTTCCTGCAAGCGAAGAGCAATTGCGGACAATTGCTATGCAC
Source organism: Chlorokybus atmophyticus (assembly GCA_009103225.1). NCBI lineage: Eukaryota > Viridiplantae > Streptophyta > Chlorokybophyceae > Chlorokybales > Chlorokybaceae > Chlorokybus > Chlorokybus atmophyticus. The sequence continues at coordinate 361,354 of RHPI01002823.1, read as the reverse complement.
ATTCAATTAAGCCTGCTGAATAACGGCAACATGAACCTACTTGCTTGCAGCAAGTGGTGGACAGTCTTCGTCCTCATCCTCCGAGGACGAGTCGTCCTCGAAGCTGATGACATTGTGGGTCTTGTTCCGGACCCTGCTGCTGCTCGCTGCCTCAGGTGGTGTACGGTAAGCGTCCAGAGTCTGCTGCCCTACCACATCAGCAAGCAGCCTTCGATCGCAGCTTGGTGCCACTGCGTGCAACAGGTAACCCTCACAAAGTTTCTGCATCTCTTTCTTCGTCTTACAACCTTCCACGTCCTCCCTCTTTGGCATTCTAGCAGCTGATTTACTAGCCTGTAATTACAAGTAATCGAATCGTTAGTGTAGCGCAGCAAGCGCAGCTGACCAAGTAACACTCACAGCGCTAGCAATGGCAACTACGACGATAGCAAGAAGAAGCAACTCCATCAAGCTACATGAGCAATTGGTCTGTGGGTCAGTGTAGCGCAGCAATGCACTGACAGCACTATGACGACTAGCACTTGTAGTGGCAACTGAGCACTACGACAGCAAGCTACACGAGCAAGCGCCAGGGGGAGCAGACGAGAAAGCAGCTTGATCAGGTGCCCTACACACCTGCTGGTTGGTGGTAGGAGAGCGGGTGCTGACGCCATTAGGGCTGTGGCTCAAGCTTATTGGCGATGGCGTCTGTGCTCTTGGGGTCATACAGACCAAGCACAACGCATCGCCACCATGCTGGCAGCGACTCGCCAATTACTCCACCCAATGCCCGCCGCCCACACCGCCGCCCAAACCACCAGCTGTGGCCCGCCGCCCTTCCAAACCCGCATGCCCAATGCCCATTGGAACTGTTGGCCAGCGTAGGCGTGGAACAACTCCCAAGGTACTGTTTGCATGAAGCCATGCATTGAGTATTAAGCCTAGCACGGCTTCCCACGGCTTCGGGTCTTGAGAAGCTGATTTCGGGCTGTGTGGCTCGGAATTAGGGTTTGCTCGGCTACTTTCCCGCTGGCGCCAATTCGCTTGGCCTACACCATGGTGTCCGCGCCAAGGCAACGGCGGCCAGGGGGTTGTGCCTGGTGGCCCGGTGAGCGGGTGGTAGTTGGCGACTGTGTTGTTGCGCTGTGAGTCCTGTTTCTTTAAGTGGCGGCTAAGTTGAGAAGTGAACCTGAGTGGTTGTGGAGTGCTGGCATATGGCGTGTGTGGTTGGGCGACGAGGTGAGATAGACGTCAGCGTGGGCTTGGCCAGCATAGGCGTGGGTGGAGTGCAGAAGTTCAGTTCAGTTTTAAACGCCATCCTCGACATCGACAAGTTGGTGGACGCGAAGATGAAGCTGGAGGCGTTGCCTTTCGACCTCCACGCCGCGCTCTGTCACGTGGCCGACATGTGCATGGTCAAGCGGCCCGACAGAGACTTCCAGCTGGTGGTGGATATGGACGCGACACTGCCGCGCGTCATCGTGGGAGACAGGAAGAGAGTCATGCAGGTGGGGGCATGTGGGTGTCTGCGTGCGCGTGTCCGTGTGCATGTTCGCGCGTGTGCATGTGCGCATTTGCGTGTGTGCGCACAGTGAATAACACCACTTACTTATGCTCTCCCTTGTCCCCAACCCAGGTTTTTACCAACCTGTTGCCCAACGCTCTCAAGTTCATGCCTTTCGGTTACGTGGCCATCAGGGGAAGGGTCGTGGAGGATCTATCACCTCCTCCTTTTCCCGCTCTTTCTCCGCATGCTGCGGAGGACTCATCCGCTGGGCACTGTGTGGTGGACATGACAGGGCAGACAGGCCCGCTTGTGGTGACACAGCAACATCACCGCGGTGGTGGACGTGTGGTCACCTGCACCTTTGAGGTGGAAGACTTGGGGTGCGGGATACCGCAGGACATGTGGGAGGCGGTCTTTGACAACCATATTCAGGTGTGTGTATGTGCGTGTGTGGGTGTGTTGGCACATACACGGGCGGTCACACACGCCCCCCTCCACATATACACGTTCAACACTCTCTTGACCAGGCGGATGCGAGCATAGCGCGCACGCACGGCGGGAGCGGGTTGGGTTTGGGCATAGTGCGGTCTTTGGTCCAGCTTATGGGTGGGACCGTCCAAATCACACAGAAAAAGCCGTTGGCACCACCCGGCAACAGCGGAACACTCTTCCTCATCACACTGCCGTTCATCACACATGAACCGAACCCAACCCAACCCTACCACCACCACCACCAACACCACCACCACCAACAACAAATACCAGGTTGAGATGTTTGGTTCTTATCAAGGGTAGTGTGGCTCGGGAGGCTGCGGTGAGGTGGTTATGTGCACACGGGGTGGAATGTGTCCCCACCGTGCCGTGCGTGCAGGCTTGTGGCGAGGCTGAGAAACCGGGGCAACAACAACAACAACCGGTCTCAACATGCAGCCATGCTATAGTTATTGACTACCTTAGGCTACAACACAGCCAACACAGGTGCCATGCATATGCAGGCGCTGTGATTTGCCTGAAACGCGTTGCATGCGTGCATTCGTGGTGCGACATCATCACCGAACCCAAGACATGGTGTCTCTTACCTTGAGCGCTCTAATGGCTGCAGCTGTCCACACCGTCCTGCTCAGCTACGGTTGCTGGCAGCGGCAACCGGGTGGTGCTGATGTTGTCTGGGGACACCTCCACGCGTGTGTGCGTATGCATGCTGGTTAATGTGTATTCGCAGGGAGGAAGTGTGCACGTACACGCAGGCGTGTGCACGCACCAATGCGTGCATTGTCCGCATGACTGTGCACATGTGCAGGTGCGCGTGTGTGCTCATGTGCATGCATGACAATAAGGGATTGTACAAGTCAAGTGTGCATGTGTGCGTCATCGTACCTTGGCGCTGTGCTGGAAGAGGAGACTATCTTCTTGTCGCCCCCCCCCCTCCTCTCTCAAGGCTTTACTTCCCCAAGCGACAGAATTCCAATAGGCTGGCATTGAGCGAGGCAACTTCACCTACGCCACCTTAAGCTTACAGCCGCTCTTACCACCGATGCCTCCGCCTTCTTTGCCTGCCACCTCCATGTCAATAGAGCAATGTCCAAGACAAGCTTGATAACTGTGTTCATTCTACACCCTTGTTCCCGCTCCATGGTATGGAGCAGTGTATATCACGCTCTACAATANCAGAAGTGCAGAATGAGTGAGAGAGAGAGAGAGAGAGAGAGAGAGAGAGAGAGAGAGAGAGAGAGAGAGAGGAGAGAGAGAGAGAGAGAGAGAGAGAGAGAGAGAGAGAGAGAGAGAGAGAGAGAGAGAGAGAGACTGCTAATGAGCGATTGTATGTATGTATCTGTGTCTGTAAGCGTGCGTAAACCTCGTAAATTCGTAAACAGACTAATCACTTTAGACCTCCAGTCAACACGGATTATACCTACTACGTGTAGTACACGTTGGCAAGGGCGGGCGATGTGACGGAGAGGGAGGTCGTACATGGCTGGCCTGTGGCTGCTGCGAAGCGGCCAGGGGCCAGCTCAGCGACGGTGGAGGCAGCTGTCACATCGCCGTTGAGCCAGCCCTGGGCGGCAGGCAGGCAGGCTCTAGTGCGGTCGTTTGGGCACGCGGCACTTATAGTAGGCCTCCTTCTGGAACGCCGAGATGCTGTCCTTGCAGGCACTGTCTGCCACGCGTCAGTGTCCGCCCACACCCCACAAGGTCATTGCATGCCAGTCAATGCGTAGGTATATCCACCTTGTCAACGCATCAGCACCTTGGTTTGGACACGCGCCTGCCTTGCCAGTGGCACTGTTGTGACCTGCGCCCAGCTCCCGCTGGACGACAAACCCAAGAAGGCCGGACCGGAGCTGGACTGGGCAGCAGCCTCCCCGGGCTTCACGCACAACAACTTGGAGGACAATGTCCGGCACAATGCAACAGCACCATTGGGGGCCTCTGTCACATCACTACTAGTTTGCAGCAGTTGTCAGTATTTATATCTCGGGGGGGGGCTGCTCAACTTGACGCGGCGTTAAGTTGCGCAGCCTTGCCAAGCAGCAGAGTACAACTGAGTATACAAACGGCGCAGGCGCACCTCGCTTCAGTCCAGTTGTATGTGTAGCAAACCTCCCTGCCTGCTTTCTCCCTCTGTGTGCCCGGGTTCATCCAACCATGACAAGGGCGGCGCCGTCAGCCTGGCTGCGTCTGCTGCTGCTGCCAATGCTACTACTGTTCGGCTCAGGTAAACAAGGGCGTGCTGCTGCTTGCGGGTGGCTGCCCGCATGGAAACCGCACGCATATGCATCCGTCATTGGAATCTGCAGCGCTCTCACTTCTTGCCTGCCTGAGGGCTGTCTGGCATGGGATGCTGCACTTGTTGTACTCTTACTTGCATGAAAATACTGATCTGCATTATAGTGTGCACGCAGCTATCAAGGCGTCTGCAGCTGCTGTATCCGCTAAGGAATGAAAGTAGCGGTAGTAGCAGTAGTACTTTGCTCACCTGCGCGCGACTACTACTTGAGCAGGCTAATGTTCTGCATATAAAGTCGCGGCATAGCGTAGCGGCTTGTACACGTGTGCACAATGCTTGCATGATCATCACGCCGCAATAACACCACATTGGCACCGCTCTGTCACTCACGCTCGTCCTCCTCGACGTGTCAGTCGCTGCTCTCCAGTCCCTGCAAGCGGCGGTGTACTACCTGGATGACGATGGTGCCTCCCAGGTGAGCGGGATCAAAGGCTGGCCTGACCTGATAGCCCGGCTCAACTACGATGCCTGCACCCTGCCTGGGGTCGTGTGCCGCAACACCGCAGACGGCACCACTGTCATCACTGGCTTGTGAGCAACCACATGCATGCGTGTGTTCCCATCTGCCTGCCGTGGTACATGCTGAGTCATCGAGTGTTGACAGTGCATGTGCCTCAGGTCCTTCGCATGGTGTTGGTGGGTCCCTCCCCAGTTTCCGCCGCTATACAACGACAAGCCCTTGACCGCACTCAACGACCTCATCAACCTTGAGTACTTGTAAGTGCGCTTCACATGTACCTAGTGCATATTGTCTAGCGGAAAGGCCCAGAGGCCGCAATGGCAGCCGAGAGTGAGCGACATTTGGGACGATATGTGACGCCAGCATTTCATTTTTCTGAACCGCAACTAAAGTTTACCTTGTGTTGGCATGGTTCGTGTCAACCATGCATACCTAACTTAAAGTGTACATGTGTGTGCAGCTTTATTTAGGGCAATCAATTCAGCGGGCCGGTGCCAATTGAGTGGGGCAGCTTCACCGAGTTGACTGAACTGTAAGTGTGATGGACACTCAGTCGTACATAATCTTCGATAAAAGAAACGCTAACATGCATGCATGCATAGGTATCTTGCTGGCAACCAGCTCTCCGGACCCTTGCCAAGTACATTGAGCAACGTTGTCAACTTGTCCTGGCTGAAAGTGGCAATGTTGCATGCAAGCAAACCGCGAGATGTAGAACCATATGGTGCTGTGTAGCTCTCGTGCATTTCCATTCCAGCTGTGTTGTTGATGTGATGGCTGACGTGCAGGAGTGTGAGGGACATCGTTGGTTTATGTGGGGATACCCCTCCATGGGTCTATCCATCGGTGTACATCGACTACAGTTACACTGGCCTTTTCAGTCCCTGCCCCGGTCCTCCTCCACCCTCTCCTCCCACCCCTCCTCCACCCCCTCCCACGCTTGAGAACTACTTTGTCGGCGGCACCATCAGCTGGAGGCGGGACCAGCGCAATGGCGCCGGGCCCTACGACGCCATTGTCACCACCACCGTCGCCTACAACCTGTGCGTGCGTATGTGCTTGAGCAAGCATGTCCGTGTGTCATGATCAGTGTACTCATTCTGTGTCCGTGCTGTCGGATGCACACACACACAGCGCGTCCTTCTTTCCCAATTATGCCACCGCCCTCCCGCCCCGTGCGCCACCCTTGACATCACCCGGCAGGCTTCCAATGGCGCCGTTCGCGGCCTCACCTTCTCTCACCCTGCGGACGGCGCTTACATCACCGACGCCACCTACCCCCTGAGCTTGACCGTCATCGCCTACGACCTGCACGCCTACGCATTCCCCGTGCTGTTCGCGCAGGTGCGGATGCTTGTGCAGTGTGCAGGGGCTCTTGTCGCATTGCGTCCCAACCGAGTATGGAGGAGGGAAACACGGACTCTGGACATCATTAAAACGCTCTTGTGCGGTGTGTGAGCAGATAACTGTCATGTGCGGATTTCCAAGTGAAAGCCCATACCTGGCGGAGGTAAGCTAATTTGGTCAGCTGTCACATACAGGGCTTGGTTGTACTGATATATGTATATCACCAAGCATATTTGCATCCATGTCCATTTTCACACAGTTCGTGGATTGCTGCCGGGGGAGTTTCATGGCCAACGCGCCGTTGGAGAGGGTGCTGCTCCTCTCCATCCTAGACTTGCGTTTTGGCAATTGGGGCTCCCAAAACTTTTACCCATATTCGTGGTATATATACGCTTCTCAACTACCCCGATGCATACAGTGATACGCGCATATTATGCAGTGCGCATGGATGTGCTTCTCTCTCTCTCTCTCTCTCTCTCTCTCTCTCTCTCTCTCTCTCTCTCTCTCTCTCTCTCTCTCTCTCTCTCTCTCTCTCTCTCTCTCTCTCTCTCTCTCTCTCTCTCTCTCTCTCTCTCTCTCTCTCTCTCTCTCTCTCTCTCTCTCTCTCTCTCTCTCTCTCTCTCTCTCTCTCTCTCTCTCTCTCTCTCTCTCTCTCTCTCTCTCTCTCTCTCTCTCTCTCTCTCTCTCTCTCTCTCTCTCTCTCTCTCTCTCTCTCTCTCTCTCTCTCTCTCTCTCTCTCTCTCTCTCTCTCTCTCTCTCTCTCTCTCTCTCTCTCTCTCTCTCTCTCTCTCTCTCTCTCTCTCTCTCTCTCTCTCTCTCTCTCTCTCTCTCTCTCTCTCTCTCTCTCTCTCTCTCTCTCTCTCTCTCTCTCTCTCTCTCTCTCTNTCTCTCTCTCTCTCTCTCTCTCTCTCTCTCTCTCTCTCTCTCTCTCTCTCTCTCTCTCTCTCTCTCTCTCTCTCTCTCTCTCTCTCTCCTCTGGCGTTTTTGACCGCCACAGCTCTACGCCATGGACCCCGGTGCGTGTTGCGGCTTGTGGATGGTTTTGTTGGTATATGCTGGTTCTTGCCACGGCGCACGCATGCTGACAGTACATTCTTATGTTGTGTTCGCGTCTTGAAGATCTGGGGCAAGGTGACGATTGCGAGTTCCCGCCTGACATGCTCCACGTCGCGTCATCTTTGTGTACCGTTCTCAGCGGAAGCGTGCCCACAAACATGTTGCCCATTCAGGTACCCCCATGCCTCAGCCAACGCGCAGCAGTTCACCGGCCCGTTCACTGCTTCCGACTTGCAGCAATCTGTCGGACCTTCTGATGCCTTTGGATCCGCGTTAGCTCCACAATGTGTGCATACTTCAAATCCTCCCCAATGCACCGACCTTGGCTCCGGCTTTCTGCATTGTGTGATTACTTCCACGGATCCGATTAGCATAACTACTCGTGCCTGGAGAGGCTACGATATCACACCTGTATACGTGGTGCGTAAGCTGCTTGCCCCCTCCTGCCTGCATGCGTGTTCATCATTGTCGATTCTCCACTGCCATTCATGCATCTCTGTTCAGGTTCACCCTACACCCATTGGCGTGCTGTCCATCACTCCCTCCCCCATCGCATTGCCGCAGGCACAGATTTCGACGTCGTGACAACCTTTTCCCCGGATGCACGCGACATCAACAGTACGTTCGCGGTGTTGCAGACCTTCTCTGACGTGCCGCCCGAAGAATTCGCGCCATATCCTGCCTACTGTGGCATCTCCGTCGTTATCCTACGTAAGAGAGATGTGCCATGTTGCCAAGCACTTGCCCCCCACCCACATGCACGCACGCATGCACTACCCTCGGCCTTCCCCTCATCCTCGCTGCCTTTGATGCACAGCACCTCCGTCTCCCCCTCCTCCCTCTCCTCCTGCTCCTTCCCCTCCCCCGCCCCCCCCCCCCCTCCGGTGTGCAGCCGACAGCCTCTGGCAGGGCGGTGGCGCCAGGGTCACAGGAAGTCCCCCATCTACATGAAAGCCGTCACCACGGCTAGCCCAGACGTTTGCTGCTTGGAGTGTCAGAACACCGCTGAGTGCGTGTTCTGGTCCTTCAGCGGGAGCAAGCAAACGTGCGCTTTGTACCAATCGGCCACGCGGGTCCCGGCCTGCAACATCGACAATCTCCTAACCACGAGTAAGCTGTGGGTGTCCGGCAAGCTGTGTGCTGAAAACTGAAACCACCAGTTGCTGAAACTGCTGTGGTAATGTCATCAATCGTGTGGTACAAGTAGTTCCCGCCCGTTGGCTGATACCCGTGCATTGCCCTCCCAACAACCGCTTAGTGCGCGGGTAGTGTAGCTGCGGTGTTACTCAGTTGCATTATAACGTTGGTTTGCTCATCCTACCATCAATTTGCACACCCAATCCCCCAACTTCGAAACTGTTTACACCTGTCTCCCGATCTGCTGCTCTCTCACGCTCTGTCTGTGTGCGTGCATCAGCGAGTGCGTGCATTGTGTCGAGCAAGAACATCTGACGTCCCGACCCCTTCGATGTGCGTGTGCATGTCATGGTGATGTTCAACTCTTTGCGGGATTTGAGCAGCAAGCTTCTTTTCACGTTGCTTGTCAAGAAGCGTTTGCACGGGGCTTGTATGTCCCAGCTGCCGGCTCAGCACGCAAGCTTGCCTGGCAGCAAGCCGTAGTGTGTGCTTGTGTGCGTATGTGAACGTGGGGGTGTCTGTGTACGCGTGTGCAAGTACACATGCACGCCAGCGTGCTCGCGGATGCATGTGCGCACAAGTGTGTGTTGTGCGCATGTAGTTGTGCGCGTGCATGTGCATGTGCATGTGCGCGTGCTCGTGCGCGTGCGTGTGTGTGTGTGCGACTGAGTAACTGAGGTGATGTATGTAGGATAACAGGGGAATTGGCGCATCTTCAAGACAATGCCCTCGCGCATGGGGCCCACTTTCACAGCGGTGTCCAACGGGTTGGAGGCGGTGGACGCCGGGGTGCCTGAATGTCTCGCGTTCCACTGTGTGCTGATGTTCCAACGTCGCAGCTCACTCACCTGCATGTCCATCAGGACATGCAGGTGAGTAAGCTGCGACGTTGGAAAAAACTTTTTGATTAAAGGTCTTACAAGCTTGGACCCACGCATAGAGACACAAGCATGCGCATGCACGCACGCACGCACGCACGCACGCACGCACGAACGACTCTACGGATGCCCGTACTGGACGGTTGCACCGCGACGTGCGAGATTTGCTTCTGGGAGGCTTTGAGGCCACAACAACAGCAACAGCAAAATTCCAGTGCCACAACAACAGATGCGCACGCACACCAGAAACGCCCGCGACTACCTACCTTAGCACTCACCGCATCAGCCATGCCATCCGACAGAGTCGCATGCCAAGAAGCCGGCAAAGTGCCACATAAACCCACATTACGTCACAAGTTCAGACACAACGCAACGTAGTGATACATAATGGTACTCAACCGAGCCACATGGTGCACACGTGTGGTGTGCGTTATATACAACAGTCGTGCTTGTGGACTTGTGAGTAAATGCATTGTGACACTGCGGACATCAGTGGACATGCGTGTGTGCGAGCGCGTGCATATGTGTGCGCGAGTGTGCTTGTATGTCAACTCAAATCACGTGTCATGACGCATGCGAGGCGCAAGTTTCTGCTACAACCAACTCACAATCAGCAGTCAGCGCTGGCGGTTGAGTTGGTTGTATTAGAACCATGGCAACTTATATGCCATGGTTCTAACAGCAGTGCGCAATAGAACAGCTGAGAGCCAAGATGAGGTTGTTGTTACTTGGTTTCTCCATCGTGTATGAAATGGATGGAAAGTCACGTGCAAGATCAGAGCTCCCACACCCTGTCAACAGCAACCTGTATGTTTTATACGAACTGCCAACTGGCTGGTGTGTACCCTGTTTGGCGTGTATGTGTTGGCATGACATGCATGCTTCAGTAGTACATAGCAACAACCGCAATAGAGCAGCAATTGTCAATACAGGAGTGTAGACTGCTTGGTGAAGGGCCTGTCACTGTCAAAGAGCCACTGACACATTGTAGCACATTCACTGCCAAGCATCAGGGACCAACAGGTGGCAATCCAACTTCACCAAACGTGTGTATGTGTGACTACAATATTGGTCGTCATGATCTTCACGACCCAGACACCACTCCTGTTCCTACTCAACCTTCCGCATATATACAGATACAGTTTGTACGCGCGCGTGCGCGTGTACATTGCAACCAAAAAACGGCCTCAAAACTTGGCGTACTACTCTGCAAAGCGCACACTCGTACTCGAACTGCATCACCACCCCTACTGCTTCTTCGGCATGGGCGTGGCTACCGTCTTATCTTCCGGCAGCTTCTCCAGCCCCTGCGCCTCCCTGGTCCTGTTCGCCTTGGCCTTCCCCGCCTCCCTGGCCTGCCTCCCCGTATCCTTGGTATCCAGTCCGGGCGGTCCCCCCGCCGCCGCGCCCAGCTTACCCCGGTAGGCCGTCTGGTCGTCACGCTTGGGCAGGCGGCTGGGAGATTGCTGGGATTGTTCGCCCACGGGGCCGCGGGGGACCTCGCTGCGGTCTGAGGGGGAGAAGGTGTCGCCGGCGAGGGAGGGGGAGGCGGTGGCCAAGACGGCGGCGCTCAGGACGGTGATGAGGGTGGAGCGGAGAGGGAAGGGCAGGGAGGACTTGGGGAGGTCGGAAGAGGGGGAGGCAGAGCAAACCGTCGCTGTGCGGGCCTGCACGTGGGACAATGCGTGTGAGGGGAAGACTGACCGGTGAACAAGACACACGTGACCAGAATCAACGAGGCATTCAACACGTGCTGGATTGTACCACCCTATCATCATCGTGTCAGTGCATGCATTGGTGTGCAGCACCGGCAGCATGACAAAAAACGAGAGACACAGCTGACCAGTACAGCGAACGAACAGGCTTCGACCGCTACATGCAACTCTTGACTACATCCAAGCCAACGATGCTGAGAGTTTGTTGTACGACTAGTGAAGACGCTNAGAGAGAGAGAGAGAGAGAGAGAGAGAGAGAGAGAGAGAGAGAGAGAGAGAGAGAGAGAGAGAGAGAGAGAGAGAGAGAGAGAGAGAGAGAGAGAGAGAGAGAGAGAGAGAGAGAGAGAGAGAGAGAGAGAGAGAGAGAGAGAGAGAGAGAGAGAGAGAGAGAGAGAGAGAGAGAGAGAGAGAGAGAGAGAGAGACGGCCTACCTTGAGTGCAGTGGCCCGACGGTGAGGTGCTGCCTGGAGCGGGGCCTTGGCCGTGAAGAGAGCGCAGGTGGCGGTCGATGCCATATTGCTGGTCACGCCAAACACAGACAGGGGGCAAGGAGTGTGGAAATGCGGCACAGCACACTGTCGACAATGCGGATGGCACCGATGCTGACACTATCGCTGACCATGGGGTCGGGTCGAGTGTAAGCAACTATAAGTTGGGCCAGGCGGGTGAAGGAGGGCACGTCTGCGGGCCGGGGCGGATTGCACCGCACTGTGTCAGTAGGCCTAGCGTGCATGAACTACAAAAGACCAAAAATGCTTTTATGATGCGACACCCGCTTGGCCAAAGAGTCTGTGCCACACTGTCTCACTGGTCTGTGCCAGACACACGTTCAAGCCTGCCTCGTTATCAATGAGTCATTGATGCTGCCATCGACCTATTGAGGATCTCAATTTGAGGCAGCCTGCCCCATGCATGCTGACGACTTCGGCGCGGAGTCCTGGCCCCGTCCACGTCGGCAGCCGCCGTATCTGACACACCCTTGCCGAGGGACGGGCGACGTGTCCACCCGACGCCGATCTCCATTCGGGAGTCGATCGAACCGGTTCTCCCGATCCCCGCACTCCGCGTTCTCGCCGTCGCCTTCTTCTTCGCGTCACTCAGCGTAACGGCGTGAGAACAGCACGCAATCGCAGCACTGCGACAAGCAAGCGCACGAACCAGCCAGCCCAGCCAGGCGGGCTGCCCAAGGTGCGTGCGCCATATGCTGCCGGTGTGCATGAATACGTGTACCGTATCGCCGCCTCCATGCGCGTGTTTTTATGTTGGAGCTTGAAGCTTCTGCGGGTTGCTGCGAGGTGGGTGAGCTGGTCCGCTGCAACAGGGCATGAGGGTGGAGGTTCCTGACCTTCCGCAAGATAGGAATGCATGCACGTCTCAACGATTGTTGCATGGGCGTCGTGGCTAGCGCAGTAGTTGTGTGCGTTCATATAACCATGTTGTTGTCGTCTGGGACTCTAAGCCGCGCACGGATAGAGCTGCAGCCTACCGTGTCGCTGCCAGCTCTGGTGTTGATATTGGCTTTGTTGTTTCAAAGTGAACGACAAAGCTTGGCATATTGTGCCTCGTCCATGTGCATGGGCAGGCACTGATGTTATCAGTTGATCAACAATTAGCTGCCAAGTGATGACACCGCACATAAGGTCGCCACTAGAGTGTTAGCAAGAAGCTGGAATCCTAACATGCATGCGCAGCATTCGCAACTGCCGCATCGTCCCACCGTTTCTGCACCACAAGCAAACACTGACACCCTCCCCAGCCCATACAGAGCTCGTGTTGCGACAGCCCCAACCTCCCTTCGTGATGACAAAAGACGTGGACCGCATCCCTGCCCTCGACGCCGCGGGCAACCCGATCTTCCCCACCCCCGCCGGCAGCCCCTCCCCTGAGTCCGACGAGTTGCGCTCTCTGTCCGACACGGCGGCGCAGTCGCAGTCGCGTCCCGAGCTGCCCGCGGCGTACGTGGCGAGGGAGACGGAGGGACGGGACAAGAGGAGGACGAGGGGAGGGGAGAAGGGAGGGGTGGGGGCGGGGGGGACCATGCCGTGTGTAGCGTGAGGAGGGAGGAGGAGGAGGAGGGGTGGAGGAGAGTGTGGGTGGCGTGGGGTGATGTGGAGGCGGGGCACGGGCGCTGGCTGAGCGTTGGGACTATCTGGGCGAGAGGCAAGTGCGCATGGGATTGTTCAGACGCATCCACCCACACTGCACGTGCAGTTGCGCGTGTTGAGTGCATGTGTCGGTGTAGATGTGTACACCCACACGTATGTGCGTGCGTCACACGTGCAAGCATGCTGTATTACCGCGTGGGTGTGTCGCCAGCACTGATATGGGATTGATGTTTCTGGCATAACAGGAACACCTTACAAGCTGCATGTCGACCACGCTGCAGGCGCGCGTGGACCCCTGACGTGATAAGGGATGGATAGCCAAAGCCGAACCACGTGCATTACGAGTTATGAGCCATGCTTACAGCAGAGGGCTTAACTAGGTGCTGTTTAGTACTGCATGACTTGACTTGCTGTTTCATAGCTTGTTTATGTCCTGCGATCAAGTGCAGTGATGGCTTTGCGTTGTTGAGTGTCACAGTGTTCCAGCAAGACTCTCTCAGCGTGTTGTGGCTTTCAATGAAACCGTATGGAGCAACTCGTGTGTCGGTTCATTGCATGGGCACATGTGTGGGGCAGAAGCTGGTGAGCACGTGCGCACCCATGCGCCCTGGTTGATGCGCGTATCTCACGCGCACGTGCTTACAGTTAACGCGCAGGGTTTCAATCTCAGCTGATGCCACCAGCAGCAGCAGCTGTGACCGCACACACACGCGCATGCGGCACCTAACCATTTACCTGAACCATCTACCTGAATACTACCATCTCGTTGCCTAGTGTGAAAGCACGTGCTGGCCGTCGAATGACTTCTTTGGGTTCAATGAAAATGCTGCAAGACTGCACAGGTTTTAGGCTGGACCTGTTTTAATGTGTATTGGGTAGGCAAAAACGATGTGTGTTGCTCTAGGCTAGGAAGTGAAGATTATTGCTTATCTGCAAGAATATGGACTGGTAGGAACTGATGCTGTGTGCATGCATAACCAACGGTAGAGTTGCTTAAACAAGCAAGCTTAAAGTTCAAGCTCACAATGCGGACAAGGCAAATGTGTAAGCGCGCCAAGCACACAAGCATAGATTACGTGGGGGCCGAGGTAGAGCTAGGACAACCAAGACAGTAACCAAACACCGTGCTACACAACTAAACCCTCAAAGGATAGGAGAGATAGCAGGCAGCAGGCAGGCAGCTAGCATGCAAGTCGAACAACCTGCAGAGCGTAGAGGGAGAGGGCATAGGAGAGGTCAGGTCCGTCCTTGCAAGGCATTGGCATGCACGATGCGGACATCGATGGCGACGACTTAGACCCTGGCCGTCGCCACTCATTTGCCCACTGGTGCATGTATGCGTGAAAGGAGGAAAAGAGGCACTGCTGAGCGCTGCTACCCTGGTGTGTATGCGCGTGTTTGTGCACATGTTGCGTGGACCAGCACAGCCCCACTACCCTCCCTCCCCTCTCGCCTGTGTACACGCATGCACGTATACACTCACGTAGGCACTCGCATTTGTATTCTTCCTTCACACGTGTGCACGCACAGAAAGTTATGCAAAATGAGAGCGTGTATGCGTGTGCGCACGTGCACGCTACTCAGACAAAGCTGCTTGCACGCGTGTTCGTGCCAGCATGAGGGCGTCTGCGCCCAGGCACTGGTGGGGTGGGTGGAAGGTTTTGATGTGGCCTGTTGTCAGTAAGCCACGTGTACGGTGCCACGCGCAACATCACCCTTGCAAGTTAAGCCTGCCATGGCTTGCAAGCACTGCTAGCCACAACAAGACAGCGTATTTCATAGTCTTGGTCTATGCAAGGCATTTTGGCTCAGTCGACCAACTTGCATGTGATCAATATATGAAACTCAGCTGGGCATGTAGCCAACACTACAGATGCACTGGTGCCACCTGCTAGCGCTGCAAAAGTCTCGCACATTTTACTTTATGTGATAGAGGCTCTGGACCAGTCACATGTGTATGTGCTCCTTCGCTTGAACTACTGCTTTATCGCATCTACAACAACAGCAGACTCTCCACAATGCGCCACCTGCTCAGGAGTTAAGCAACCACTAGGCCAAGAAAGTCTGAGAACAATAGTTTGTACTCAGAGAACTGCACGCCGATGAACTTGAAAACCTCCTCCGCTTCCACCCGCTCTTGTAGAGGCTTGTTCATGTAGTTGTCAGGATGGAATTTACATCGGGCGCGCTTGTGTGCGGCCTGCACCTGCGACAGCGGATTGTGAGTACTTGACCACCCCAATGCATGGGGCAAGATGAGTGGTGGTGTGCACAATGATTGTCTACAAGAGCACACTACTTGCACATCAGCAGCCTACCTGCTTCACAGAGGGGTGTCGACCGCCTCCAACTGGCACTTCAAGACTTCGAAGCATTTCAGCCAAAGGGAGGAAGATTTCGTCTATCTGAAATGCATCTATCACCTCTGTCTGCTATGCTGTCAGTCGTTCGTGCAGAACTGTCAGTGTGCTCTGCACACGACGCCGTACTGGATTGGCTTGCAGCGCTTTGCTGACCTTCTGCCCATTACATGCGTGTGAGACAAGATGGCACATTATGTGCATGTGTGCATCCATGCCAAGCCCCGCTGACCTCTTCCTCCTGCCTTCTCAAGTTAAGAACTTTTTGCTCCAGGCGCCTTTAAAGTTCCATATCCCTCTGCTGCAGCAAGCACAAGCATTACCACTGGTGCTTGCGACAGCCCTTGCTACGCAGAGGAGAGCAGATTTCTAAAAGGTGATAAAGTAAGCACCTGTACCTGGTGGCAAGGACGAGCAGTTGCGCCCTCCTTCTCCTCCTCCGTGGCTGTTGTTGTTCGTGCTGTGGTTGTTGTTTTGGTGATTGTTGCGACGATGGCAGCCACAGCTGCTGATGTTGCTATGGCTGTGGCTGCTCCTGTTCCTGTTCCTGTTCCTGTTGTTGTTGTTGTTGTGGTGGTGGTGGTGGTGGTGGTGATGATGATAGTGGTACTTGTTGTGGTGGCACATCTCGTTCTGCATGCAACTTGGTGTCCACATGTAAATCCTCCAGCTCTTCGCAGAGTCGTTGGGCTGCTTCGTTCTCAGTCCCGGCCTCTGGATCACTGACACAAGCACACCGACACATTGTTGGTTACAACAGTGCGTTGCCTTGACGCACCTGTGAGTGTGTGACAGAGTATGCAACCTACCCAATGCTCACCACTTGTCAAAGAGTTCTGAGAGGCTGGTCCAGCTGCCATAGGGCTCTGGAATAAAGACATCTGCTGCTTTGTTGCGATGGAGGGTGATGTGTGTCTCGCGGTGTTGCCCAACAGTGCCCTGCACCTTCCCAGCACAGTGCTGGGAAGGTGCAGGGCTTGATGGTTGTCTCGTCCATGCGGCAAGGTAGCAGTTGGCCATTGGTCTGCATCCGCATGATAAAGCACTCCTCGACGCCATCAACTTTTCTTGCGTTGAAGCGGCAGCCCTCTGGCAGAAACCCCAGGCTGATAGCGGTGCTGAGCTTCTTGTTGTGAACGCATACACCTCGGCCGAGCATTCTCCTGGCACACAATCCTGCTCAGAGATGGTGCCAATACTAACTGCTAAGATTAGATAACCAGTTGCACGCACAGCTCCACACCCTCTGCCAGGTTTGATTTGGTTTTACAAGCTTGCAACCCGATCAGCTGACTGCTTGTGTGCAAATGCGAGTGCGCATGTGTGGGAGGACGTCCTGTGATGTGTCAAAACAAGTGCACACATGCGTGAATGCTCATCAATTATGCCGCCTGCCTGCATGCTGGCGGCTTTCTCTTTCATGCTTCCTGTGCTTTGCGCTGGATACGTGCATTCAGCCACTTCAGCGTTACTGACATCGTGCAGCGCCTGCCTGGCGTAATCCTTGTTCTTCTTGGGCCTTCCCACTTTACCTCCGCCTTTCCTTCCAGCTGGCTGCCGTGCCATCTGGGCCAGCAGCTTGGCGCCGCCGTCCTCGTTGCTGATGGCAAGTGGTGAGCCAGTGGACAGGCAGGCCACCACACGGATAGCTCGCCCGTCCTCCATCTAACATACTCGCCTAAGCCACAAGCACACCCACCCACCCACCATCCGCCCGTGCATGCCTCCGCCCCGCCGCCACCAACCCCTCGCTCGCCGGCGCCTGGTGCTCAACCTCTAGCCCGGGTAGCTTAGCATGCCTAGTGCATGCAGGAGAAGGCACTGCCTACCCCACCGAAAGACTTACAGTAAGATTTGAACTAGCGGTGCGGCTGATTGGGCGGGATTGGGCCGGCCGGCCGGCCGGCCGGGGAGGACGGCATTAGGGCACAAAGACACATCACGCGCACAGAGGGCCATCACACACAGCACCCGAGACTACATGCCTGCCGCGCGCATACCGAGCAGCCCGCCTGCCTCTCATTGGCTATGCGACGTGTATCAGCTATCGGCCATTCGATTTGTGATAAACAAATCTCAACCTTCCAAAGCCCATATCGTGCAATTGCACAAAGTACATGCGCATGAATAAAAGAATCCATTCATTTTGAGCACAACATGCACGGCGCACATATGCGTTATGTGTGCGTTGTACAGTCCACCCCCGCTAAAAGACTTTGCTCCAAGAGAATATCCCCGCTTGTAGCATACGTTCTGAGATCACCAACGATGCTACAGGCAAATGTTAGTGCTTAAGAGAATATGACTAACCGCGAAGAGCATATTATTTTTCATGACCTCTTTGCAAATGTCAGTGTGCGTATTCTTAACATTGAGGGAGTAGCGCGTGACGGGTGTGTCATCAGGCGTAATGAGTGCGATAGACAAGGCGTGATGGGTACAGTGTCACGCGTAATTAGCGTAATGAGCGTGATGGCATGATACGTGACGTAATGCGCGTGATGTGATGGGCGTGATGGGCGTATTGAACTGCTTTATAGCATACAAATGCTCCAATGTTTAAGAGCATATTATGCTCTTTTTAACGCCAAGAGCATAACCCCGCCAGGAGCAAACTATCTTCAAAAACAAACAGCATGCTCTTAAAAGGGGTAGACTGTACAATAAATGTTTCAATGTAACTATGTACGTACCACTATGTACCTTAACTGTACAGTCTACCTCCGCTATATTCATCACGTGTATCTTTCATTCCATCAACAGGGTTATTCTCTTGGCGTTTACAATAATATATACTACTTTTTACATAATCTATAATTTACTAACAGGGGTATTGTAAAATAACCGTAAGCCACGTTATTATGTTTTAGCGTGGCATACATTAGATCAATAATAGTCAACAATAAATTAATTCGTAACTATATATGAGTTCTGTAATATGTTTATGTTTATAATATTTAAAATAAACATGCCATTAACGAGGTATTCCCCCGTAACAAGACAGCTCACACAAAATTATAACCCTTTGTTGTAGTCTTATAGCGTACAAAACTATTCCACTAACCGATGACATTCGTCTGTATAACCATTGGATTTTTGCAATTTCATGATTTCAACGGGGCTATTTTCATAAACCGAAGTCTTGTAACGGGGGTAGACTATATAGTCTACTTATTTGTAAGAGCATACTGTTATCCTCAATAATTGTATGCTCTTGGCGACTAAGAGCATAACATGCTCTTGAACGTTAAGAGCATATATATGCTATAAGCGCAGATTCATTTCGCCCATCACGCCTATTGGTCGGGCCGGCCTGTCGGCATTCAACCTACATCACACGGCACCCGCGACTGCCGGGCTGCGCGGCAGTATGTGCGGCCCGCCTGCTTCTCATTGGCTAGGCGGCGAGAACAAGCGTTACACCGTTAGATCTGCCTAAGCACGATCCTGGCCGTCCAAAGCACATCCAATTGTTTAAGCGCATGCCAATAAATGTAAAAATAAGCACAGTTCTGCAACGTGGCCGCTTATGGCTGCATGTTGATAGTTTTTAATGTGTTACATTGATTATATTGATAAATATGCTGCAATATGGTGCAATATGGTGCGATATGATTAGCAAATGCTGTTAAGTGTTTCAAGTCTTAATAATCAATGTAACGTTCACGCCACGGTACGTGCTGCGATACTCAGTAAATAATACCGAGGTTACGACTATCAAAATAATGCTAACCTGAATTACCTTAACGTTAAGATTCAACTAACGAAAAATTGCATCGTTAGGCCACCATTTGGTCACACATGAATTTGACTAAATGGGATCGCAACGGTGACAACAGCCAGTTGCTCAAAAAGGCAGCGAAATGGCCAATCATTGCAAAGATGCGTAAAAGATGCTGAAAATTATCTCAGCGGCAACCGCTTACCAACGGCGACCCAAAATTGCTAGGGATTTGGTGCAATTGCGGCATAGTTAGTGGTTAAAAAGGCCGCGTTTTTGGCGGTACGAGGTCGGGGCAGGCCCCATACCCCAAAGACATGCCGCCACTACTCACCCTCGTTCTAACTAATCCACTCTACCCTTTAACGCTAATTGATTACACGCTATAGTTACTGCGTCATCAAACATGGTCAACAGCCGAACAAGTCGCAAAGTGCAGCGGCTGCATTGTGCACATCTTTATCAATTCAGGCCGGGTTCAATCGTGAACTCATGCCGTCATCTGAAGTGAATCGGGTTCATTCATGGATTCCTGCCGTTATGCAGTTAGCACTGTTTTTAGCAGTGATGAAGTGTCAAGGTTTGGGAAACAGTTGTTCCGAGTACTGGAGCTCTACGGAGCCGATTTTTCCGCCGGCGATACAGAAGCGGCCCTTGCACAAGCTAACGGCGACATCGCTGCTGAGCCCAAACTCGCCAAGATACAACAGTAAGTCATGCTTGCACAACGCTCCCCCACCTTCCCATCAACGCTGTCACCCTAGCGTTTGCCGAGCGCTCTCCGCCATGTAGCTTGTCTCCCGCTACCCTATGTATACAAAAGGGGTGTGCTGCTATGCCAGCATGCATGGTTTGCTAATATGTATGTTGTGTGCGAACCATGTATGTGCGTATTGTTCTTGGCATTTTTGTACATAAACGTAGGAGAGATCAACTTGACGAGTAGCTCACTGTCAACTTGATGCAATGTCACAACTTGCTTTGATGATCTCTATGGATTGAGTTCAACAATGCTGTTCGAGTGCGGACTCAAGGACTTGTATAGTCAGCTGTGTGATGCCTGGTGACTGATCAGATTTGAGGTATGACAGTCTGCATTATTATGTGCGCGCAAGCTTGCTTCAATTGTCATGTTACACACATATATCAGTGCCAACAAACCAAGCATGACCATGGCGATGGTGAACAAAAACCGGAGCAATACAGAGCACTAGCTTACCAATACCAATGCAACAGTTGCGTAACTGCAGTGCAGCAATTCTACCAACTAGACCTAAAACAAGCCTGACTACCTATGCAGCTCTCAGTAATGAAGCTACCAACAAGACCTACCAATCTTCGCGCAGCATAGGGACATCACCTGTCTTTTATCTTCTTCTCGAACTGATCCAATCGTTTTACTCGCACCATTCCAATCCAAACTTGCACAGCAAAAACACCTGCGCGGATGCGGTAAATAAATAACCCACACCCACAACAGCAACAAAGAGAGTAGAGACAGACAAGAACACCTTACAGCCTTAGTGAACATATTAATGAACCTGACAGGAGGAGGCAGAGAGTGGCAGGTGGGGTGGCTTGGTTAACAGCAAGCGTGACACCCGCATTGAGCAGGCTGCCCGCGGCCACCGTGTTCAGAGTTGCCATCTGCAGGATCCCGGACCTGCGAGATGCCCTCTCGGACTGCAATAACAACGGCGTGATCAGCATGTAAACACGCCGTGTGAGCAGTTGCGGTGGGTGCGTGCATGTCTGGATGAGCGTGTGCGGGCCTGAGTATGCACATGCCAGCAAGCATGCACATACCTCTAGGACGCGAACGCGAGGGCGGAAGTCGCCGTCAGCCAGTGCTGAGAGTGTGGCGTCCATCCGCTGCACGCGCATGGGGACACTAACAGCTGCTGTGGACACCTGCCATGCACTGAGCATCATTGCATGTACTTGACTGGCAATTGCTAAGTTACAACATGTTAGGCAGTGAACTACTCGAAAGCACTGGTCCACACATGGCGCACCTCTTCCGCTTGCCGCTGAAACTCTTGCAACACAAACTGACTGCTGGAGCCATTCAGGCTGCGCAAATCCAAGAGTTCCTGCAGAAGGCAGAGGAACATAAACAAACATGAGATTAGTGTGTACGCGTCCATGCAATTGGCTGCTTCTACATCATGCGGACCCACAGCTTGTGCTGCAAAGAACGGGTTGTGCCTGATGAGCAAAGAGTTGCTGAGACTCGATGAGCTTACCTGAATGTATGGTTTTGCAACCTTGGCAAATGAGTAGTCCGGATCCAACATCTTTCCAATGCCTACATGGTCAAGCACTGTGTCAACAACAGCAAATAAACCACCTTGGCACACTTTCGCAAATTGCACCAAGCAGCCTGCAAAACAATGAACTGCGAAAACCACGTCCTTAATGAAGTCTCAAACCAAGTGGTTGAGCACATCTCATGAATGCAGTTGCAGTTATGGTCGTGATGATGCAACATAAGCTGTGCTTGCATCGCTTGTGACCACATGATCTGATTGTAGGGTCCATATACCTTCCAGCGTTGTAAAAGATCGGATGACAAAAGTGAAGGTCGCAGGGAATCGGAAGGGCTGGTCAACCGCTATGGCGAACAAATCCTGACCGAGTAACATGTCAGTTTATGCAACACTCACACCCATAGGATAGACTTGCCAAGTACCAGCCCAACCTTGCAAACCAACTGTCACATGGCACTAGTGGCTTACCTCACCAATGGCGGCAAGTGTTTCATTCTGCTCGCGCTGCTCCGTGAGGTTGTCCAGGAAAAACTGAATTGACCTTCTCACCTGCAACGACATTGAAGCAGGATCAGTGTGCGAGCCGTACAGCGTGTAGTTACTGTAGCGTGTATATGGCACAAGACCATTGACACGTTCTGCGACATGAGAGGATGCGTACTGGCGTCATATCACCCGTCGGGACCAGCGCGCCCAGCTCCACAAGTGCATCAATAACCTGGAGAGCATGAACATGCTTGTCATGAGCGAACAGTAACCAGCACAACCCAGGGCTCAACCAAGCAGCTCCATTATTTTCTCTCACCTTTCCAGCATTCTTCTCATACACAGCATAGAACACACGCAACAACCTGCCAGTGTAGGTGTGAGTGTTGAGACGGCGCTTGGCACCAACCTGGTAACATACTGTTGCCAACACCAAGTACCTGCTCCGCGTGTCATTGGGTATCTCACCCATCATACCAAAGTCGTAATACACCAGCGCCTTGGACTCCAAGTCAACAGCCAGATTGCCTGGATGGCAATCCGCATGGAAGAAGCCACTGCGCAGGATCTGCACAAACAACAACAGAAAAAAAACGTCAACGTGCTCCTAACTTTGCCCTCGCTGCTTGCGCATGCACAAAGCACACATCACATGCCTGTTGCAAGTACGCTTCGGATGCAATCCGGGCAAGGCTCTTGACATCGATTCCAGCAGCGCTCAGGGTGCCAACATCGCTGATCTTGACACCTACAAGACAATATGTAGGACATCATACTTGACTGACAACGTGTTGAGCTGCTTGACTGGCTGAGCTACAAGTGTGCAAGTGCAACCACATACCTGGAAGGTACTGAAGAGTGATGACGCGAGGGGACGTGTAGCGCCAGTACACGATCGGGACTCTGATCTCCTGCTCGCTGCTGTTCCCTCGGAACTCACGGCGGAAGCGGTCAGCGTTCTGACCCTCCTGGACGTAGTCAATTTCCTTGTACAAAATGCTGCCATACGGCAAAAGAAAAGCTCAGTCCACAAGTTCTTGTCACAAAATACGTGTATGCAGTAGTTGTGCATGGTGTTGTGTGAAGAGCAAGTCACAAGTCACTGCAGCAAGTGAGGTGCTGATTGTATGCTTGCAGCCCAGCAGCAGCAAGTCACTGCAGCAAGTGCGCGACACATAATGTGAACCAACAATTGTGCAAGCAGCGGAGCGCAGAACACCAAACAATCGTGTGGTTTAGCATATGCCATGAAGAGACTTACGACGCAACTTCGTCATAGATCCCGAGCCAGTCTCGATTAGACCCTTCTTCTGTGTTGCCCAACACTGTTGCAATGGTCTTAAGGTTGCCTGCGCACATGCGGCGTTAGATGACTGGCAAAGGACAGCACGGGCAGTAGCGATGCTGCACATACCCAAGTCAATGTCGAAAAGCTTCTTCAATCCCGGCCTCTGTACCTTCACAACAACCTCCTCACCAGTCTTCAGCACTGCCCTGTGCACCTGCATGAAGTTTGTACAGTCAGTGTGGAAACCCACAATATCAACTGATATTAGTAGAAGGGTTGCATACACCCAACCCAATCCCAATGTGTACCTGTCCAAGGCTGGCAGCAGCAATTGGGCGGGGGTCAAAGCTCGCAAAGAGACGGTCAGCGGGCGCGCCAAACTCCTGCTTGATGATCGACAGCGCCTTGTCCACGGAGAACGCAGGCACGCGATCCTGGAGGAGAGAGAGCTCCTGCACGAACTCGACGGGCAGGACGTCGGAGCGCGTGGAGAAGAGCTGCCCGATCTTGATGAAGGTTGGGCCAAGCCGTAGGCAACCGTCACGCGCCCAGCTTGCCACACTCCGCCTCCTTGCTGCCTGCAACACGCACGCATGTAAAGAACTTGCTCAAAGTGTTTTGTTGCTGACTGACATGTGCACTACAATCCACAAGCTACAGCTGTCATTTAGGCCAACAATAGTAGCGATGTAGCAGCACCCTCCTGTATCCTGTACCTGCTTTTCCTCTGTAAAGCCGCCTGGGTAGGTCCACTTCGCATCCAAGGTGTACAATCGTGCACGAAGTGAAAGCACAAAGACCCAAATGTCTGCACTGCGCCGCCGCTCGGAATAGGATTCGCGTGCCCACCTGCCAGAGAAGCGCTCAGCTCTGTTGCCCTACATTTGGCTTCAATAATGCCAACAACAACTTCGCATACGCAGCAATACTTACTGGAAGTCATCGGTGATGATTGGAAGAGAAGGTGCAGACGATGGCAAAGGCGGCGGCAGTGCAGACGGCAATGGCAGCGACGATGACAACGATGATGATGATGAGGAGGTGGATGGCGTTGAGGGGTCAGTGCGTCCGCGAAACGCTGGCAGCTGCACAGGGGAGGAGGCTGCCTGGAGAGCGACATCAGCTTGAGTGACTACTCAGTGACTGTCCTTAGAGATTGAAGCATCTCATAAAAAAGATTAGAGCTATAGGCTGGCCTATTTGCTATACAACTCTGAAGCCATTAGCCACCGTTTGTTATCTCAATGTTGGCAAGTTCAAGCGTGGTGGAGAGCACAGAAAGAGAAACAGGAATGCCACTGCTAAACCTGTTGTGCAGGCTATTATGAAAGCCTCACTACCTCAGACCAAAGACTCTGATTGAATACTAGACCTTTACTTTATGCCAAACATTGTAATAACATACCTGCGTTTGCAACCGCTGAGTTCGCCTCCTCGCATTTTTCCTGTGTGCCAGCGGCAGCGTGGGGCTGCGGTCCTCGCTCAGCAGCAGCGTGCGCGCTCCATGCAGCACGCATACAGGCGCCGCCATCGCCATCGCCATCCAATTTACCGCTCACTGCAGTTGCTAGACCGTGTGGCTTGATCAGAGTAGAGCAGAGCAGAGCAGACCAGACCAGGCTACTGCGGACAACAAAGCGCTAATTGCAAGCCCAGCTTAAACCTCATATCCAATACTGATGCACTGTACACACAAGCCACAAACAGCGCCACCTCAAGCAAAAGACCAACACACCCACGCCCGCTCACCTGCATGCAGCTGCTGCTGCCGCCGCCGTACGTACGGGTGACGTGGTCGCTCAGCTGTACGCTGTGGGCTTGTGCGAAGTGGCAACACGGAAGTTTCCGTCTGTTTCCTTCCGCTATCCGAAACACATCCGCATGGACTTCCGTGCGGCGGCGGCGGCGGCGGCGGCGAGGTGGTAGTCCTCGTCCTCGTCCTCCTCCTCGTCGTCGTTGTCGTCTGGCATGGCGGCACGGACGGCGCCCGGGCGCAGCAAGGCGCCCGGGAGACCGGGCGAGGCCGTCGGCTCGTACCCGGACCTGGCGGTGTCCCTCCGGATGGCCGCCCGCAAGCACACCGCCGCACACGACGAGGCGCTACGCCTCCTGCTGGTGAGGAGAATGTTGGCATATAACAAGCATGGGAGTGTGCATAGGACGTAATACGTCTCTATTTCCTGTGACATTACGTCATGCGATGCCAGTGTGTTGCTTGTTTGCTCGTTGACATGCGCACGACCATTTCCAGGACCACATGTCGCATTGTACGCAACTCACCTCGTGACATTCAAGCAGGACTCCCCACAACACAGTCAACACACAGTGTACACGCAGGCATGCACACGCACATGCGCATGCACGCATGACAGTTGCAAGCTTGGTTTGAGGTTGTTTTCAGTTCTGGTCGGCTCCTTGACAGCAGCTGACACGCGCGCTCCTACTCTTAGTTCGCAAAACCCAAAAACACTCACCATAAGTGGTTTCATAGACAAGTGTCTCACTGGTTGTTGTGCTTGGGCCGCTGCAACACTAGTACGTCCTAGCTTGTCCCTCTATAATCTGGTGGCGTATGTACTTCCTGTTTTTAGTCTTGGACAGTATGTCCCAGTCACTAGGCTGTTCACATGAACATGATCATGTGGCTTTTTTGCTCTCTGCTCCAGGCCCCTGACCCATATGCGGCTATGGACGAGCGTGGCGTGGACGAGGCTCGTGTGTTGCCCGGCGGCCCCGCACTGCACGTGCCAGGCCTTGCAAAGGCATACCACTTGGGCCCTGTGCAGGTAAGGGCATGTGTCGTTGTGGAAAGTCTTAGTCTTGCCTGTTGATTGGTGTATGTCAAGCGTGCGTGCATATGTTGACACTCATTCTGGTATCTATGTTGTTCAGGTGTGGCCAATCAGGCCACGGATGCCAGGTTTGTTGAAGCCGATTGCGCGAGAGTTGCAGACTGTTGGAAGGGTGAGTTGAGGCCTGGTGCCTGGTAAAGGATGTGTGAAAAAGGTTATGCTGATGGTCAAGTGCACGCGCAGGTGATCAACTCGCTTGTGGACATCATCAACCGGCCAATAACTTATGATTAACGGATGCCACATGTTGCTCGCCTAGGTAGCTGTAAGCGCTTCTTGTAAGTAATTGCTATTATGCTAGTTGTGCCGCTGGCAGCATGTGCCATGGCTGTTTGTTGCACAAGTGATCACTCATCAACAGCGTTGATGCTAGTAGTCAAAATTTTGTCACTGTGACTATACCCTTCGTTTGGTAGTGGGCAATTGCTGCATTATGCTTCGTGCCTGAGGACCTTTGATTTGATGCAATGTCTGATGGCATCGTGCGCGCCAGCGTGTGCATGGGGAAGTTTGTTGGTCGCCCATGTCATGACACGAGTGTGAGTATACGCGCATGCATTAGTGGTTGGCACTTATGATTTGGCAGTGTAGTACAAGATTGTGGTGCGTAGATACATGGGACATATGGCGTAGACACCACGCAATATTGCAAAATCCTCTCAGTGCTGAAGGTAATATATCATGAGGTGTGGCTGCAGCACTCGTAGCTAGAATACCAATAAATACTATGCAAGACATTATGGTCGATTCGCCTATGATTTAAAAGTACTGCTTTCAAGCGGCCCATGTTCAACTTCATGTTTGGAACAAAGCGGTTGGAGCTTGTGACGTGTTAAGGCAGCATCTACATATTGCGTGAATCATGTTGAATTTGGGGGCACCATAATAGTTTAACATCACAGTACAAAGCAACTTGAGTAGACGTGATAGTGTCGTTATATGTGGGAGACGACACTATGAGAGCTTCGTGCCCGATTAATTGTGAAGTTCATGCAGTAGTTTTTTTACAACACACATTACGGACAGTAAGCACCTCCACCCTCTATCCTCGCCAGATGGACTCACACCCGTCCAATCATGTACGCTGTCCCCCAGCCGCCGCATCATACACTTCCACATGCCATGCAATACTGCACGCACTTGCACGCACATAGCTTACAGGGCGAAAGTGGCCGTGTGTGTAAGTTGCTACATGTGCTTGTGCTTGTGCTTGCTTGTTGCACATGGACAGACTATTTGCATGTCTCTTATACTGCATAAAATAAAATGCTCCAGAGATGATTGGCTTTACTTTGATCCAACCTAAGACAAATAGTGATACTATGTGAAGTTTTCACTTGCCGCGCAGCTTTAAAGAGTTGAGGTTTATACATATAAAGTTCATAAACACAAGACATGTACTATGTAGCATATTATTGAGTCACAAAGATTGCCAGTTGCTGGTGGCGGCGAGGGGCAATTAAGGGGCGGAGGGGTGCAGCCTTCCACACATAGCGCGCACAATGTGCACAGCACTTCCACCCTCTCGCACTGACACCTAGAGTTACGCCCCTTTGTTTGTCAAATATTGCTGCAGGTTGTCCCTCTGCTGCTACACCTTGCACTTCCACAACGCTTTCATTGCTGCACGCAAATAACTTGGAAGGTTGTGGTTTAGTTATTCCCCCTAATCGAGTTTCGGAGCTTATCTTTTTCTGGTTGCTTGCAGCAATTGCCTGACTTGCGCATGTCTTATATTGCAGACCATTTGCATATTTGAAATTGTATACATCAAATATAATGTGAATGTAGGTTACAATCTCATATGAATTAAGCAATTTGGATACTTGATGATGTTAAGGAATGCACAAGTGTCTTCACATAGGTTCTGACCGTGTCGTTCATTTGTCAATTGTGTGGTACACGCATTTGTAAGATGTTACAATTATGACATTTATTATCGTTTGCAACTCGCAAAGTTCTACACACTTGCACATTTTATACATTCAAGACACGATGTCGGCATGCATGAGGTTTGATGCAAATGAGTAGATCAAGCGTAACGTACATGCGATTTACCTTTTTCTTCACGTTATGCGCACTTGCGCTTAGTGCAGTTGCAATACATGCACACAAACCAAATGTAATGTTGCTTAACAACTTGCTGTGTTGTTAAAACACGTAAATTATATGTAAAAGGACAATCTAATTGGCTTCATGCAATGAAATTAAGTTAAGAATACACGGTTACAAATTGCAATCAATTGACCGCCGCAGCCATGAGGATATACTATTAACATTACGATGTTTAACATGTATAAGCGGTAGGTGTTGTATGGATTGATTGTTATGACATATAAACTAAACTAATTGCAGGCTACCGCAAATCATGTACAATATGAAAAGGTTGATGATGATGGATTTGTGCATGAGATGAAGGCCTTCAAGCATACTCGGGCATGGCACTATCGACGATAGTCTACCGTAGTAAAAAATTTTGCGACCGATAGACATGAGTCGTCAATCACATGTGTGTCCCCATCTAAAACCTTAAACCTTTTGCCTTAATACCGTTAGGCTGTTACGACGCTGGCATAGCGCAACGGCGACTGTGCGGTTACTGTAGCGGTTAACGACTCTGGCTAACCCCGTGCCGGCGCGCTGACGTGTACATCAGCCGGTTACGTTAGACTAGCAAGTCGCCTTTGTCGCTTCGAGGACTAGACCGTACTCATGCGTAGGCCATAAGCTACCATAACGCTCCGAGCCCGAACCCTCCTCTGGGCGAATAGTCCGCTTCGGCTTGCCTCAATCAAGCGGTTTACAGCAATTGCGAACTCACTTTCGCAAGTGGCTCGGCGTGAAGGTGACTGGCGCGGGAGTGGCAGATTCGTATCGAGCGACTTGCGGCCAAGGTTATCTGGTCAAGCATGATTGCCAAGTCGTCCAATCACCGGCGTCACGCCGGCCTGCGTGACGCCGCTGCTCGCTCGCTACCGGGCAGTCCGCGTTACTTTTGAGGCTGCCTGATGAAAATGGATGCGCGCTAAAGTTCGCCATTTTCTCAAATAGCTAATAGCTGAACGCGGTGCTGTGCGCTCTGGTTTGTATTCTACATGATGCAATGATAGACACTGTACAGGTCCATGTAGCCTACACCTGTACGGCATGTAGCTCTGCCTGTGGCTAACCCGGAAGTACAACTCACAGCGCCATTAACAAGCGCATGTTTCTGCAACTGCAAGCATGTTGGCTATTGAGCAACTTGTATCTGGAAAAAATCAGACCCAATTTGGACTTGTGTATAAAATCGGCATGTATTGCTCATATATAACTATCAATAATCACTTTGCAAACCGTGGTAAAACTTACATACATCACTACATACGATCGCTCACATTGTTTTTAACTCACTAATTGTTACAAGCATGCGTATGTAATTATTGCAAATTGCTTAGCATGCCGTCGCAACTCCAAATTCGCAATCAGTGTCAACGCGTATGCATCATGGCATGACTTATGTGAGTTGAGTCCAACGAAACGAATTTTTTAATTATGCTAATATGTAAGGGAACTTAAAAAGAGGAAATGATGAACATGTAAACATTAGCAAAGCAGCAGTATGTATATGTGGCAATAAACGCTTTGATATATGCCACTTGACACGCTCGATAACACGATTATTATGGTAGGGTAAGATCAGTTTATTACAAGCTTTCAACCCTAGTTGTATGTCAAACGATAGCGGCATGCGTTGCACATTTACATCAGACACTTGCATTGCAATACACACCACAATAGCATGACTTTTTTTTTATTGCAAGTAAATGCAAAAGCGTGTCACGCTTGAGAAAAGTGTAAGTGATCTACATGTGTATGCCCCATTCGATACATGTTTATTATATTCAGGTTTAATGCGCAGTACATGTGTCTTATGCTCGAAAGAAGCTGAAGGTAATAAATGAATTGATTTTTACAGCAACCCCTTACGATTAAATGTCATATGGGCATCACACACGTTGATTACATTTACAAGGCTCTAAACTCATTAACTCATAGTGGATATTAAACTTTACTCACGTCGATACATGACTGAATGGTTCGCAGCACTCTGGTATACTGTAGCTGGCAGTACCACCTACGCTTGGCAACCTGGTACCAGCAGCTCACGCGGTCACACCGTGAACCTCACTTGCATTGCAAGTTGCATGTGACCATGGTGAAGTCAAGCCATAAAGCGTGCGGTCTAGTAGACCGGGCCTACTGCTGCGAGGGGTCATCGTCGACGACAACGACGCGCCACGTGTCCATGCCTCTGGTACCTCTTGCAAGTGGGCATACCTACGAGTAGCGTGACTTTTTCGGGATCAGCCCAATGCAATCCACTCAGGAATCATTGTGGATAATGTTTGGCTATGTCCAAAGGTGAAATGTCGTTAAACTGCGGCAGTCATGAATTTACAACATGACGCGGTTGCCTACCAACAAAACTAGGGTCCGGTCGCGAGTCGGTAACGGTGAATGGCAAATGGTGATTCACTTATGCGGAAACGGCGCGCAGCCTGGCCGCCGGGGATGCCGATTGAGGTTAAAACCGTTCGCTATAACCGCTCTGCTGCCCGTCAGCAGAGGACCTAAAAACCCGTCTGCATGTACATGTAATTGGCTCTGCGGGCCGCAGAATGTCAGCAGAGGAGGTTATGCAAACAGTTCATGCAACGACATCCAAAACCATGCAAACGGTTTGTTGCCAGTCAGTCAATCAACTTAACCTGACTAGCCTGCACGCCTCCGTTGAGGATAATGGGGACAATTTAAAATTCCCCTTTTGCACACTTATGATTAAAAAAGCGACGCTCGTAGTGCCGTTTTTCCGTGCCGGAGCGCCATCGGCCAGCAAGAAGGGCTGCCCTGCCCTTTTGTCGACCGGTCCGTAGCCCGCGACCAGACCGCTTGGCGCCGGCTATGTGGCTCGCCATCGGTTCGACATCAGCCCTTTGCTGTATTGCTGCTGTCCGTGTTGGCGGCGTCGGCAGCGGCAGCCGCGGTGGTGTGGTCGGCGAGGTGCGGCTGCTGGACAAGAGTGTTGTACACCTATTTGGGAAGGTGTTGCAGTCTGCTTGGCAGCTACGCCGCCGAACGGAACAGCAAGAACAAGAAAGCTGGGAAGTCTCACTTACTACACGTTGCCCACAAGAAGGAGGTGCGGGGAGCTGTGGTGTGCTTGGCCTGGCCAAACCCTGGCTGCTGCCGCCGCTGTTTCTTTATGTGCACGATACATGCTGCTTGTCATTTCGTTCATGTGCGCAGTTCCAATGCTTGCACAGCGTCTTTGGGACGAAATGCTAGGGTGAATGCTGCCACACAAGCCAGCATGCTGGCAGCAGCATTGAATGTCGTTGCATTGAAACGTTGGCCATCAGCCTGGATTTCACATTTGCTTGCCTTGCGTTGCTGTGATTTCCAGGGTGGTTGACCATCATGCACTTGACACCGCACACCGGTTTCCAATGCTTCCCTCTGCCTCAAAGCCCTATGTCCTCCTCATCCATAGTGCAGTCATCTCACCTACCGCATCCCTACATGGCCCCTCACCTGTCCCACTTTGTGGTCATCTCAATGAACCATTGGATGCATTGTCAAGATATTGAAGCTGAACTATGCAGCTGCCAACCAAACAACTAGTTCTACACTCGTCAGCTACTGCCTAGCAAGGTGCAAGCCAGCCACAAGCACCAGTGGCAGGCTTGCAGCTTGCGGCGTTTTGATAATATGTGGTGATCGCACTTTTACATAGTTCTGGTGATCACTCAGCAGGCGTTGCATTGACATACAAACATTGGCCATTCTTGACTTGTTGACCAAATTTAGACATGGACTGATTGCTGTCGCAGGATCAAGAGCTAGCGTGAAGCGTGTGATCGTGCATGTGTGCAAGGGAGGGACGATCGCTTCAGCCGGTGCTGGGGAGGGTTGCGCCGTGGACCAGAAATGAAGGCTGAAGACTGTCTTATGAGAGAGGTGGCGGGGCTCCTGTCCATGTGCGACGCTTGCCATTCAGAGCAGGTGGGGCTCGCAGCTGTTGACTGATGGTTTATGCAGCTCATGGGTTTACATACGATTGCACAATGTCAGTTCAATGCTTTGGGCTCCTCATATACACAAACCGTGATGCATGGTTGTTGTGCTGGTCAGTGTGTGGGTCTAATGCTTTACTATGGCAAAATCAGATTGTGTTAGTAACAGAGACGTACTTGACTGAACGCACATTGCCTCCAGTGTAGCTTGAAGTGCGTTGTGCACAGTTTGCTACCATTTCGGTCTGATGGTTAGGGATGTTGTTACTGATCGCTTGCGCTTAGCACATTGGGAAAAACTTGCTCGCGAATAACACAACACTTAGCTAGCATGGCCATCGGTACTTGGTTTGATGACAGTTACTTGCAGTTTGTGGACCAGTAAAATGAGACTGTGTTTCTACACGCTGCACTTTGTGCCGAACCAAACATCACAACAGTCACGCATGGAAGCTGTACCACATCTCAGATAACAATAGAGAGCATGTGCAATTACTGCTGCTGATGGCCCTTTTTGTCTCTTGCAGGCAGCTGTGTTTTGCGCAGCGGATTCCGCTGCTCTGTGTGCATCGTGTGATGAGTCGATTCATTCAGCAAACTCTCTGTCGCTTCGACACATCCGAACGCCCATCCTGCATGACGACATGGACAAGGCGTCATTCTGCCTTCGTGATGCAGAGGAGTTGACGGCGTGGAGTCCCAACAATGAGGGCGAAGGCGACAGCGCCAGCGGGTTTCTCTCCTTTCCCGATGAGGAATATGATATACAGTATGATTTGGAGTCTTC
Source organism: Chlorokybus atmophyticus (assembly GCA_009103225.1). Lineage (NCBI taxonomy): Eukaryota > Viridiplantae > Streptophyta > Chlorokybophyceae > Chlorokybales > Chlorokybaceae > Chlorokybus > Chlorokybus atmophyticus. The sequence continues at coordinate 328,562 of RHPI01002823.1, read as the reverse complement.
TGACGTCAGCGAAGACACGTACACGTCGGGCACAAGCACTTCAGATGTGAGCGACGAGCAACCCGATCAACAACATTGTCATGTAGCAATGACGACCACAATCAACGTCGCGAGTTCAAATCCTGTTGCAAGGGTAAAGCTGGAGGATGATGCATCGCAAAACCTCTCCCCGTTGTGCGGGGTTGAGGTGTGGCCAGCTGGCGTTGCCAGCTTGCGCCCAAAGATCGAGCCGCTCGACTTGGACACCAAGCAGGGCCTGAAGATCTGCCGTCTGCGGCTGGACTACGCGGACGTCCTCACTGCGTGGGATGCCGCCGTGAGAGCAAATGCTGTGGAACCGGTGGTTCCCGACTGTGCACCAGCTGCTGACATCCTGGTAAGACTTGTGATTCTATTTGCATTTGTTCTAGTGCAGTCTGCAAGGGAGGGCAAAGGGGGGGGGGGGGG